>SJXQ01007081.1:43202-57664 GCA_006408695.1 Aepyceros melampus
TACAACTTTACATATTAGCACCATCAAAAAGTTTTTACTGACATGTCCTCATTCATAAAATAGATAAATCAAACCTTAAATATGCACACATGATAATTTATAAATTAAATATATATGCTACTCTGATAGTATATGTGTAATAAATATCAATGCTCCTTAATTCTTTCTGATTGTCTTATGAAAACAAGTATAAACCTTAGAATCCTCAGCATGAAGATCTTCTTAGATACCAGTCAAGGATTGTAGTTCTCTTTTTTTTTTTTTTTTTTTAACTTGGAAGCCCTTCTGCTTTGCCAGAAGACCTTCTGTGTGTTCTTGGTCTGTCAGCTGTACCTTTCAACAGAACTTTAGAAACAATTTCAGTATTTCTTTAAGGCAAGCCTCCATTGAAGACAGAAAAAGCCTAGAAAGAAGACAAGTAAGCTCCCTTTCTGTGTTTCATGACCAACAGATAAAAGCTAAACAAATTAACAAATACACAAACAGATACATTGTTTTGCCTGTCATGATGAAGAAGCCAAAATAGGAACTATATTCTCATACCATCAGCTCTCTAATATGAGTGTTACTTTTAAAAAGTAATCAAAGTTTGTAGTCTTTTCTCCATCCCTAGGATTCAGAATCCATTTCAATACCCATAGGCTGCATTACAAGCTGATCTTACAATGATCGCAACTGCTACTGATGAAATTTTGTATTTTCCTTTGAATCACTTCCTTCATATGTTAGGTTATTCTTTAAATGGAATTGTATTTTATTTGGCAGTAAATCTGGATAATTGCTGTTATCACATAGTCAAATATATGTGCTTAATTAAGCTTGTAATTGAATAAACATTCCATTTTTCTGTTATAAACTTGTGTTTTCATTATATTTCTTTCCTTTTTATCTCCACTGACTCATCATATTTCATTGAACTTTAGATTATTAATCACATGCTTTCTAATAGTGATAGAGATCTCAATACTCAGGAAGGGCAAACAAGCAAGTAATCAAATAACTTGAATTGAGCATGGTCTCTGCTTAAATTTAAAAAGATATAGGATTCAGGGTAGTCACATAGGAGAGAATAACTAATCTTCTAATTTCATTTGGTAAGTTGAGAAAAGATTGCACCATACAGGAGATGCTTAGATGGATCCTGATGAATGCATAAGAGAGCAGCACATAGTGTGGGTTTTCAAGTTACAGGAACAAATCACATGGTATTGGGATGTGATATACCATGATGCTACATTTTTTTTGTACATCTAAACACAGAATGATAGAGTAGAAGTCCCAGAAGAATGAAGCAGGAAAGAGGAGAACTCAATTTTCATACAGTAACGTGTATAGTTTTGTGTAGATCATGAACGAGGAGTTTTGGAGGCCAAATCAGGTTCATTAAGCAAAGGAACTCTCCTATGTATGAGCACTGAGCATCAGGACCACAATATCAAGATGTTAGGACTAGGTGTCCTTTCCATACTTACAAAATGGTTCAGGCTTAAAAAGAAAGAAGTTGTTTTCAAGCCTAGGTAAATCAACTCTGGGGATGCTAATTGGTTAGCTGGGGGAAGTGGGATAATAAATATTTATCGACCCAGCTTACAAGAAAAGATGCAAGGATATATATCCTGAGGTTTCTGATCAATTGTGATAGAAATGTTATATACTGTTAACTTTGCCAGATTCCTCATCTTTTCAAGCTTATATCCTCCAACTCTTCCCATTTTCTACAGTGTACATGATAAACTTGATAAGATGAATCTCCTGATACTTTCCTTTCCCTTCGATTGCCTTTGAGACAGTCTTTTGAGCACCCAATTTAACTCACAAATTGTAAATTGCCACCCCCACCACACACAGCTGGCTGACTTTTCACCAAATCATTCATTTCCTCAGAGGAGCTGGAATAAGAAACACATTCATTTCTTCACCCAAGAGAAAAATTATCTCAGAAAGATGAATTTTTTCAAAATACTGCAGCAGGATTCATTTGAACCAAATTTCTCAAAGAAAGCATTGCATAATACTATATCACAGCAATCCATGACTAGCGACCAGTTTTCTAACATACAACAGGTAAATTTTTTAATTTTTATTTAAAATATCAACTCAGCAAAGAAAAACATAGGATAACATTCAAAATTGTCCATAAGATAATGCCATATATACTTGGAATTTTATATACTTTATTGAGTGAGAGTGAAAAAAACAAACAAACAAACAAACAAAAAAACTGGATAGGATTCCCAAAAGTATGCTTAGAATTGTTTAGCCTACATATATGAGTTATTTAGCCTACATATATGAGTTAAAAATCAGCAAGTAGGCAACAGTTAATGTACAATGTCAGGAGGAAAAATGATTATAGATTCTAATATAAAGCATAAAAGAGATAATCATAATGTAAATTAAGTATAACTTTAAGAGAATATTTGTTTTTGAGCAACATGTATTTTATTTTTTCTTGTTTTTTTTTCTTTCATTAATTTTTATTTTTTAGTTTGTTTTGCTTTACAATACTGTATTTTAAAAGGTCACTGGAGAACAAATTAAGCTATAAAAAGAATTCTTACACTACTCTGCAAATTAAGTTTTGAAAGAAGCATTTAGCCTTATTCTTATACATGATAAAACTTATCTATACATAATAACAACCAGTGTTTTGTCTGACAACACACAATTAGCTCTATTTCAATGGACAATTTTGGCATTTAATAAAAATGCAGTGATTTTATTATATAAGGATATAAATAGTCATATTCACTATAGGCTGATTCATGTCAATGTATAGCAAAACAAATACAGTATTGTAAAGCAAAACAAACTAAAAAATAAAAATTAATTAAAAAAAATCCATCTCAGCACAATCCAATTGAACATTTTGATGATCTATTTATCTTTCCTTTCTCCCTTTTCCCCCCTCAGTATTGGCTGAGCCTTTGTCTGGGGTCCTTGGAGTGGAGATCTCATAAGGTCCCTACTTTTTCTCCCCCCCCCCCTCTTCTAGATCCATTTCTCTCCTTGTATTTTGGAGTCTGGAGGAGGGAAGGAAGGGGAGGGTCAAGCAGCCTTATTTAACTGGCCCTCCTGAAGTCTTTTTATGGCTGTGCCTTGACAGTGCCCTCTGGAGTCAGGTGTGTGAACTCTTCAGCAAGGCCAACAGGAGCCCTGCCACATTTACTGCATAGATCAACTAAAATGCCATCTCTTACATTAACCCTAAGTTCCTGTTCCTGACAGCTTAGTGGCAGATAAAGTAAGGTGAGTTTGTGCTAAGTTGCTTCAGTTGTATCCGACTCTTTGTGACTTTACATACTGTAGCCCACCAGGCTCCTCTGTCCATGGGATTCTCCAGGCAAGAATACTGAGTGGGTTGCCCTGCCCTTCTCCAGGGGATTTTCCTGACCGAGGGATCTACTAACCCATGTCTCTTACATCACCTGCATTGACAGATGGGTTCTTTACCACTAGTGCCACCTGGAAAGCCCAAACTAAGGTGAAATCTTTGTAAACTAGCTCAAGATCAGCTATCCACAGTACCATCTGATAGCTAAATACTCTCTATTCTAAATATGTCACTGTTGGGAAGGAAAACTATTTCCTCTCCCCATCTCAGGTTTCAATTCTGGCTCTGTAACAAAAGACAGATTAATGAAAAACACATATTTCACTTTTAAGTTGCAAGGAAGCCCTGTTAAGGAAATGAAGACCCATTGAAATGGCAAAATTTAAATCCTTTTGTAATAGATTGAACAAAGTGAGTCAATTGTGGAAAAGTAAGTAAAATGTATAAGGAGGCTAGAGGAAAGTAAGAATTATTTTCACAAGATCTCTTTGTATAGAATTCTCTTAGTCTTAATTTTTCTTCCCTGATGATAAGAATGTTCCTTTTCCCATAGTATACAGAGGGCATGTTTCATATAGAATTTTTATCTCCTATTTTCAGAAAGAAAAAAAGATCAGAATATTCTTCTTGCATCTGCTGTTTTTCACATGCCTCTAGCTCAAAATGATCCTTGTACTAAAGTGGCATATTTTGGAATGGCATATTCTGGCATTTTTCATCACACACTACCCCCTAATTCAGATTTTTTTTCCTTGAATTCTTTTTTCCCCTTGAGTATGGCTGGGAACAAAGCAAGCAACAGGGTTCAAAAGCATATGGAAAATAAGACAGACTATCCCAAATCCTATGGGAAACTCTCTGAGGCCCCTTCTCTTGGTTTCAACAAATAAAAAAGAAAGTTACCAAGAACTCAGGTTGCCCAACACTTTTCTTCTCCATTAGCTTGTCTGTTTATTTTTCAGGACTGAACTTAAATCACTGGAAAGTAAATGATTATGTCAGGGCTTGTTCTACTACTCCTTAGTCAATTCTATATAGGAGTGCCAAGATATATTGATGACTGTCTTTTGTATATGGAGGCAGTTAGTGATTTTGTGATCAGCTTTGGGATTTTAGTAAACATTTTATATTTCAATATTATATATTTTATATTTTTGAAATTCTAGAACATCTTGTTAAACGTTAAAACATGTAAAATTAATACTGTTATATATGACCTAAAATGGATTAAACACAGTGCTTAGAAAAGAAACTAAAATTTCCATTAGATGGGTAAGTTCAGTAGAGATTTTAATTAGAAATAGATGGTAAGGAAGCTGCCTGTAATACAGGAGACCTGGGTTTGATCTCTGGGTCTGCAAGATCCCCTGTAGAAGGGAATGGCAATCCACCCCAGTAATGTTGCCTGGAGAATTCCATGGACAGAGGAGCCTGGCAGGCTACAGTCCTTGGGGACACAGAGTCCAAAACGACTAAACAGCTAACACTTCCACTTTCTGCTTAGGTTTTTCAGAAGAAACAAATGAATTAAAGATAAAACTGAAAGAAGAAATATAAATACATGCCCCCCTATTGACCCTACAGTCATTCTAGTCAGTATTCTATTTCTTTACTCTCATTCACAGCCATAATTTAATACAGGCCACTGATTATGCTGTCTTCACCTTTTCTACATATAAATATTTTCATCTATTGATATTTTTATAGAATATAAAGGAGTCTAAAGAGACTAACATTAGAGCATCCATTAAGTCATTTTGAATATGAAAGTAATAAAACTTTACAACTAAATCTGAAGTATACTTTGAGCCACACACACACTGATCCATTCAAAACTGCTCTGTTAATACTAAAGTAACCATAGTCTTAAATTTGTTAGGCATTTATGCTCTCTATTTTTTACATTTTATACACATACACTATATATATATATATATATATATATATACACACACAAACACACAAACACACACACACATATGTATGATTGTATTATTGTTTAGGGTATATACACACGCATATATATATATAAAATTGTATTATATTTGGGGTATTGTGAATTTGATTATAGATATCTGAATTCCAGAACTGTCCTCTTGGGAGTATATTTTTGAATAAATATTTTTGGCATAAATAAGTAGATAACTATTTATTCAGAAGTAAAATTCTCTTACTCTTGTTTACATAAATAAGAAAGGGTATATACACACGCATATATATATATAAAATTGTATTATATTTGGGGTATTGTGAATTTGATTATAGATATCTGAATTCCAGAACTGTCCTCTTGGGAGTATATTTTTGAATAAATATTTTTGGCATAAATAAGTAGATAACTATTTATTCAGAAGTAAAATTCTCTTACTCTTGTTTACATAAATAAGATTGTACTATTTGAAAAACACTTTTTGTATTTATTTTCCTATAATGATGAGCACTTATATGATAATTTTAACTAATACAAACATTACATCTGTGAACAATATGATACATGGCTCCTTGGTCCACCTTGAAATGAACTCAATATGTCATCAGCCATGAGTTTAAGCCATGACGTTGAGACTACCTCAGGATATTAATATCCAATCTAAAACTGCCCAGCTAGTAAGTTTGGGGCTGAGAGTTAGACTCAAGAAGTTTGAATCAACAGTTTTATCTAGTTATTCAAAAGCAGAGTTCTACCATGTTGTTCATATGATGACATCTTAAGTCAATTCACAAGTGGTAAATTGCAAGAATGGCCACAATCCTCCATGGCTCTCTTAGGAAAATCCCTTTGCAATGAGATTTGGCAGCACTACCCACCTAAAATAAAATCTGTCTCTCCATCTACTGAATCTTGTGGCCTTGCAATCTGCTTTGCCAAGGGATTGTGGTAGAATCAAAAGTACCCAGGTTCTGTGTCCAGTCCTCAACAGACTGCACATGTTTACTCTTTCTTTAGAACCCAGCTGAGACAGCATTTGAACAAGTTCAGACTATCCTGACAGGATGAGACATGGCTGGTTGCTCTTATTGCTCTGATATGATGCCAACCAACACATAAATAGGAGTACATTAGGCCTGCCTCTCTCAGCCATCCTGCAACTGACTGGTAGCTAACCACAGATGCATGAAAGAATTCAGTCAAGAATAAAGCAAATTCTTTCCTGTATCCAGTGCAAATTACCAAACCATATTGTGAGTTAAATTAATGGCAATTTTAAACCCCCTACCTGGGTTGGTTTGTCAGGAAACAACAGATAAATGATACAGCACATGTTAATATTAATTTAGCACATATTAATATTTACTTCAAATAATTGTTAATCTGGTCCAACTGTTGTAAGTTTCTGAATCAAAACTGTTTTTTAATAAATCTGGTCTAAGCAAGTATATCATGTAATCTTTCACTGCAAACTGGTCTGTAATAACCACTAAGAATGACATTATTGGCATCTTGAAAAAAAAATGCGATTATTAGGAGTATGGATACTATTGTGGTTATGCAGGTGATTTTCTTAGAGCTACAAATCATAAGATATTTGTACTTACTTTAAAAAATTATCTAGAAATGTAAATAAAACAAATATAGAAAAATATAATGTTAAATTTGGATGTTATGCAGCATTATATTATTTATATATTTTTACTGTGTTTGAATTTTTCTTAAAAAAATATTTAATGTTCCATCCTCCCTTCTTTCTATTGAAAATGATCTTCACTGCTAATAAATCCTGGACACAGGCTAGTTTCTATATTTTCAGACTGGAACATACTCACAAGTTGGCTTCATCTGGACCAAAATCCAAATGGCTTATCATGAAATGCTGACAACCAGGAGTGAATAAAATGACATATTTAACTTCCTTCTGTCTCTCTTAGTAAAATATCTTTCAGTTCAGTTCAGTTCAGTCGCTCAGTCATGTCCAACTCTTTGCGATCCCATGAATCGCAGCACACCAGGCTGCCCTGTCTATCACTAGCTCCTGGAGTTCACTCACACTCATGTCCATTGAGTCGGTGATGCCATCCAGCCATCTCATCCTCTGTCATTCCCTTCTCCCAATCTCTCCCAGCATCAGAGTTTTTTCCAATGAGTCAACTCTTCGCATGAGGTGGCCAAAGTACTGGAGTTTCAGCTTTAGCATCACTCTTTTCCAAAGAACACCCAGGGCTGATCTCCTTTAGAATGGACTGGTTGGATCTCCTTGCAGTCCAAGGGACTCTCAAGAGTCTTCTCCAACACCACAGTTCAAAAGCGTCTGTTCTTTGGTGCTCAGCTTTCTTCACAGTCCAACTCTCACATCCATACATGACCACTGGAAAAAGAATAGCCATAACTAGATGGAACTTGGTTGGCAAAGTAATGTCTCTGCTATTCAATATGCTATCTATGTTGGTCATATCTTTATCTTAAATTTAAATTTCTTGTATTTGAATGGAAGATTAAATCATATGCATCAAATTTTGTTGCTTCTGTAGGCCTGATTTATTATGTTGCTCCCTTCCCCAATTTCAAATCAATTATATTCATAGTCCAATCAGAGATAAAAGACATTATTCTCAATGCTTTCAAATCATCAAATATCTATGACAATTTCTATATACACTAAATTTGGATTAAAATAATTTAATGTGACAGGGATAGTATTTCACTCAAAAACTTATTCTATAATGTGATATGAAATGTTATAAGCATTCAAAGTTTAGCCTAGTGTTTGGAATATAAAATGAAGACTAATCAAAGTTAAGATACTATTTTTATGGTTAATTCTAAACTATATGATCATTTGATTCATTTAAACAAATATTAGTTGAATAATTATTATGTGCAGATATTAACTCAATATTCTGTTGGAGATTTTTGGAGTATGTCATTAATATATTTTCATAAATATCTATAAACAGAATGTAGTAAATTTAGAATAACTTGCAAATAAAATATCATGAGGCTGTGTTTGAGAAAAAACATTTGCAGAGCTCCATTCTGAACTGATTACTTCTTTACTACCTTTCCTCATTCTTTTTCTAAAGTGCCTCTGTCTTAGAACATATATTTTATTTGGTCACTCACAGACCATGTCTTAGGCTTCCCTGGTGGCTCAGCAGTAAAGAATCTATACCCACTCCAGTATACTTGACTGGAGAATTCCAGGGACAGAGAAGCCTGGCAGACTACAGTCCATAGGGTCACAAAGAGTCAGACACAACTGAAGTGACTTAGCAATGTGCAATCATATCTTAGTCAACTTTGATTCACTGAAGTGTTGAATGCAAAACAGAGATGCTTCAAACTTTCTCTTGTGAGAAAGACAAGACTTTGTAAGTCCAGGAAAACTATTTATTTTCTTGTCTATAAAACAAAATGGTTAAATTGCTGCTGCTGCTGCTGTTGCTAAGTCACTTCTGTCATGTCCGACTCTGTGTGATCCCATAGACAGCAGCCCATCAGGCTCCCCTGTCCCTGGGATTCTCCAGGCAAGAACACTGGAGTGGGTTGCCATTTCCTTCTCCAATGCATGAAAGTGAAAAGTGAAAGTGAAGTCCCTCAGTTGTGTCTGACTCTAGCGACCCCATGGACTGCAGCCCACCAGGCTCCTCCATCCATGGGATTTTCCAGGCAAAAGTACTGGAGTGGGGTGCCATAGAGCAAACTCCAGAAGTTGGTGATGGACACGGAGGCCTGGCGTGCTGCAGCCCATGGGGTCACAAAGAGTCGGACGTGACTGAGCGACTGAACTGAACTGATGATTAACAGCACATCTTCATATGTTACTGACTATATATGTATCTTCTTTACTTATGTGACTATTCAAGTTTCTGGACCACTATAAATTAGTTGTTTATCTTATTTTTTTGTCAGTTTTCAGATTTTTTTTTAAGGGGGAGCAATTTTACATTTACAGCAAAATTGAGGAGAAGGTAAAGAGACTCACTTACACTTTTTGTCCCCACGTGACCTCCTCCATTACTAACATCACTCACCAGAATGGTACTTTTTTTGTTTAACCAAGGATGAATCTATGTTAATACATCAAAATTACCCAAAGTCCATAGTTTACCTGAGGGTTCACTCTGTTTTTTTTAAACCTTTATCCAGATTGACTTATTGTTAATCTTTTATTCCATTTTTGTAGCTGAAGTACAATAGATCTACAATATTACATGAATTTCAGGTGTATAACATGGTGATTTGACATTTTTATACATTATGAAGTGATCATCATAAGTCTAGTTGTCATCTGATACCTTATAGGTATTGCAGTATTGTTGAACATCTTCCCTGTGCTGTAGTTTATGGTTTATACCTCCATGACTTATTTATTAATTGGAAGTTTATACCTCTTAAGCCCCTCTTGATGTTGTATATTCTATGGGTTTAGAGAAATGTATAATGGTATATATCCATCATTATAATATCACACAGTATTTTCACTGCCTTTAAAATCCTCTGTACTCTGTGTGTTTATATCTTTACCAGCATCATGTTGGCAATCACTGATCTTTTTATTGTCTCTATTTTTTGCCATTTCCAAAATGTCATATAGCTGGAATGCTACAGCTTCAGCCTTCTCAGATTGGTTTCTTTCACTTACTAATATTCATAAAAGTTTCCTCCATGTCTTTTCATGGATTGATAGCTCAATTCCTTTAAGGGCTGAATAATACTCCATTGTCTGGATGTAGCATTTATTTATTTGATTACTGAAGGACATTTTAGTTGCTTCCAGATGTTGACAATTATAAAGTTTCTATAAACATCGTGTGTGCAAGATTTTGTGTGCACATACATTCTCAACTGCTTTGGGTAAATAGCAAGTACCACAATTACTAGATGGTATATAAAAGTATGCTTAGTTCTATAACAAATTGCCAAACTCTCTTCCAAAGTGGCTGTACCATTTTGCATACCCACTGGCATTGCGTGAATGTTCCTATTGCTACACATTCTCATCAGCATTTGATTTTGCAGATTTAGGTCATCCTAATAGGTGTGTAGTGGTATCCTATTATTGTTTTAATTTGCATTTTCCTATTTACAGGTGGTAAGGACCATCTTTTCGTATGCTATTTGCCATATGTATTTCTTCGATGAGTTGTCTATAAAGGTCTTTGGCCGATTTTTAAATTGAGTTGTTCATTTCCTACTAAATTTTAAGAGTTCTTTGTATATTTTGGATACTATCCTTTATCAGACATGTCTTTTGAAAATATTTTATCCTAATCTCTGACTTGTGTTCTAATTCTGTTGATAATTTTAGCAGAGAAGTTTTCACTTTTAACAAAATCCAGTTTATCAATTACTTTTATATTTAGGTCAATGATACATTTTTAAGTTAATTTTTATGAAGGTCTATATTTAGATTCACTTTTTTTTTTTTTCATATGGATGTCCAGTAGTTTCAGCATCATGTGCTGAAGGGACTGTTTTTCCTCTCTTGTTTTGCCTTTGCTGATTTGTTGAAAATCACATAACTGGTTCAGTTTTGGAAAGTTGTACTTTTATAAGAATTTGTCCATTTCTTCCACATTGTCCATTTTATTGGCATATAATTGCTGATAGTAGTCTCTTATGATCCTTTGTAGGTATGTTGAAGTATGTTCCTTCTATTGCTGCTTTCTGGAGTTTTGGTTTTTTTTTTAAATCATAAATGAATGTTTAATTTTGTCAAAGGCTTTCTCTGCATCTATTGAGATAATCATCATATGGTTTTTATCTTTCAATTTGTTAATGTGGTGTATTACATTGATTGATTTGCAGATACTGAAGAATCCTTGCATCCCTGGGATAAAGCCCACTTGGTCATGATGTATGATCTTTTTAATGTGTTATTGAATTCTGTTTGCTAGAATTTTGTTAAGGATTTTTGCATCTATGTTCATCAGTGATATTGGCCTGTAGTTTTCTTTTTTTGTGGCATCTTTGTCTGGTTTTGGTATTAGGGTGATGGTGGCCTCACAGAATGAGTTTGGAAGTTAACCTTCCTCTGCAATTTTCTGGAAGACTTTGAGTAGGATAGGTGTTAGCTCTTCTCTAAATTTTTGGTAGAATTCAGCTGGGAAGTCGTCTGGTCCTGGCTTTTGTTTGCTGGAAGATTTCTGATTACAGTTTCCATTTCTGTGCTTGTGATGGATCTGTTAAGATTTTCTATTTCCTCCTGGTTCAGTTTTGGAAAGTTGTACTTTCTAAGAATTTGTCCATTTCTTCCAAGTTGTCCGTTTTATTGACATATAGTTGCTGATAGTAGTCTCTTATGATCCTTTGTATTTCTGTGTTGTCTGTTGTGATCTCTCCCTTTTCATTTCTAATTTTATTGATTTGATTTTTCTCCCTTTGTTTCTTGATGAGTCTGGCTAATGGTTTGTCAATTTTATTTATCTTTTCAAAGAACCAGCTTTTGGCTTTGTTGATTTTTGCTATGGTCTCTTTTGTTTCTTTTGCATTTATTTCTGCCCTAATTTTTAAGATTTCCTTCCTTCTACTAACCCTGGGGTTCTTCATTTCTTCCTTTACTAGTTGTTTTACGTATAGAGTTAGGTTATTTATTTGACTTTTTTCTTGTTTCTTGAGGTATGCCTGTGTTGCTATGAACCTTCCCCTTAGCAGTGCTCTTGCAGTGTCCCACAGGTTTTGGGTTGTTGTGTTTTCATTTTCATTCATTTCTATGCATATTTTGATTTCTTTTTTGATTTCTTCTGTGATTTGTTTGTTATTCAACAGCGTGTTGTTCAGCCTCCATATGTTTAAAATTTTAATAGTTTTTCTTCTGTAACTGAGATCTAATCTTACTGCATTGTGGTCAGAAAAGATGCTTGGAATGATTTCAATTCTTTCGAATTTACCAACCCTAGATTTATGGCCCAGGATGTGATCTATCCTGGAGAACGTTCAGTATGCGCTTGAGAAAAAGGTGAAATTCAGTGTTTTGGGGTGAAATGTCCTATAGATATCAATTAGGTCTAACTGGTCTATTGTAGCATTTAAAGTTTGTGTTTCTTGTTAGTTTTCTGTTTAGTTGATGTATCCATAAGTGAGTGGGGTATTAAAGTCTCCCACTATTGTTGTGTTATTGTTAATTTCCCCTTTCATACTTGTTACATTTGCTTTACATATTGCAGTGCTCCTATGTTGGGTGCATATATATTTATAATTGTCATATCTTCCTCTTGGATTGATCCTTTGATCATTATGTAGTGTCCTTCTTTGTCTCTTTTCAAGGCCTTTGTTTTAAAGTCTATTTAATCTGATATGATGAGCATTGCTACTCCTGCTTTCTTTTGGTCTCTATTTGTGTGGAATATCTTTTTCCAGTCCTTCACTTTCAGTCTGTATATGTCCCTTGTTTCAAGGTGGTTCTCTTGTAGACAACATATATCAGGGTTTTGTTTTTTATCCATTCACTCAGTCTTTGTCTTTTGGTTGGGGCATTCAACCCATTTACATTTCAGGTAATTACTGATAAGTATGACCCTGTTGCCCTTTACTTTATTGTTTGGGGTTCAACTTTATATACCCTTTCTGTGTTTCCTGTCTAGAGAAGATCCTTTAGCATTTGCTGGAGAGCTGGTTTGGTGGTGCTGAATTCTCTCAGACTTTGCTTCTCTGTAAAGCTTTTGATTTCTTCTTCATATCTGAATGAGATCCTTGCTGGGTACAGTAATCTGGGCTGTAGGTTATTTTCTTTCATCACTTTAAGTATGTCCTGTGCCATTCCCTCCTGACCTGAAGAGTTTCTATTGACAGATCAGCTGCTGTCCTTATGGGAATCCCCTTGTGTGTTACTTGTTTTTCCCTTGCTGTTTTTAATATTTGTTCTTTGTGTTGATCTTTGTTAATTTGATTAATATGTCTCTTGGGTGTTTCATCTTGGGTTTATCCCGTTTGGGACTCTCTGGGTTTGTTGGACTTGGATGATTACTTCCTTCCCCATTTTAGGGAAGTTTTCAACTTTTATCTCCTCAAGTATTTTCTCATGGTCTTTTTTGTCTTCTTCTTCTGGGACTCCTATGATTCGAAGATTGGGGCATTTAACATTGTCCCAGAGGTCTCTGAGGTTGTCCTCATTTCTTTTCATTTGTTTTTCTTTTTTCCTCTCTGTTTCATTTATTTCTACCATTCTTCTTCTACCTCACCTATGCTATCTTCTGCCTCCATTATTCTACTGTTGGGTTCCTCCAGAGTGTTTTCGATCTCATGTACTGCGTTATTCATTATATATTGACTCTTTTTTATTTCTTCTAGGTCTTTGTTAAACCTTTCTTGCATCTTCTCGATCCCTGTCTCCAGGCTGTTTATCTGTAACTCCATTTTGTTTTCAAGATTTTGGATCATTTTCACTATCATTATTCAGAATTCTTTTATCAGGTAGTTTCCCTATCTCTTCCTCTTTTGTTTGGTTTGGTGGGCATTTATCCTGTTCCTTTACCTGCTGGGTATTTCTCTGCCTTTTCATCTTGTTTATAGTGCTGTGTTTGGGTTGGCCTTTCCATTTTCTGGCAGTTGGTGGAGTTCTCTTTATTGTGGAGTTTCCTTGCTATGGGTGGAGTTGGAAGGGTGGCTTGTCAAGGTTTCCTAGTTCGGGAAGCTTGTGTCGGTGTTCTGGTGGGTGGAGCTGGATTTCTTCTCTCTGGAGTGCAATGAAGTGTCCAGTAATGATTTATGAGATGTCAGTGGGTTTGGTGTAATTTTGGGCAGCCTGTATATTGAAGCTCAGGGCTATGTTCCTGTGTTGCTGGAGAATTTGCATGGTATGTCTTGCTCTGGAACTTGTTGGCCCTTGGGTGGTGCTTGGTTTCAGTGTATGTATGGAGGTGTTTCAATGATCCAGCAGATGTTGGAAATCTGATCTCTGGTTCCTCTGCCTTTCCTAAAACCAGCTTGAACATCTGGAACTTCACGGTTCACGTATTGCTGAAGCCTGGCTTGGAGAATTTTGAGCATTACTTGACTAGCGTGTGCTGCTGCTGCTGTTGCTGCTAAGTCGATTCAGTCGTGTCCGACTCTGTGCAATCCCATAGACGGCAACCCACCAGGCTCTCCCATCTCTGGGATTCTCCACACAAGACACTGGAGTGGGTTGCCATTTCCTTCTCCAATGCATGAAAGTGAAAAGTGAAAGTGAAGTCACTCAGTCGTGTCCAA
>SJXQ01007082.1:0-68098 GCA_006408695.1 Aepyceros melampus
AAAAGTGAAAGTGAAGTCGTGTCTGACTCTTAGTGACCCCATGGATTGCAGCCTACCAGGCTCCACCATCCATGGGATTTTCCAAGCAAGAGTACTGGAGCGGGATGAAAATCATGGCATCTGGTCCCATCACTTCATGGGAAATAGATGGGGAAACAGTAGAAACAGTGTCAGACTATTTTTTGGGGCTCCAAAATCACTGCAGATGGTGATCGCCACCATGAAATTAAAAGACACTTACTCCTTGGAAGGAAAGTTATGACCAATCTAGATAGCATAGTCAAAAGCAGAGACATTACTTTGCCAAAAAAAGTCCGTCTAGTCAAGGCTATGGTTTTTCCAGTGGTCATGTATGGGTGTGAGAGTTGGACTGTGAAGAAAGCTGAGTGCCGAAGAATTGATGCTTTTGAACTGTGGTGCTGGAGAAGACTCTTGAGAGTCCCTTGGACTGCAAGGAGATCTAACTAGTCCATCCTAAAGGAGATCAGTCCTGGGTGTTCACTGGAAGGACCGATGTTAAGCTGAAACTCCAATACTTTGGCCACCTTATGCGAAGAGTTGACTCATTGGAAAAGACCCTGATGCTGGGAGGGATTGGGGGCAGGAGGATAAGGGGACGACCGAGGATGAGGTGGCTGGATGGCATCACTGACTTGTTGGAGATGAGTTTGAGTGAACTCCGGGAGTTGGTGATGGACAGGGAGGCTTGGCGTGCTGTGATTCATGGGGTCGCAGAGTCGGACACAACTGAGTCACTGAACTGAGCTGAATTGATCGTTCACCTGGTAAGGGATCCGCCTGCAATGCAGGAGACCCTGGTTTTACTCCTGGGTTGGGAAGATCCACTAGATAGGCTGTCCACTTCAGTATTATAGCCTGGAGTATTCCATGGACAGGGGAGGCAGGTGGGCCAGAGTCCACGGAGTCACAAAGAGTTGGACATGACTGAGCAACTTTCACTTTTCATCTTGGCTAAGAGATGCATGCATACGTATGGGAGGATGCTGAGATCCACCAGATACGAACTGTGGCCCAGGCAGACCTAAATGATTGGACAAAGGAAACTCTGAAGAAATGCCTCACAAAAGTGATTCACACTGCCATTAGTGTGTGACTCTCTCTCTGATTCCACCTGTATGCCTCTCCACATGTACTATACTATTTTTTCCTCCTGACAAATACTTGCTTCACTACCTTCCACCTTTGTGGAAATTATTTTCTGCAAAGCTGAAGGGCCAAGGCCCTTGTCACTGACCACTGGTCTAGTGGTTAGAATTTGCTGCTCTCACAGTTGTGACCCAACCTCAATCTCTGCCTAGGAACTAGCTCTAGCCAGTGAAATTTGATCAGAAATAACATGTGCTGCTTCTGGGCTGAAGCATTTAAAGCTGGGGTTCAGTTCAGTTCAGTTGCTCAGTCGTGTCCAACTCTTCGCAACCACATGGACAGAAGCACTCCAGGCCTCCCTGTCCATCACCAATTCCTGGAGTTTACTCAAACTCATGTCCATTGAGTTGGTGATGCCACCTAACCATCATATCTCTGTCATCCCATTCTCCTGCCTTCAATCTTTCCCAGCATCAGGACCTTTTCAAATGAGTCAGTTCTTCACATCAGGTGCCCAAAGTATTGGAGTTTCAGCTTTAGCATCAGTCCTTCCAATGAATATCCAGGACCGATTTCCTTTAGAATGGACTGGTTGGATCTCCTTGCAGACCAAGGGACTCTCAAGAGTCTTCTCCAACAGCACAGTTCAAAAGCATCAGTTCTTTGGTGCTCAGCTTTCTTTACAGTCAAACTCTCACATCCATACATGACTACTGGAAAAACCATAGCTTTGACTAGATAGACCTTTGCTGGAAAAGTAATGTCTCTGTTTTTTAATATGCTGTCTAGGTTGGTCAACCCTGTAAATGCTGCAACCTAACTTCTTTCATCCTGACAACTCAATATCTACTGGAAATGAAGAGAAAGAGAAAGAGAGAGCAGCTCAGAGGAAACAAACAATTCAGAGAGAAGACTCTTGAAAGTCCCTTGGACTGCAAGATCAAACCAGTCAATCCTAAATGAAATCAACCCTGAATATTCATTGGAAGGACTGATGCTGAAGCTAAAGCTCCAATATTTTGGCCACCTGATGCAAAGAATCAACTCACTGGAAAAGACCCTGATGTTGGGAAAGATTGAGAGCAGGAAGAGAAGGGGGCAGCAGAGGATATGATGGTTGGATAGTATCACCAACTCAGTGGACATGAGTTTGGGCAAACTCTGGGAGATAGTAAGACAGAGAAGCCTGGCATACTGCAGTCCATGGGGTTGCAAAGAGCTGGATGTGACTTAGAGACTGAACAACAAGAATTAAATAAGATGATATGTATCCAGAATTTTGCATATTGAAAGGAATGAACAAGGATTGGTTAAATACTGGGCTGGGTCTCCAAGGTGGTGAGTTGACCTCTGCAGAGAAAGAAGGTCATCCATCCTTGCAGTTTGACCTCCCTGGTCTGAGGTTGGAAGATTGGGTAGCACCTTTGCTTCAGGCCTTTTGTTGCTTTACAAGACTGGAAGAACCTACATGGTGTTAGTGCAAAACGGAAGTGCAGGGAAATGAATGCAGGGAGCAGAATTGCAGTGGAGAAATGACTCTAGTATTAGGTGTGCAATTCAACATAGTTACGTTAGTTATTTTCATGGAAACAACCACTGTGTTTGTTGGCACACTGTGACCAAACATTCCATAGAAACCATTGCTGATGAGGTGGACATGGTCATTCTGTGCTGTGGATACATACTTTTTGTAAGGCCAGGCTGGGCTGCAGGCTTGGAAGGGAGACTGGGGGAGGTGCAGAGGGAGACGCCTGAGGGTTGGCTGTGGGCTGTGCTCCTGGGAAAGTTACTTGTTTTGATCTTCTAGGCACAGACCATTCTCCTGTTTGTTGCAAAATTCTTTTTCAGAACTCATGCTGATGATGAAATGCCATTCCATAGAGGTAGCGAACAAAGGAACTTGTCTGGGCCTCTGGAGGGGGCATCCCCCCAGCCCTTCGGCCCAGTGTGTCCTTGACTACACTCATCACCTGCCTTCCAAACCTGTTCTCCTTCTCCATTCTCTAGCTCCATGACTTATTGATTACTAAGTCCCCACACTTGGTCAACATGCTGAGAACCCAGGTATTCTCTGGCAGCTTTCCCTCCTTCCCTTGCCACCTCCTTTTCTCCCTGTGTCATTCATGAAATCTGGCTAACTCTGCCATGAAAGCACCCTCACACTCACCACTCCTCTCTACAACCGACAGGGTGCTCAGTCTTTCTCTCACCTTGACCTTGGCCTTGCTCAAGTGGATACCTGCCCCTAGCCACATACACCTCAGGATTTCTTCACAGTTCTCTAGAGCCTTCTTTCTAAACCAGGCCCACACTCCACTAAAACATTGGTGATGTTATTATTAAAGAAAGAAGGAGAGTGTAAATACTGAAAAACAGTCTCTGTTGCCATGTGCAGTATGAACCAGGCACTGTGCTAAGCAATTTACATTAATTTCTCATTTAGTCATCAGACTTTCATTACATCATACATGCAGAACCTGCCTTAATGCCATCTTTTTTTCCTTTTCCCCTAGTAAGCCTTTTCCTAGGGGCAACTTCCTCCTTGTGGCAGCAGTCAGAGACTTTGCTCAGCAGCTGGTGAAGTTACTTATGGAAAACATCATTATTTCCTATTCAACAAAAATAAGAAACAAGAGGCTCAGAGAGATTAAGTAACTTGCCAAACACCACACAGTAAATGATGAAGGCTTCATGTTATCTCAGGTAATCTGACTCCCCAGATCACATGTTTAACCATTTACACCATACTAAGGATGAGTAACAAGGTCCTTGCACCTTAGGAACATTTGGGCTAACAGGAGAGATGGATATAAAGAAATAACTTCTATAAAAAAATAATACTTACATTAATTAGGTATGACTGATATCCTGGAACCCTGAGGAAATAGAGGGCCAGTTGTTTCCACAGTTTGGCTTTTGCTCTGCATCAACATGGTCTTCACAGTCTCCAGGTCTAAATATTTCCTTACGAATAATAGGCAATACAGTAAATTGGAGAATGGCCCAGAGGAATGATTGTTCTCAACCCAGCTATGCTTCTGTGCTCCCTACATCGCACTCCTGACCTGTGGAGGGCCCTGTAAGCCTGCTGTGGGATCGTGAACAGATTCTGACAGGCTCTGTTGCTGGACCTTTGGTGAGGGGTTCTCCCTTTGTGGAGTTGCAGCAGACAGCTCATAAAAGCAAACTTCCAAAGACCCATCGGCTCTTCTCTCTCAGAAAAATACTGCCAGTTACTAACTGGCCCCAGACTTTCACTTCCACGAGGATCACTGTACAAGTGTGTCTCTGAAACAGGTGTCCTCCTTCCCTCCTAACCAACCCCCCATCTTTCACTTTCTTTTTTCCTTCCTCTATGAACATATGTTCAGCATGCGTTTCTGCCAGATACAGTGCTGGGATCTGGGACGCAGGAGTGAATAAGATACCATGACAGGAAGAACATGACGTTAGGGCCTGTGTCTCAATCATAATTCCAGCTACACTGCTTTCTAGCTGTTGACCTTGAAAAGTTACTTAGCCTCTCTGGGTCTTAGTTTTCCCATCTATAACATGGCACAGATATGCAGATGATACCACCCTTATGGCAGAAAGTAAAGAACAGAAGAGCCTCTTGAAGAAAGTGAAAGAGGAGAGTGAAAAAGTTGGCTTAAAACTCAACATTCAGAAAACTAAAATCATAGCATCTGGTCCCATCACTTCATGGCAAATAAATGGGGAAATAGTAGAAACAGTGACAGGCTTTATTTGGGGGGGCTCCAAAATCACTGCAGATGGTGATTGCAGCCATGAAATTAAAAGATGCTTGCTCCTTGGAAGAAAGTTCCGACCAACCTAGATAGCATATTAAAAAGCAGAGACATTACTTTGCCAACAAAGGTCTATCTATTCAAGGCTATGGTTTTGCCAGCGGTCATGTATGGATGTGAGAGTTGGACTATAAAGAAAGCTGAGCACCGAAGAATTGATGCTTTTGAACTATGATGATGAAGACTCTTGAGAGTCCCTTGGACTGCAAGATCCAACCAGTTCATCCTAATGGAAATCAGTCCTGAATATTCATTGGAAGGACTGATGTTGAAGTTGAAACTCCAATACTTTGGGCACCTGATGTGAAGAACTGACTCATTTGAAAAGGTCCTGATGCTGGGAAAGATTGAAGAAAGGAGGAGAAGGGGACAACAGAGGATGAGATGGTTGGATGGCATCACCAACACAATGGACATGAGTTTGGGTGGACACGAGGAGTTGGTGATGGACAGGAAGGCCTGGAGTGCTTCTGTCCATGGGATCGCAAAGAGTCAGACACAACTGAGCGATGGAACTGATCTGAACTGAAAATGGCACAACATAGTTATGTACTGTGCAGCGTTATTGTATGGGTTACAGTGAGAGGATTACATTTAATGGACTTAGAGTCTGACAGATGACAATGCTATATAGGTATTTATTGTTGTATTTATTGCATACAATACAGAGCAGTCTTGAAAACTGTAATTTGATCACTTTTCACTCTCCCAAATAAATCACACAGCATGCTAGGTTGCCTGGATCATAGTAGTGAAAGTGGAAGTGTTGGTCAGTCATATCTGACTCTTGGCAACCCTCAAACTACTCCGCCAGGTCCCTCTCTCCATGGAATTCTCCAGGCAAGAATACTGGAGTGGGTTACTATTCCCTTCTCCAAGGGATCTTCCTGACCTGGGGTTCGAACTCAGGTCTCTAGCATAGCAGGCTAGTAACCTAGAAATCATCATAACTGTGATTGCTGCAATTTGAATGGAAAAGTCTGGATTCTTTTAGGTAAGTTTTTGCTTCTTTCTTGTTGTGGAAATGTGAGGAACACAAAACTGACCTGTTAAGGGAATTTTCTGGGCATATCATCTTTTGAGTCAAGAGACAAAACAATGGTGAAATAATTTCGAGGCTGAAAGGTTTAACCACAGAAAGATTACCATCTTTATTGGCCTGGAGTGAATTCTCAGCCCAGGAGGCCAAAAAGTGGTGATAAGTCACGTGGTTAATTAAGAGTGACAAGACAGAATCTTTGACTGGCTGACTTTGTTGTTCATTCTTTGTGACCCCATGGACTGCAGCATGCCTGTCTGTCAGCATCTCCCAGAGCTAAACTTTGGCTGGGGTTAGTAATGTCCGAAAGAGTTTAGTATTCCACAGCCCAGCAGAGAGGGCAGGAAGAACAAATTCAACCAATCTTCACCACCCACAGGTTGCATATCATCTGTGTGTGTGTATGTGTGTGATACATGTATGCATGTGGTGGGTGTGTATGAGAGAGACGTGTGTATGTGGGGTTTGTGGATCTGTGTGTCTGTGTGTGGGGGGGGTGAGGGGGGTGGTGCCAGGTCAGGGAATCTGATCCCACACAATGGATGAGGAGACAAGCATTTTTTTAATTTTTTTTACAAGAGCAATCCAAATGACATACAGACATTTTTTTTAAAATTATTTTTATTTTTGGCTGTGTTGGGTCTTCATTGCTGTGGGCTTTTTTCTCCAGTTGCTTCGAGGTAGGGGCTACTCTTGCTGTGGAGCTCACTCTTCTTTCTGCAGTGTCCTCTTGTTGCAGAGCACAGGCTCTGGGCACACAGGCTTTGGTAACTGCAGCACAAGGGCTCAGGAGTTGTGGTGGTTGGCCTTTACAGCATGGGCTCCGTGGTTGTGGCGTAGGGGCCCAGCTGCTCTGTGGCATGTGAAATCTTTCTGGACCAGGGCTCGGACCTGTTTCCCCTCCCTTGGCAGGTGGATTCTTATCCACTGCCCTACCAGGGAAGTCCAACAAGCATTTTAAATTATTCTTGAATTGGATGTTTTCTATTAATCAGACATTACTTTTAAAGGTGCTGTTAAGAATAATTATTACTCTCCTGGGGACTTTATTTCTTTTCATAATAGTGAAGTAATCTTACGTGTTTGAAGTAGGTCAACAAAAAGGAGCTGTCTGGTTTTGTGTCCAAGCAACTTTGCCTGTATTGTTATCTGCATGACTTTTTAATTAAAGCCCCTTCCAAGTTCACAAGTAGGAACTGCACCCCAGGCCTGAAACCACACAATCTTTCATGCTACAGATGGCTCAAGAACTGCGGACCACAGACACGGGCAGACAAAAAGATTGTGCATGTTCATATGACTTAAAACTTTGGTTCAAGTGTTTCTACAGAGACAGCAGAATGGAGCAGCCAATATTATCTCAGAAATCAGGATGTTGATCATAACTGGGCTCTGGTTTCTTTCCCGAATCAAAAAAAAAAAAAATTTGAAAGAGTGATGAGCCAGGAGGCAGACGAATGCTTGATTCCAGTAAACGATTACACCATTTACTTTGTGTCTTGGGCAAGTTTCATAAATTTTCTGAGCCTCAGTGTCTTTGTCTTCAAGTTGGAGCAAACACTATAGCCCTCCAATTGCTTATCTACAATCCCCAAATCCCAAAGCCACACACACACACACAAAAAGACATTTTTTAAAAGAAACTCATTTGGCAGTGAAATCTAATTGATCTGAATTAATTTGCCATAAAATCCTTCCTTGAACTAGCATGAAACTTTTACAGTCTGTGTTTATTTATTGCGAATATACACGTTTTGCTACAGAATTGTGAATATATTCATTAGAGAGGGTATGGCCCAAGAGCTTTGGGTACTGAATGGAAAATGCTAACAATACACTTCTGCTCTAAAATTGGGAAATACCTGAATTCCAAAACACGTTGGTTTCAGGGATTTTTGATAGTGGACCCCTACATTCCTCACAGGCATGTGAGAGCTCCGTGAGGTGGTGGGCTGAGCCCCTGGATCTGCTGTGTTGGGGCATCTCCCTCTCCATTTCCCCACCGTGAGCCTATCCCACTTGCAGCATCCCCACTCAGCCAGAGATCTTTACTTGGCCATGGGTGAAGCTAGCACACTTCTGGCTATCAGCCACTCAGTTCCCAGTCTATAAACGCCTCAAGGTCAGGGATTGCGTGCCAGCAACTTAGGAGCACAAAGTCCGTGTTCCACAAATATTTTAAGAAGGAGTTCTGCACTCATTTGGTAGGTGTCTGCGGGGCCTCAGTGTCTGCTGATCACCTGGCAGGTGGAGGCTTCCAGCAGATGGAAGTGACTTCAGGAGCAGCAGGAAAGAGAGGCGCAGAGTCTTGGGAAAGCCAGCAGGCGAGGCCAGCCCTGGGGAGGCCCTGGTGGGGACCCACTGCATCTAGCTTTGTCCGCAAACTCCTGGTGTGCCTGTCGTCACAGGGTAATTGTTAATGCTCACTTTTGCTCTTTGAGCCATAGTAAATCATGTGGTCACCTTATGCAATGGGCAACAGCAGAGAGACTCAGGGTGCAAGGATTTTTTTTTTTAACCTCTGCTTTCACTGAACAGAAAGAAGTAGGGGGGAACTGCAATGGGAAGGATTGAGAGGGAAAGGAGCTACAGAGGGGCGGGTTGCTGGCAACAGTATTGACTCCACCTAACAAGGATTAGGAGCATAGATTCTGTAACATATTAACTCAAGAATATAGCCTACTGAGTTGACTGGCTACTTCCCCACACCTAAAAGATATGCTTACCTTTGTATTCCAGGAAACCGAAACCATGAATGTGACCTTATGGAGAAAGGGTTTTTATAGGTGAAATTAAGTGAAGGAGCTTGAGAAGAGATCACTCTGGATTGTCTTCAGTTTTTTTTTTTTTAACCTCTGCTTTCACTGAACAGAAAGAAGTAGGGGGGAACTGCAATGGGAAGGATTGAGAGGGAAAGGAGCTACAGAGGGGCGGGTTGCTGGCAACAGTATCGACTCCACCTAACAAGGATTAGGAGCATAGATTCTGTAACATATTAACTCAAGAATATAGCCTAGTGAGTTGACTGGCTACTCCCCCATGCCTAAAAGATATGCTTACCTTTGTATTCCAGGAAACCGAAACCATGAATGTGACCTTATGGAGAAAGGGTTTTTATAGGTGAAATTAAGTGAAGGAGCTTGAGAAGAGATCACTCTGGATTGTCTTCAGTTCAGTTCAGTTCATTTCAGTCGCTCAGTCGTGTCTGACTCTTTGCGACCCCATGAATTGCAGCACACCAGGCCTCCCTGTCCATC
Source organism: Aepyceros melampus (assembly GCA_006408695.1). Classification (NCBI taxonomy): domain Eukaryota; kingdom Metazoa; phylum Chordata; class Mammalia; order Artiodactyla; family Bovidae; genus Aepyceros; species Aepyceros melampus. The sequence goes on from SJXQ01007082.1 coordinate 9,213, forward strand.
ACCATCTCCCGGAGCTCACTCAGACTCATGTCCTTCGAGTCAGTGATGCCATCCAGCCATCTCACCCTCTGTCGTCCCCTTCTCCTCCTGCCCCCCATCCCTCCCAGCCTCAGAGTCTTTTCCAATGAGTCAACTCTTCGCATGAGGTGGCCAAAGTTTCAGCTTCAGCATCATTCCCTCCAAAGAAATCCCAGGGCTGATCTCCTTCAGAATGGACTGGTTGGATCTCCTTGCAGTCCAAGGGATTGTCTTGGTGGGCTCTAACTTAGATAACAAATGTCCAGCTGGGGCTTCCCCAGTGGCACAGTGGTAAAGAATCTGCCTGCCAACGCAGGAGGTACAAGAGAAGCAAGTTTGATCCCTGGGTCAGGAAGATCCCCTGGAGAAGAAAATGGCAATCTGCTCCAGTATTCTTGCCTGGAAAATTGCATAGACAGAGGCGCCTGGTGGGCTGCATCCATGGGGTCACAAAGAGTCAGACACAACAGAGCACACACACACTCCTTTGAAGAGAGACACAGAGGAGAGGCACACAGGGAGAACCAGGAGAAGGTCACGTGGAGATGGAGGCAGGGATGAAAGTGATGTGGCCACAAGCCAAGGAACACTGGAGCCACCAGTAACTGCGGAAGCCAGGAAATATTCTTCACTAGAGCTTTTGGAAGGAATCTGCCTATGTTGACACCTTGATTTCAGGCATCTGGCCTCCATAATGATGTGAGAATAAATTCCTACAGTTTTTAAGCTACCAGGTTTGCAGTAATGTGATACAGCAATCTTAGGAAACTAATACACATAAGGTGGGTTCAGTTCAGGTCAGTCGCTCAATTGTGTCCGACTCTTTGCAACCACATGGACAGAAGCACGCCAGGCTTCCCTGTCCATCACCAACTCCCAGAGCTTGTTCAAACTCATGTCCACTGAGTCGGTGATGCCATCTGACCATCTCATCCTCTGTCGTCCCCTTCTCCTCCTGCCTTCAATCTTTCCCAATATCTGACTCTTTTCCAATGAGTCAGTTCTTTGCATCAGATGGCCAAAGTACCTAAACCACCATGAACCTCAGGTGCCTCATCCAAACATGGGGATAAGGTTGAACCTACCTTATACAGTTGCTTGGAGGAGTGAAAGGAATTGTACATGGACATTGCATGTCACTAAGAAGCATCTTCCAGATGTTCAAGCTGGTTTTAGAAAAGGCAGAGGAACCAGAGATCAAATTGCCAACAACCACTGGATCATCGAAAAAGGAAGAGAGTTCCAGAAAAACATCTATTTCTGCTTTATTGACTATGCCAAAGCCTTTGACTGTGTGGACCACAATAAACTGTGGAAAATTCTGAAAGGGATGGGAATACCAAACCTCCTGACCTGTCTCTTGAGAAATCTGTATGCAGGTCAGGAAGCAACAGTTAGAACTGGACATGGAACAACAGACTGGTTCCAAATAGGAAAAGGAGTACGTCAAGGCTGTATATTGTCACCCTGCTTATTTAACTTCTATGCAGAGTACATCATGAGAAACACTGGACTGGAAGAAGCACAAGCTGGAATCAAGATTGGTGGGTGGTCAGGAAGCAACAGTTCGAACTGGACATGGAACAACAGACTGGTTCCAAATAGGAAAAGGAGTACGTCAAGGCTGTATATATTGTCACCCTGCTTATTTAACTTCTATGCAGAGTACATCATGGGAAACGCTGGATTGGAGGAAACACAAGCTGGAATCAAGTTTGCTGGGAGAAATATCAATAACCTCAGATATACAGATGACACCACCCTTATGGAAGAAAGTGAAGAGGAACTAAAAAGCCTTTTGATTAAAGTGAGAGAGGAGAGTGAAAAAGTTGGCTTAAAGCTCAACATTCGAAAAATGAAGATCACGGCATCTGGTCCCATCACTTCATGGGAAATAGATGGGGAAACAGTAGAAACAGTGTCAGACTTTATTTTGGGGGGGCTCCAAAATCACTGCAGATGGTGACTGCAGCCATGAAATTAAAAGACACTTCTTGGAAGAAAAGTATGACCAACCCAGAGAGGATATTGAAAAGCAGAGATATTACTTTGCCAACAAAGGTCCATCTAGTCCAGGCTATGGTTTTTCCAGTGGTCATGTATGGATATGAGAGTTGGACTATGAATAAAGCTGAGTGCCGAAGAATTGATGCTTTTGAACTGTGGTGTTGGAGAAGACTCTTGAGAGTCCCTTGGACTGTAAGGAGATCCAACCAGTCCATCCTAAAGGATAGGTGTTCATTGGAGGGACTGATGCTAAAGCTGAAACTCCAATACTTTGGCCACCTCATGTGAAGAGTTGACTCATTGGAAAAGACCCTGATGCTGGGAGGGATTGGGGGCAGGAGGAGAAGGGGACGACAGAGGATGAGATGGCTGGATGGCATCACCGACTCGAGGACATGAGTTTGAGTGAACTCCGGCAGATGGTGATGGACAGGGAGGCCTGGCGTGCCGTGATTCATGGGGTCGCAAAGAGTCGGATGCGACTGAGCGACTGAACTGAAGAAGCATCTTAACCGAAGGAAACAGCTACCATGGCTGATGAGCGGCAGTACTGACATGCTACTTTCATCCAGCAGGTGGCAGAAGATGGATTTGCAAACCAGAGGCCTTTGTGAAGTTTAGTGTGCCTGACCTAACGTAGCCCTCCTAGCTCACACACTGAAGAGGATTAACCCTCCCCACCTCAAAGTGAGGTTTCAGCTGTGTAGACATTCACCTGATTCTGTCATCCTCTGACCATTATATGTCGTGGATGCAGGCACTGGTGAATACAAACAATGCTGCTACTGCTGCTAAGTCGCTTCAGTCGTGTCCAACTCTGTGCGGCCCCACAGATGGCAGCCCATCAGGCTCCCCCGTCCTTGGGATTCTCCAGGCAAGAACACTGGAGTGGGTTGCCATTTCCTTCTCCAACGCATGAAAGTGAAAAGTGGAAGTGAAGTCACTCAGTCATGTCTGACTCTTCGCGACCCCAAGGACTGCAGCCCACCAGGCTCCTCCACCCATGGAATTCTCCAGGCAAGAGTACTGGAGTGGGGTGCCATTGCTTTGGTGCGACAAAAAAACCCCTGGGTTATGGGCCCAGCTCTGTGACTTCTCCAGGACTCAGTTTCTCCATCTGTAAAATAACCATTGGGTGGATTGTTGCTGAAGCTGAAGCTCCAATACTTGGGCTCCAATACTTTTGATGAGAGGAGATGACTCACTGGAAAAGACCCTGATGCTGGGAACGATTGAAGGCAAAAGGAGAAGAGGGAGGCAGAGAGTGAGATGGTTTTAGGTAGCATCGCCAATTCAATAGATATGAATGTGAGAAAACTTTGGGGATAGTGGAGGACAGAGGAACCTGGCATGCTACAGTCTGTGGGGTTGCAAAGACTGAACCCAATTTAGCGACTGAATAACAACAATACAAATAACCATATAATGAAATACAAAGTGCAACACAAATTAGAGGATTGTTTGGGGCCAGAATGACCCAGTGTGTGAAAGTGCTAGGAAAGCAGGATGCCATGAAGCACAGAAAGCCCCAGTGGGGATTAATTCTGTGGAATCACAAGGCCGTTCGTTTACTCACTTGGCAAGCATTGATTTGTGCCAGGTATTGTGCTAGGTTCTGGGAAGCTCACGTTCTAGTTTTGGAGGAAAAACACACGACAAATTTGGGCCCAGGGCATCCTTTCCCTCAGATGCTAGGATGACATTCCAAGTGTCGATTTTGCCTGAAAAAACAGGTTGTTTTAAACAAAATTTTAATTGGAGAATAGTTGCTTTTAAATGCTGTGTTAGTTTCTACAATGAGACATCACCTTACACTGGTCAGAATGGCCAGCATACAAAAGTCTACAAACAATAAATACTGGAGAGGATGTGGAGAAAAGGGAATCCTCTTACACTGCTGATGGGAATGAAAATTGATACAGCCACTGTGGAAGACAGTATGAAGATTGCTTTAAGAAGCAGGAATAAAACCACCTGTATGATCCAGCAATCTCATTCCTAGGCATATACCCTGAGGAAACCAAAATCGAAAAGGACACATGTACCCCAATGTTCATTGCAGCACTATTTACAATAGCTAGCTGAAACTCCAATACTTTGGCCACCTGATACCAAGAGCTGACTCATTTGAAAAGACCCTGATGCTGGGAAAGATTGAGGGCAGGAGGAGAAGGGGACGACAGAGGATGGGATGGTTGGGTGGCATCACCAACTCAATGGACATGGGTTTGGGCAGACTCTGGGAGTTGGTGATGGATAGGGAGGCCTGGTGTCCTGTGGTTCATGGGGTCGCAAAGAGTTGGGCACAACTGAGCGACTGAACTGAGCTGAACTGAGAACATGGATGCAACCTAGATGTCCATCAACAGATGAATGGATAAAGAAGTTGTGGTATATATACACAATGGAATATTTCTCAGCCATAAAAAGGAACAATTTGAGTCAGTTCTAATGAGGTGGATGAACTTAAAGCCTATTATACAGAATGAAGTAAGTCAGAAAGACAAAGATAAATATTGTATATTAATGCACATATATGGAATCTAGAAAGATGGTACTGGTTAATTTATTTGCAAGGCAGCAATGGAGAAACAGACATAGAGAACAGACTTATAGATATGGGGACCGGGGAAGAGATAGTGAGATGTATGGAGAGAGCAACATGAAAACTTACATTACCATATGTAAAATAGAGAGCCAATGGGGATTTGCTGTACATCTTGGGGAACTCAGACAGGAGCTCTGTATCAGCCTAGAAGGGTGGGGTGGGGAGGGAGATGGAAGGGAAGTTCAAGAGGGAGGCAACATATGTATACCTATGGCTGATTCAGGACTTCCCTGGTGGCTCAGAGGTTAAAGTGTCTGCCTCCAACGCGGGAGACCTGGGTTCGGTCCCTGGGTCGGGAAGATCCCCTGGAGAAGGAAATGGCAACCCACTCCAGTATTCTTGCTTGGAGAATCTCATGGACTGAAGAGCCTGGTGGGCTGCAGTCCAAGGGGTCACAAAGAGTCAGACACGACTGAGTGACTTTACTTACTTACTTATGGCTGATTCATACTGATGTTTGACAGAAAACAAAGTTCTTTAAAACAATTATCATTCAATCAAAAAAATAAACTTAAAGAATATATAAAATGTTGCATTACTTTCCACTGTACCAGAAAGTGAATCAGCTACATGTGTACATATATCCTCTCCTTTCGGATTTTCTTCCCATTTAGGTCACCACAGAGCACTGAGTAAACTCCCTGTGCACACAGTAAGTTCTCATTAGCTGTATACTTTATACATAGTAGTGTATATATGTCAATCCCAGCTCCCAGTTCTTCCACCCCATCTTCCCCCTTGATATCTGTACATTCTTTCTCTATGTCTGTGTCTATTTCTGCTATGTAAATAAGATCATTTATACCAATTTTTTCAGATTTCACATGTATGCAGTAATATATGGTATTTTTTTTCTCCTTCTGATTTACTTCACTGTGTATGACAGTTTCTAGGTCATCCATGTCTCTAGAAATGACCCAATTCCATTCCTTTTTATGGCTGAGTAATAGTCCATTGTGTACACGCACCACATCTTTATCCATTCCTCAGCTGATGGACATCTACGTTGCTTCCAAGTCCCGGCTAATAGTAAATAGTGCTGCAAAGAAAATTGGGATGCATATGTCAAGAAACAGAATAAGTAGTCCCTTTGGTAAAACATTTATATTGCTTTCTTTAAAAGTTTTCATCTTTATAAAAAGAAAAAACCAAGCTACTATTTATGGTTAAGTGAAAAAAGAAAATTGCAGGACCATATGTACTGAGATCTCTTATGTCTGTCAAACAGTGGCCACCTCTGGGAAGGGATGGAGGTAGTATTAGAAGAGTTGGGCTCTTCCCTTTTTTCTATACTCCTGTATCATCACACTTAAAAAATAAGCACACACATTGCTCTTCCCATTAAAAATAACGATAGTAATATATTAAATAACTCTGCCCCCACCAAACTCTTCTACCCTCGCTTGGCTAACTCAAACACTGTAACTAATGAGGGACTGAGTTGTCTCCCTTTTTGAAAGAAAATTAAAAGGAAGAGAAAAGTCCACATTTGCTCTTCTTGTAAAGAAGTCATCTAACCCGAACTGATCCAAGCAGTTTTAAAACCCTTCTCCTCTTTAAAGTGGTTTGCAAACATTAGTTCAGCCACCCTCAGGGCCTCCTGGTGAGATGGGCTCATATAAGAAGCTGGTGAGTCACTCGGAAGTGCCAGGCTGTGGATGCCCTGTGCCAGCCGGTCACAACGCCCCTGGCGTGAGTCCACAGCTTTACAGCGTTCAAAGGGCTTTCTCTAGCATTCTCTAATATGACCCTTCTATGACCCTTCAGAAGTCTGGTCAGTATTGCTCTTCCTCATGAGAGATGGGAGAATGAAGGTTTTGGAAGGAGAAATGACAAGCTCAAGATGGGGGAGCTAGACAGCATTAGGATTTTCATCACATATATGTCAAATACTGCTCAGCACAGAAAAGATGGTTGCTAATGTCAGATTCTCACGTGACATGCCTCTGAGCTGGGGGGTTAGGGAGAGGAATAGAAGTCAGTCTTTCTGTCTAATCTTACCCTCCCTTCCGTCTTTCCTTCCTCCCTCCAAAAAGAGGTGAGGAAGAAGGCCTGTCAGAGGATAAATAGATAATGGTGGTTCAGGAGTCAACTTTTGTGCAATTTTAAATTACACCGAAGATTTGAGGGAGTATGGTAGAAATATATTGTCTCACTTATGTGCAAATATTGAAGAAACGAGAGGCTTCTTGTAAATTGAGTAGAGTTGAGGGCAGGTGAACCCGGTCATTTTCATATGATGTTCACATCTTTGCCACACGGGGGCGCCACCATCACTTGGTAAGTGGACAAACGTGCCATTCTGTCAAGGTTGGTCCTGAATTATGGGAGCTTTGCATTACCCAAGGTTTTCATGGACGACTGCCGTCTTCTCCCCTACACCCAAATATAACCACTCTATTTAGCGTTATAAAGTCTAAAGTAGACAAAGCTTGGAAGAAGGCACTCAACACAACTTGCAAGAGAGAAAGATGAAGCGGCTCTTGGAGGAGGTAATGTATGAACTGGGTCATGATAGGAATGATGTCCATTCAGACATAATCCTTCTCCGCGTTTGTGTAAGCCAGCAACGTGGTCTAGGGGGGAGAGCAGAAGCTGGAGAGCTGTCCTTCTCCCCAGTCGCTCCACTGACCCACCCCTCCCACCCTGCCACCTGAATTTTTCTTCCTTATTGTTCTGCTTGAAATGACCACTATCACAACTGTCTCGTCCACCTACCTGTGAACTCCTCAGGGTCTGAATTTATTCTTCTTTCAAACCCTCTCTCCTCTGTCAGTGTCTGGCAAATAGAAATTTATCAATATGATTTAAAAAATAATTTTAATATAGAAAATGTCAAACATATACAAAAGTACAGAGAATGGTATATGAATTCCCTTGTTCCCATTGTTGTGTGCAGTCATTCAGTCGTGTCCGACTCTTTGTGACCCCATGGACTGCAGCACACCAGGCTTCCTGTCCATCAACTCCCGGAGCTTGCTCAAACTCCTGTCCGTCGAGTTGGTGATGCCATCCAACCGTCTCATCCTCCATCATCCCCTTCTCTTCCTGTCCTCAATTTTCCCCAGCATCAGGGTCTTTTTCAATGAGTTGGTTCTTTGCATCAGGTGGCCAAAGTATTAGAACTTCAGCTTCATCATCAGTCCTTCCAATGAACACCCAGAACTGACCTCCTTTAGGATGGACTGGTTGGATCTCCTTTCTGCCCAAGGGACTCTCAAGAGTCTTCTCCAGCACCACAGTTTGAAAGCATCAACTCTTTGGCATTTAAGCCTTCTTTATGGTCTAACGCTCACATCCATACATGACCCTTGGAAAAACCATAGCTTTGACTAAATGTACCTTTGTTGGCAAAGTGATGTCTCTGCTTTTTAATATATTGTTTGGGTTTGTCATAGTTTTTCCTCCAAGGAGCAGGTTATCTTTTAATATCATGGCTGCAGTCACCAACTGCAGTGATTTTGGAGCCCAAGAAAATAAAGTCTGTCATGATTTCCACTGTTTCCCCATTTATTTGCCATGAAGTGATGGGGCCGGATACTATGATCTTCGTTTTTTGAATGTTGAGTTTTAAGCCAGCTTTTTCACTCTCCTCTTTCACCTTCATCAAGAGGCTCTTTAGTTCCTCTTCACTTTCTGCCATTAGGGTGGTGTCATCTGTGTATCTGAGATTGTTGATATTTCTCCCAGCAATCTTGATTCCAGCTTGAGCCTCATCCAGCTTGGCATTTCACATGATGTACTCTGCATATATGTTAAATAAGCAGGGTGACAATATACAGCCTTGACGTACTCCTTTCCCAGTTTTGAACCAGTCCATTGTTCTATGTCTGGTTCTAACTATTGTTTCTTGATGTGCATACAGATTTCTCAAGAAGAAGGCAAGGTGGTCTGATATTCCCATTTCTTGAAGAATTTCCACAGTTTGCTGTGATCCATGCAGTCAAAGGCTTTGGCATAGTCAATAAAGCCAAAGTAGATGTTTTTCTGGAACTCTCTTGCCTTTTCCATGATCCAGAAGATGTTGGCAATTTGACCTCTGGTTCCTCTGCCTTTTCTAAATCCAGCTTGTACATCTGGAAGTTTTCAGTTCACATATCACGGAAGCCTCGCTTGAAAGATTTGACCATTACCTTGCTAGCAAGTGAAATGAGTGGAGTTGTTCGGTAGTTTGAACATTACCTTTCTTTGGGATTGCAATGAAAACTGACCTTTTCCAGTCCTGTGGCCACTGGTGAGTTTTCCAAATTTGCTGGCATTTTGACTGCAGCACTTTCACAGCATCATCTTGTACCCATTATGCAGCTTTAACAGCTATCAACTCATGGCCAATCGTCTTTCCTCTATACACTCCATTTCCCCATGTCCTCATTGCGTTATTTTAAAGTGAATCTTAGAAGTAAATACATAGATGTGAATATTAGGTTGTGTTTAAGACATTTATGAAAGAAAAGGAGAAATTTTAACTGCTGGACCTCTCTCACTGCTTTGAATTGACTGGTGGTTGAGGGTGGGCAGGGAGGATGGAGAGGAGATTTTTGTGGAGGACTAAAAACCCACCTGCCAATGCAGGAGACGTAAGAGATGTGGTGGATTTGATCCCTGGGATGGGAAGATCACTTGGAAAGGGAATGGCAACCCGATCCAGTATTCTTGCCTGGGAAATCCCACAGACAGAGGAGCCTAGCGGGTTCTATGGGGTCACAAAGAGTCCGACACAACTGTAGCAACTTAGCAAGGCTTCCCTAGTGGCTCAGGGGTAACTGCCTGCAATGCAGGACTTGCAGGAGGCATGGATTCGATCACTGTGTCGGGAAGATCCCCTGGAGGAGGGCATGGCAGCCCACTTCAGTATTCTTGCCTGGAGAATCCCATGGACAGAAGAGCCTGGTGGGCTAGGGTCCATGGGGTCACAAAGAGTCAGAACCAACTGAAGCACTTAGCACACAAGACTTTTATAATGAAAGAAACAGAAAGTCAAAAGGAAGTTCCGAAAAACGCTTACTGCGTGTGCAGCACCGTGTGTTAGCTTACTTCATCTTTCCAGAAAATACAGGTATTATTACCCCATTTTACAAACAAAGGCTCAGAGAGGTTGAGAGCTGTCTCTAAGGCAAAGCCAAGATCGGAACCCAGCTCTCTGTGGTGTTCGTGTTGTTTTGCTGTGCTTGTGTTTTTAACCCTCTGATAAGACGACCTCTGTGATGCAAACCCAATAAAATCCATCCCTGGCCTGAACCTCATGATGAGACTTCCCTCGGCTATAAGCACTTGTCTTCCTCGCTGTTGTTCAGTCATTAAGAAATCACGTTTGACTCTTTATGACCCCATGGACTGCAGCACACCAGGCTTCCCTGTCCTTCACTGTCTCCTGGAATTTGCTCAGATTTATGGCCATTGAGTTGGTGATGTTATCTAACCATCTATGGAAAGACCCTGATGCTGGGAAAGATTGAAGGCAAAAGGAGAAGGGGGCGGCAGAGGATGCAATGGTTAGATAACCTCTTCCTCTCTTCTGCATATGAAATCCCATTTATTCCACAAGCCCTGTGGGCTACTGCAACCTAGGGGGAGGGAGGGTTTCCATGCCCAGGATGAAAAAGGGTAAATAAATTCCTAATTAGAAAGAAGTATATTTTTTTTCTGGTGTTTGTCCCCAGAAAGTGACAGCCAGGAGTCTGAAGAGTCAGGAGTCTGAAATAAATGTGTGAAGGGTTAAACACTGAAAACATTTAATACCTAGTTAAATAGGAAAACATTGAGATACCTGACTCGAAAGTTGAGATAAAGCATTTGTAGGGGAAAATTCAAGAGATTGTGTTTAATGTGTTCTTGGATAGATGAAGCTGGGCTTGATGGTGACTGTGAGTGAGTAAACAAAGTCCCAGTTACTCTGGGGGGTGGGGCTGGGGGTCACTTTGTCAGAGGCAGGCACTGGCCAGCCTTAGAAGCTGAAAATACAAGTCTCAGGGGCAGATGCTGGCAATGCCCGTCCATTCAGCATCCAGGTCAGAAGCAAGTCTGGCCGGCAGACCTGAGCAGTGTGGCTCGCTGGGCACAGCCACCTGTCTAGCTGGGAGAGCAATGCTAGGGACAGAGCTGCGAGGTGCGGTTAATGGTTCACCGTCACCTCTGCCCCGATCCTTGCTCAGTCTCCGTTGGATGATTTGGCTGCTTCTGTACTCCTTTTCCAACAGGGAAAGGACACGGTGTTCCAACCAGCGTGGACTTCCAGTACTCTTCAAAATTGATTTTCTCATTATAGGTGAATCAACTGGCTTTCTCGTGACAACTTGGCCTTCCTGGGGATTTGCTTTCAGGGAAGGAGTGATCTGATCTCCCTCCCAGAGTGTGCTGTCTGCCTGCTGTCGTTTTTCCCTTTGGAACTTCATGCGTGGGCATCCTGTGGCTTATACATCAGTCTTGTGTGTGAGCCTGTTGAACAGTTACTCTGGGGGTGGGGGGCTGGGAGGGAGGACCAGTGGAATCAAGTCCCAGCCTAGTGAGAACAGGGCCCCTGCAGGTGGACAACTCATCTAAGCAATGAAGGCAACCTTCTTGGGTCTCTTAGGAGAGAGCTGGTGGGCCTCCCCTGAAGATATCCCTTGGACCACAGTGACACACGGGCCTTAGCCCAGCAACTCAAAGCCCCTCATGCCCTCTGGGAACCAAGTATGGACCCCTCACCCCTGGTTCCTGCCCACCATCTCTGTGCTATATATCCTATCCCACTTCCACGGGTGACTTGAAAAACACCCGTTCCATCTTTAAGATTCAGTCCACGGTTCCCATGATCTGAGAAGCCTTTAGTGCGCATTTCCTCACCCTCCACCCCAGCCCTTGGGAGTGGATTATCTCCTCTTATTGCCCCACCGGCTTCTGTGCAGACCGCTCTCAGACTGGCTTTGTCCTGGGCTAAACTGTGTTCCTCCAAAGTTATATTGGAGTCCTGGTTCTCAGTGTCTCAGGCTGTGACTCTGTTTGAGATAGGCTCTTTGTAGAGGTAATCAAGTTGAAATGAGGTCATTTAAGGTGGGGTCTAATTCGATATGACGGGATTTGGACACAGACATACATGACAGGAGGGCTTCCCCGGTGGCGCTGGTGGTAAAGAATCTGTCTGCCAATGCGGGAGATGTGAGAGACGTGGGTTCAGTCCCTGAGTCCGGAAGATCCCCTGGAGAAGGGAATGGCAACCCACTCCAGTATTTCTGCCTGGAGAATTCCATGGGCACAGGAGCCTGGAGGGCTACAGTCCACGGGGTCGCAGAGAGTCAGACACAACTGACGTGACTTAGCATGCACACACACATACATGACAAGAATGCCATGCAAAGGTTAGGGTTGTGCTGCCGGAAGCCAAGACTCTCCCAAATTAGAGAGTCCCGGAACAGAGCTTCCCTTATGCTTCTGGAAGGATCATGGCCCTACTGACACGCTGAACTTGGACTTCTAGCCCCCAGAACTGTGAGACGATAAATTCCTAGGCTACTCACTTCAGCACTTTATTATGATAACTCTAGAAACCTAACACAGTTGTCAACATACCTGTGCCTTTATCGTGTTAGATCCATTACCCCCACTAAACTAGAAGCCCCTCCAAAGCAGAGCCTGCTTTAGTCTTCTTCGCACCGCAACTAATGACACCTAAATATTTGTTGAATGAGTCAGTGACCACAGTGCATCCTCCGGTTTTCCTGAATTTATTCTCAGAAACAGGACCAGGCAGCAAAAAATGCCCTGAGGCTTAGCCTGGTTGCTGGGACCTGCTCTGCCAACAGCTATCCAGGAGCATCTTCAGTAACCACAGCAAAGATGATTATTTTGCTTCCAGCTGGGATTCAGTGGCCATCAAATTGTTTGCATTCCTTCAGTCAGTCAGTCAGTCAGTCAGCAACCTTTGAGTGACTCCCCTGGACCAGATTCTGTGCTAGGAACTGGGGTGTGTGTGTGTGTGTGTGCTCAGCCAAGTTAGACTGTTTGAGACCCTATGAACTGTAACCACCAGGCTCCTCTGTCCATGGGATTCTCCAGGCAAGGGTAGCTTGAGTTGCCATTTATCCTCCAGGGGATCTTCCCAACCCAGGAATCAAACATGTGTCTTCTGTGTCTCCTGCATTGGCAGGTGGATTCTTTACCACCAAGCCACCTGGGAAGCCAGGAACTGAGGATATATAGCAGTAAATAAGACCAGCCCAGGCCCAGGATTCATGGAGTGTCTACACTTACAGGAGAGATTGATTAAGTAATTAATTACAGTGATGTAAGTGCTAAGAGAAGAAGCCAAGGATGGCAAGGGAATCATTAACAGAAAAATCTAGTGAATTCCAGAGAGCTTCTAGGAAAGAGTGATGTTTGAGCTGAGCCAAGAGGAGCTAAGCGCTTCGAATAAGCCTGACAAAATGGTAGCGGAAGCATGATTCCCGTTGAAGACACAGCACATGTGAAGGCTATTGGTTCAACAATTATTTGTGGAGCCCTTACCATGGGCCAAGCAGGTGTTCCGGGTCCTGGGCCCACAGCTGAGAGAAAAAAGCCAATCATATTCCAGCTTCGTGAAGTCTACGTTTAAGAAGGCAGAAGGAGGGGAGCGGGAAGAGCAGAGGGAGGAAGAAGTATGGCGCGTCTTCAAGGACATGAAATGCCACGGGTCACACGGCTCAGACCCACAGAATCCGCTTTGATTGCCGCTGGACCTTCCACCCGTAGAATAGTGCCCGATACACAGTAAGAGCTCGAGAACGTGATTTGCTGTGGTTGGATTAGATTCTGCGAGAGGGGTGGAGTTGGGGTGAGTTGGAGTAGTGATTCTGAGGTGGTCTGGGTTAACGACCGCTAGAGAAGAAAGTGCTGTAGATTTATAAGCCCTTTCACTTTCACCGTCTTGTTTTTGTGTTTTTAGTGGTAGAATTGGTCTCTAATATTCCCCGAGCTCTTCTGCCAATACGTGTTCTCAGGCTGTGAGCGGCGGAGCGGCCTGTCCAGTTTGCAGCCCAGATTCGCCGCTGTTGGCGTTCTTTATCTGACCAGGTTGTCTAGCTCTGCGGTGCCAGGACTGACTGTGATCAGAAACCTCTGGAGGGAAAGGCTGTGTCCTTTCCATTCTGGTGGCTTTCTCCCTGGCTTGGGTCACCATGACCTGGACTCTGGGCTATTAAACGAGGGGAGAGGCCCAGTCCAGTTCCTAGGTGGTTGATTCTATTGTTTAGGGAAATACTTGGATGGATTTTCTAGTTGGTAAAGACAGATTCCATTTCCCTCCTCTCTCTTCCTTTTCTTTTCTTTTAACACAGGAAAACATTCATTGTAAAAATAATATAAAATACACAAAATCAAATGTAAAAAAGTGATCCAATATCCCATCAACCAGGAGTAACCAGTGTTGGCATTTGGTTGTGTTTCTTGCAGACTTTTCCTGTGCAGATATACATTGTAGGTGTTTGTGTATTTATATTTGCAAAAATTAGATTATGTATATAATACATATCAACTTGCAACTGCCTTAACCTTAGAATTCAAGTGCAAACATCTTTCCATGTTAAGAGAAAATCACAATCTCATTGTTTTAAATTCTGGTTTGGACTGATGTTACAGTCTCCCGAATTTTCCATTTCCAGTTTCTCAGCAGCCTATGAGCAGGATTAGTCTTCCTGAAACAATCCTGAGCATGTTACTTTCCCATAGAAACTCTTTAAAATGTCTCCCACTCCCCATGTCCTGCAGATGAAATCCAAATTATTTCACTCCAAATTCAAGACCCTCCGTGGTAGGACCCTGTCCCTGATGGACTTGTCCATTTTTACCTTCATGCTTTTCCTGATACTCCAGTGAAAGCCTGATGTCTAAGGTCCTGACTTTTCCATCTCTGCTCAGACTGCTCCCTTCCTCCTAGAACACCATTCCCACCAACTCTCCAGCTTCTAGAACCCCAGGCTACCTTCTTCAGAAAGCCCTGTTCCTCTCCAAAAAATATACTAGGAACCATGCCATGTGCTCTTTTCCTGTGGGGAGGAAAGATTAGTTAGCACACCTTTGACATCGCTTACCTGTACTGTACTTCTTGGATGTGCCTGTGTGTGTGCACACAACACACACATTGTGGTAAATTGTGCAAAGGAGTTACAGGGAAGAGTTACACTCCCACTAGTGCTTTTCTCATTTCTGGGAAGTATTTGTATACATCTACGCATCTGCATGGAGAAGGCAATGGCACCCCACTCCAGTACTCTTGCCTGGAAAATCCCATGGATGGAGGAGCCTGGTGGGCTGCAGTCTATGGGGTCGCTAAGAGTCGGACATGACTGAGTGACTTCACTTTCACTTTTCACTTTCCTGCATTGGAGAAGGAAATGGCAACCCACTCCAGTGTTCTTGCCTGGAGAATCCCAGGGATGGGGGAGCCTGGTGGGCTGCTGTCTCGGGTCGCACAGAGTCGGACACGACTAAAGCGACTTAGCAGCAGCAGCACACATCTGCATGGGTGTGTACATAGATACAGGTGTGTGAAACGTGTGCACGCATATTACTCAGGTGTAGATATGTACATGTGTGTGTGGGTGGGTGTGTATCAAGAGTCTCACAATTTATTTTCTGGGAGCTGCTGCTTCTAAGGTACAAGCTAATTTTCCTCTGACGTTTATAGGCTTCAGTTGACTACAGCATTTTATTAGGGAGCTTGCAGGGAGAAAGCACCTGAGTCACACTCTTCATAAATGTTTCTGCCTCAGTCAAGCATTTGGCTCCTCCTTATTTTTGTGCTATTAAACTGACAAATAGCTCTTAATAAACCCACAGAGCTTACATAATTTAGCTTGGGGACTTCAAGGCTTGACGGTGGGGTGATGTGCTGATGTTGGGCAAGTTCATGTTTAACCAACTAGATTGCACAGGTTAGCTTTTCTGGGCTAGCCCTGGCACTTAGGAGCCAGATTTCCTTTCATAGCTAAGAAATTGTATTTCCTCAGCTTTGAGAAGCAACCCTCTAGGACTTGAGCATTTCAATACTGCAAAAAAAAAAAAAATGTCCAGGAGGCGGACAGGAGGGAGGTGGACTTGGAGACTTTTACTCAGGGATGTTTAGAGTTCCAGTGGTGTCCCTCTAGGGGACTGCCTTATTTCAGAGTTATCAGGTGTAAGTAAAACGCACTTCTTCCATCCTCAGAGACTGCCTTCTCAAACTGCTTGGCTGACCTTCATCCACTGTTGATCCTATACCTTTTCAGCCCTACATGGGAGAATCCACGCCAGGCACAAGTGGGGATCTCCTGGTCCTCCCTGAGTCTGGTGTTGACGGTGAGGTGTCGTAAAGATTTTGTTCTGGTCTCTGGGTCCCGTCAGTTTTAACTTTCTCTTTCCCTCCTAATCTCTCCCTATGTGGTCTCATCCACTCCCAAGGCTTTTAATGCCACCTACCAATGTGGGAGTGGTTACCATGAATCTCCATTTCATATCTGTCTTCTGAGCTCTGACCCCTGTATCCAACCACCAACTTGTCATCACCATCTAGATATTGGCCTGGCATCACAAGCCCAACTCAGTTACAATGAATTCATCAGCTGTCTCCTAAACTTTCCCCTCCTCTTTGGTTTCCTACTCAGATGATGACAGTGCCAGCTACCTAGATGATCAAGGAGGCAATCAGGGAGGTGTCCTCATTGGCTCTGCCTCTCCCTTTCACCTCCTCCACACCCCAATCCACTGCACAACTGGACAGTCATCAAGTCTTGCCAACCCAATAGCCTTCTGAAGAGCTCTCACTTCTGTCAATTGCTCTGCATTTCGCTGCCAGCACCGTGCTCCCTGCCCCAGACACCAGAGCCTCTTGCCTGGACAAAGCCTCATGTCCATTCTTACATTCTCTAATCTATTTTCCAGGTAGCAGCAAGAAAGATTTTTTTTAAAAACACAAATCTAATTATGTTACTTTCCTGCTTAAACATAATCAGTGATGTTCCATTTCTTTTATTAAAAAATGCAAATCTGTTGCCACGGCTCACAGTGCCCTTCCTAAACTGGCTATACCCTCCTCTTCAATGTCCTCTGGTGTCCCCATGTGCCCTTTCTCTGTCCACGCAGTGCTCTTGCCTCATAGCATACTCCAATCCCTTAGACCTTTCCTGCTGTCATGGCACTTCTTTCCTCTTTGGCTGAGTCATTTTTTATATATTTATTAAGAAAATCATTCATAATTTCATTACTTTTCTTTTAAATATTTGTTTTGAAAAGTTTCTCTTTCATCACTTGTTTTAAATTATCTCCTTAGATTTTTACATTTTATAGAATAACAAATTAGATAAAATATCTCTTAAAACATTTTTATTATGAAATATAAAAAATAATGCAAAAATTTCTGTAACAGGGTAACAAATCTAGTGGTTATGCAATTGACACCTATCTTCCTTCCAACTGGGCCAAGAGAGCTTTGATAATGTCTGTAAAGCTTTTCTTTTTTAAAGAAGGTTCTGACCAAAATAAGACAAAATACTAATAATTGAAAATCTACATGGTGATTTTATAGATGTTTGGTATATTATCTCTGGACTTTCCTCTCTGTTTAAAATAGCTCATGAGAGTGGCTAGTTCTCATTCTTCTTTTAAGTTCCAGCTTGGCTATTCTTTCTGTAGAAAGTCTGTAACCCCTGGGACCAGACTAGGACCCGTGCACCTGTGCAATTTGCATAGCACCGGCTGCTTCTCTGTGCCGCTCATCACAGTGACTGCCGTTTGGTCAATGATTTGTTTAATATTGGTTTCTTTTCCTAGTGTGTAACCTCCATGAGGTTAGGAACTGTAACTTTTTTTTCCAGTGATGTCTCTCTGGCATCTAGCACCTGACATTAGCAAGTGTTCCTTAAGTCCTTGTTAAGTGAATAAAAGATGTTCTAAAGCTGGATCTTTATGAAATACTGGAACACGTTAGTAGTTTCTGTTCAGTTCAGTTGCTCAGTCATGTCTGACTCTTTGCGACCCCCAAGGACTGCAGCACACCAGGCCTCCCTGTCCATCACCAACTCCTGGAGTTTACCCAAGCTCATGTCCATTGAGTCGGTGAGGCCATCCAACCATCTCATCCTCTGTCGTCCCCTTCTCCTGCCCTCAATCTTTCCCAGCATCGGGTCTTTTCAAATGAGTCAGCTCTTCGCATCATGTGGCCAAAGTATTGGAATGCCTGTAACCTTACTCATTGTGTGTGTGTTGATCGGTTTTACTTTTTTAATGAATGCACGGTGAACATTTGCTCTAGCTGGGTAATACACCAGGTGCCGAGATTCAAAGCTGAACTGTGATCCTGCCCTGAAGGAGTTTACCAATTAGCAACTCAAGTCATGTTTTCATGGAAGGACACAGATAATGGAAGGCTTGGGAATTTCCACAGGAGTAAGAAAACCTATATCTGAATGACCTCTGAGAGTTCATTCACCTAAAAGTAGGCAGGGCGTCAGAGAAAGGGTTATGGGCCCTTGTGGCTGAGCTGCTGTGGCTGTGGCCAGGTTTATTGGAATCAGAGTAACAGCCCCAAGGTTAGGAGGGCTGAGCTGATTCATTCTGCAAAGAGAGCAGTCGGGTCAGGCCAGGTAAAGTGAGCAGGTTGGGGTTCACCCACAAGGGAAGCAGAGAGGACCTCTGTGGCTCAGACTTGGTTGGTCAAATCCCTGGCTGGTGGTATCTCCCCAGCTGCCACAAGGCTCACTTGCATCTCAGCCTTCTGTGTCCAGGCTGATGGCTTCCCAGCAAGGGCTGAGCCAAAGTCTTCAGGCAAAAGGTTGAGCAACAGCCCTGCATTCAGTCAGAGCTGGGTTTGTATCTGGTACCACTTGAGACTGCATGATTGTGAGCAAGTTCCCTCAACTTTCTGAGGCTCAGTTTTCTCTTTAATGAAACGTGACATACTGTCCCTCACTCATTGGGGAGATGAAAGTGTGTATGGCGAGTGTGGCTCTGTAGTTGGTGCACATCAGTTACATGCTCCTTTTCCTAAATTGTGCCATAGGGGTAGGTTCTGCTTTGGTGGCCCTTTTATCCCCCCTCCCCCCCTTTTTTTTAAACTGTTCTAGCACCTCATTCCTGCCATACACTTTCTCCAGTCTTAGAGAAACCTCCAGTGGAGGTATAATGAACAAATGAATTCTGTGCTGAGAGTGGGGGTCTGGAACCTAGAAGGTACTCAACAAATCTTTGTGAGATGGGTGGTCAGATGGATGGAGAGATGAATAAAATGCACATTTCATGGCTTCTGCTGCTACCATGCTAACCACGGCCAACAGTGAGATAATCATGGAACACCTTTTAATTTCTAACTCAGCTGCATCAGAGACAGTAGACAACCTTTGACTGTCAGCCAGGAGTGGCCTTATAGCCAAAGTCATCCTGCCCAAGCACACCTCTTCCCAAGTGACCCCTGTCAGTGAATGACAATGCTTGAGTATAAATGCCCATTGTCTCCACCCGCCTCCCTAACTCTGAGGTCATTCCAGTTCCAGGGCACCTCCTGGCCTCAGCTAAGGCCGTCCTCAGGCCTGTGTTTGGCTTCCGTCCTTCCTCTGTATCGTTGGCTCCTTCCTCCCCTCCTCCGGCGGTCATCCCCCAGGGAGCTTCCTCACAAACATTCTGCACCCTGAACTCCCTCTCAGAACCCACTTTCTGGGAACGAACCTGTGACACATTGGCTCACCTGAGTGGAAGGTCCAGGGCGGTCGGCCACAGTTGGTCAGAAGGTGAAGCTAGATGGGATCCCTGCTCTGCAGGCCTTACTGTCTAGCAGGGCAGCACATGCTTAGTCACTCAGCCATGTCCGACTCTTTGTGACCCCATGGACTGTAGCCCACCAGGCTCCTCTGTGTATGGAATTTTCCCAGGCAAGAATACTGGAGTAGGTCGCCATCTCCTATTCCAGGGGAATCTTCCCGACCCAGGGGTTGAACCTGTGACTCTTGCATCTCCTGCATTGGCAGGTGGATTCTTTACCACTAGTGCCACCTGGGAAGTCCAGTGGAGAAGAGAGACCTTAAATATGGCAGATTCCATAGAGTAATCATGATGAGACAGAGACACCTAGGAAAATAAAGAGTGGGATGAGGGTTTGCAATAGGTTGGGGCTTGTCTCAGGCTGCAGGGGCCCTCCCCAAGCAGGAGACCACCAAGGTGACTTTATAGATTGGTAGGGAGGAGCCAGGTGGGAGACAGCCTGCCCAGGCAGATGAGGCCACACATGATAGAAAGAAGCTGATGTGTTGAGAAAACCCAAAGGCCATGGCTGCAATGGTCTTTTTTTTTTTTTTTTGACATATATATACTGGAAAATCCCATGGATGGAGGAGCCTGATGGGCTGCAGCCCATGGGGTCACTAAGTCAGACATGACTGAGCGACTTCCCTTTCACTTTTCACTTTCCTGCTTTGGAGAAGGAAATGGCAACCCACTCCAGTGTTCTTGCCTGGAGAATCCCAGGGACGAGGGAGCCTGGTGGGCTGCCATCTATGGGGTCGCACAGAGTCAGACACAACTGAAGTGACTTAGCAATAGCAATACTATTAAATAAATATATTTATTTCTAATGCATGTTTGGCTGCACTGCGTCTTACTTGCTGCATGTAGGTTCTCTCTAGTTGCGGGGATCTCTGGTTCCTAGGTACACAGGCTTCTCCTTGCAGTGGCTTTTATGCAGTACAGGCCCTACGTGCATGGGCTTCAGTAGTTGTGGCTCATGGGCTTTGCTGCTCCACTCCACATGAGGTCTTCCCGGACCAGGGATCGAACCCCTATCCCCTGCACTGCCAGGCAGATTCTTATCTACTGTGCCACCAAGGAAGTCCAGCAGCAATATTTTGATGTAAGGAAAGAGCTTTAGGACTTCGGTGCAGTGGCTAAGACTCCGAGCTCCCATGTAGGGGGTGCCCTGATCAGGGAATTAGATCCCATATGCTATGACTAAGGATCCTGCTTATCCAACTAAGATGCAATCAGCCAAATAAGATTTTTTTTTTTTAAAGAACATTGTTTTGTGGGCTCTTCCTTTCTTTACCTCATCACTCCAAGACCTCCATCTCCGTGTGGCCTGTTGAACGTCCGAGCCTTCTTTTTCTATCTCTGACACCTCTCTCCTCAGAGAAGCTGCCTTCCTCACATACCCCTGGCCGCCTTTTCTTCTTCAGAGTTAGTCTATGATGATCTCCTTGGACTTTTTTTTAAACAAATCCAAAAAATGAACAACCATACGTGTTCCTTCTCAGATCGTCTGGCATCTAAGGGCCTTTGATGCAATAACTCAATTGCAGGTGTGTGAAAGGATTATGCACAGAGGAAACTGCGGAGGCAGAGCTGGAGCCAAGCGGAGAAAGAAAAACCTTTGCTTAAATGCCACGCCAAAGGGGGTGAAGTTCAGGAGCCAGGTCCCTGCAGGAGAGAGATGGACCTGAACCAGGAAATAGGTCAATCAGAGGCTCAATTATCAGAATGCCGGAAAGTGGAGTGTGAGGCCGAGTCAGCTGGAAGGTGGTTGATTTGTGGTTGAGGTGCTTTTTATAGTCCTGCCCTGTCTCCACTTGGGAGCTGCAGCCTGAGGCCCTGACTGTCTGCAGGTGTGAGTAATGCTGAGCGTGGCAGGCCCTGGGGAGGCGGGAGAGGGGAGGCACGGGGAAGAAGGGGAGCTTTCTGGAGCCAGCAACCACACCTGTCTACGTTTTTCAAAGCTTTATCACCTTTGCAATTTAAGCAGTTTCATTTCCACTGAGATTAAAAGTAAGTGTGAGCAATTAGATAAATTATGCCTGATTTACTACTCCCTAAGGAAGTATGAGAGACTAACCTTGAACTTCATCCCACCCATCAAATATCTTGATCACAATTGCCTTCTTTGGATCTTAAGAGTTTTGAATTTTCATTTGTTTTTATTTGGGTATGCATTTTTTTTCCTACTTAATATTTTTGACAAGAATCCATACATGTTTTGTCAAAATGTTTTTTTTTTTTGTTTTTATCTTGTAAACTTTCAGTTCAATGACCTGTTCTCACCTTAATATTTTAGGATGGAAATGCTACCTTCCCTTTTCTTGTGCTGTCGTGGCGAGAGGTCAGGGGTCTCTTTTTCTCTCTTCAGACCCTTCTGCCAGCAGTTTTCCACATCTGTGCAGGCTTTTCTCACCCCCAGCCTCTGCAGCTCCAACCTCCTGCCACTGGGTGTCCCCCCTGGGGCTTCCATACTGAGGTGGTACCCAGAGGTGTAGCTTCATCAACCCTGAAGGTACTGCACTCTGCTGGAATCACCTCCTCCTCGTCTGGGTTGTGATTACTAATGAGCTATGATATCAGTGTAATGGGGCTAGAGCAGCCTTTGGCAGTTTTGTATTATTTATTTGGGGATAACGTTTCTAAATTGTATTTGAATAGAAATACAATTATCTTTGCTGTTTAACTTTATTATCTGTTCTTTATTCATAGGTAACAAAAGGGAGTTTTGGGTCATGAAACTTTGTTTCAGTTTGTGTACGTGTGTATGCAGTGGTGAATAAGACAGTATAGGCCAGGAAGGAATGTTTTTCTTCAAATTTTTAAACTGTGATCTATGGTAAGGAAACATTTTATACTGTAACATTTCTTAAAAGTAAGAAAAACATTTTATAATAAAAAACACATTATACTGTATACACACATATACAGATAGTTTTGAAAGCATATGTGATAATTGATTTTGACATATACGACTTACTTATGCAAGGTAGATATTTTTAACTCGTATCTGTATGATTAAGTGTAGATTGAGTAATTAAGTGATCAGCAAAGCTCACACAGCTTGTAAGTATTTGTGCTCAGGGCTTGAACCCAGGATTCTGGTCCAGTAATCTTTCTCAGGCATATAATTTTATATGCATGAGAGTCATATAAAATATACCAAGTCAAAGCAGGATGAGTTCCTATATCCAATCTCTCTCTCTCTATATATATATATCTATATATATATATATACACACACACATATATATATAATTGTCATGTGCCATATTATTCCAAAATTTAACTACACAACTGTGGAATGAGAAGATATGTGACCATACTGGAACTTGGGAAAGCAACTCAGGCAAATAGAACCGTATTTCTTGTTAGAAGGCAAATTTTTATGTCCACCAAGACAAGCTCATTCTTTTGCTCCTGGATTTCATTAACAGAAGTAGAATGTCCCAAAGGAGAGAAGTGGTTATCTGATATACGTCTAAGAGCAACAATATTTGTTCTGGGCAGCACACTTTGAAACCAAAACAAAAGAGATCGTTTTTAGAAGAAAATGCCCTGAGAGGTGAGAGGGCTCAGGACCAACCCATGTCAGAGAAGATGGGAGATGGACGGAGGGATATGAGGGGAGATGTGCAGGCTGTCCCTGTGCAGAGGCTGTGTGACTCTGGGGGCGGGAACTTCTGCCCAGGGCAGTCGTGGTAAATCTTTGTTGTGTTTGCCTGTGTGGTGTCTGCCTTCCTTTCTTCTCGTCACAGAACCCACGTCTGGTTCATGGAAATGTCCCTCCCCTTCTCTTGGCCCTCGTGTTTTGGCGGATGACTCCATCCCTTCATCCAGGTGGTTGCATGATTCTGGCCTGAGAGAATCAGCCTACCCCTCTTCCCTGGCCACAGTGCCTGATCCAGGAATCAGCTTGTGACCCAGATCCATTCAATGAGAACTTCATTTTGAACGTCTAGGGAGTTGCTGAGGAAAAGCTTCTCCCTTCACTGGATGTGAGGCTGCACAGATGTATCTAAAAGTGAAGTCGCGACAAAGCCACCCACAACCAAGAGAAGGGGTGACAGTGAGCCCTGGCTCACTCCTCCAGAACCCCTGGGGCCAGCTGTGCCTGATGTCCTCTAGACCTGCCAGTTAGGAGAGCCAGTAGGCCACACTTTTGTTCCCTGGAAAGCGAACTCTGAGGCAGAGCTTAGGGTATAGGATGTTTATTAAGGAGTGTCCTAGGGATGAATGTTTTGAGGAAGGGAGCAGAGGCAGGGACTCAAGCCAAATACAGTTCTGACGACAGCTTCGGCCAAGCCCAGGGTGAGACCTAGGTGGCGATGACCCAGACATCTATGCCCTGGAATCGATTAGTCATTGGCTGTGGGTTGTCCCAAGAAGACGGTTCCAGGGAAGCAGTCCCTGAAGGGGTTGCTAGTTAAAGCCTGCCTTCTGGCAGCTGTCCAGAAGCTGGTGCTAAAGGTCCTTCGTCTGGGTGGCACATCAGAGGCTTCCTGCACCGTGGATTCCTTATTACTTGTTAATTTATTTTTTGCTAATGACAGGTTCAGTTTTGCTTTTCTGTCACTGGCCAGTAAAGAATATAATAAGGAAACATTTTTCTAAAATTCAGAGCTGTCCGTATATGTAAAGGGCTGACTTGGGGGCGTAGTTGGCTCCCTGTCACCAGAGGTGTTCAGACCACTTTGAAAGGGAAGCTTCGTGTACTGGAGGGAAATGTGAGCTGGATGACCTTCCAGGCTAAGATTACATGACTCCAGGTTCTCTGGAAAACAAGCTGAAAGAGATTCTGGTTATTTGTACTGCACGGACACGTGGACACCACATGGATATCCAGAGCACCTCACACCAAATCATAGCAAATCAGACTTCTCCTAGCTAATCTTCCTTGACTGGAGACTTGGAGGAATCTATTTGTGAAATATTGCTTGTTTTGCTAAAGAAAGAAAGGAAAGACACTTTCTTTCTTTGTCATAAGAAGGAATCCTAAAGGAGCATGTTTTAAAAAAATTATTTACTTTTTGGCTACGCTGGGTCTTCACGGCTGGGCAGGGTCTTCACGGCTGGGCAGGGTCTTCACAGCTGGGCTGGGTCTTCACCGCTGGGCAGGGTCTTCACGGCTGGGCAGGCTTTTCTCTAGGGGTGGGGAGTAGGGGCCACTTTTTGTGGCAGTGCATGGGCTTCTCATCGCAGGGGCTTCTCTCGTTGCCGAGCACAGACTCTAGGGCCCGGGAACTTCAGTGCTTGTGGCGCCTGGGCTCAGCAGTTGTGGTGCCCGGCCTCTAGGGCACGGGCTCGACCGTGTGGCACATGGGCTTAGTTGCTCTGCAGCCTGTGGGAATCTCCCTGGACCAGGGATCGAACCCCTGTCTTCTTCACTGGCAGATGGATTCTTTACCACTTGAGCCATCAGGGAAGCCTCTAAAGGACCATCTTAACTGACCCCACCACAGAGATTTTCACTTGTCGCACCCCAGAAGCCAGGTGCCATCCTGAATTAACATGATCTCGGAGCCACTCATCAGATTTTCCTCCTCTATTTCTGCCCATTTCTGAGTTCTTCATATTTGTCCTCGTCTCGAGCCTCTGGCCTCTTGAGTCACCGCAGGGCTCTCCGAGTCAGCCTGCACCGGCTGCTTGCTAGGCTGCCTGTCCTTGACTGCCAAGCCCTCAGCCTCACACACCCCTCTGGGTCTCCCTGCTGCGAACACTGTTTAGGTCCTTAGGCTCCTGAGCTCCGGGCATCCAGCTCATGTCTAACTGGTGGAACATCCACTCCCTGCTGTGGCTCCTTCTCCAGCCCTGCAGTCTGAGCTTCAGCTGAGTGTCTGCTACTTTGGCAGAGAGGAGAGAATGCATCCTATATGTGGAATGAGAAAAGGGCTCTAGGCTCAGTGCCTGGAGAACACGGGCTGTGACACTCATGTGGATCACTCTGTGTCCTTGAGCTCTAAGTCCTGTAAAGCAGGTCTGACCCACCTCACAAAGCTATGGTGAGAATAACCATAGCCCTGCCACCCAAGACTGCACTTTTACCACGTGTTGGGCATTCAGTTTAGCACTTACTGTCCTTCTTAATTCTCCCAAAACAACACTTTGAGGATGGCATTTGTATCTCAGTTTTACACCTGAGAAAATGGAGGCTCAGGGAGGCTAAGCAATCTACCCAAGGTCACACAGCAAGGCTAAAATTTGAGCCCTATTCTGTCAATTATAAAACTCTTGCCACTGACATACCTCCCTATAAAGTGTTCAGTCACTCAGTCATGTCCGGCTCTTTGTGACCCCAATGAGGACCACAGAAATGCTTTATAGTAGTAAGAAATCTTTTCTGCACATCGGTATTTATTATTATTTCTAAATCACCCATGAATCTTTATGGGTCTCAAAGGCACAAGTACTGTCTGTAAGGGATGGTGCTGACATGTTTGTGGGCAAATTGCAGAGAGAACCATCTCCAGGTAACAATCATTCACATCTCTAATTTCTTCAGCCTCAGGAAATACACACTTAGAAAAAGAGAAGTTTGTGGGGGGGGGGAGACTTTTTGCTACTGATATAGACTGGAACATTTGAACCCAGAGCTTGATCCCAAGATCAACTTTGAAATAACAAAGCTTGGCTGGGATCAAAATGATTAGTATCTTTGCACTGTACAAATATGCCCCTGGCTACCACAGCCCTCACCCTGTGATAAGACCTCTCCGGGAACCGTAGCCTGTGGTCTTGTGTGGGGCTGGAAGCCCTACCACCTCCATGCTGGTTGCAGCCCTGGCCCGGGAACAGAAAAGCAGATGCTGGGAGAACATTTGATCCCACTCATCCAAACACTGCATTCATGGCTGGCTGGAAAGATGAGGGCTGGAGTTGCTGGATGAGTTGCTGGAGATCGGCAACTCCCAGCTGCTGTGCCAGCTATAGTCTCCCAGTCTCTCAGCACCCAGTCAGATGAAGCTGTGGGCTGCTCTGCAGGCTCGCCAAGCCCAGAAAGAAGCAATGGGAGGGTGGGTGCTGTTGTTGCTGTTACCTCTTGGAGGAGAAAAAACTGATTCAAAAATAAAAAAAAACTCCTCTTGGAACTAATTCAGCTCAAGGTTTGAAGACTTCCTAGCTTGTCCTATGAACCTCAAAACCAAGAATTACAAATTAAAATTTTGATAGGTCATTTTGTTTCAAAAGGTCACTTAAGAAGCACCTAGAATTTTTCAATTACATGAATATATTCCCTGGGTTCTGCAATAGCCAAGACAGTGTTTTAACTATTTTTTCTACTGTAAGTTTTTATTTTTTCCCCTAGAAATTGTTTTTATTTGACCTACCCAAGTCTTAAGTTTCTTAATTCAAAAACTTCATTAAAAAAACACAAAACCCAGAGTTTTGGCAGCTTCTGCCTGTCATGAACTACCTAGCTGGCACCAGGAGGTGGCGCCAGAGAGGCAGTACCCGGCAGAAAGGATCTTCAGAGGAGGAGGCTCCTGACATGAAATCGTGAATCTTTAGTTTCCAAGCGGCACTGCTTAATTTTTCAGGCGCCCTGCATTCCTCGTGTGTCAGCAGCCTGGCTGCTCTTGTTCCTCAAGTGTAACGAGGTGACCTGGGATTTGGTCACCTGGAGTCCATCGGGAAGAGAGATCGGGTTCTTTGCTGCTCCAGATACCCTGCTCATGTCCTTTTGAAAGGCGACAGGTCAGTACAAATGGGCTGCAAAAGCGCTGCCCTTTACCTTGTCGCTATCTCTGCCCCAGTCTGCACTACTCCTTGCTCCTTACAGGCATATCTCTTCCTCATTTAGTTTATGGAAAATATTTACGGAGGTCTCACTCAGGTGGAGTCTAAATGCTTTTACAGATCAGTCCAAAACTTCCTAACCCAACACAGCAGAGCTACAGGTAGCTCAAGCTTTGAGCCCTTCATCCCTGGCAGTGAGAAGATTCATCGATTTATGCCACTAGAACTTGTGTGTTACGTTAATACAGCACACAAATACTATGTATTTTCTCTGGGTGTTATGATGTGAAAACGTTGAGAAACACTGGCCTCATTCACCCTTTACAACTAATGGGGTAGCACTATTAATATTTACATTTTTCAGAATTGCTTACTGTCCAAGGCCTCATAGCTAATAAACAGCCCAGCCAGAATTCGAGCCCAGACAGCCCACCCTTAGAAGTTTCATGCTTTTGACTCCAGACCAGAAGTTCTCAACCCTGGTTGTATAATATAAGCTGAGGCATTGAAAACATACCAAAGCCAAGAAGCTTTCACAGAAGACAAGCCTAAGGAGGTGTGATGACTAAATGTAATGAGGGGTCCTAGGTGGGATCCTGGGAAAAGCTGAGGAAATTTAAATCGAGTATGGGCTTTAGCTAATAATAATGTATCAGTATCGGCCCGTTAATTGTGGCAAATGCGCCATACTGCTGTAAGATGTTAATGTAGGGGAGACGGCATGGTGCTCACAGGGGTGCTGTCACGGGCTTCCCTCGTGGCTCAGATGGTGAAGAATCTGCCTGCAGTGCGGGAGACCTGGGTTCGATCCCTGGCTCGGGAGGATCTCCTGGAGGAGGGCATGGCAACCCACTCCAGTATTCTTGACTGGAAATCCCTGTGGACAGAGGAGCCTGGTGGGCTACAGTCCATGGGGTTGTAGAGTCGGACACTACTGAGGGACTAAGCACAGCACATTACCTTCATAATAATTCTGTCAATCTAAAACTGTTCTAAAATAAAAAGTTTCCTGTTAAAAAAAATAAAACCTAACAAACAAGGCCTGAGGCCTCACCTCAGAAAGGTTAAATCAGAACCCCTGGAGGTGAGGCCCAGACATCTGTGCTTTTTAAAAAGCTCTCCAGAAGATCAAATGTTCATCCAAGGTTGGGAATCCCTACACTGCTTTCTTGACACAGCCTCGAAGCAGCTGGAGTGCAGAGGTCTTGTCTTGCTAACTTTCATTCCTCTAGCGCCCGGCTTGGGCTTCCCTGGTGGCTCAGATGGTAAAGAATCTTCCTGCAAAGTGGAAGACCTAGGTTCGATCCCTGGATTGGGAAGATCCCCTGGAGGAGGGCATGGCAACCCACTTTAGTATTCTTGTCTGCACGTTCCCCATGGACAGAGGAGCTTGGCAGGCTGTAGTCCATGGGGTCACAAAGAGTCAGACACGATTGACTGACTAAGCACAGCACAGCACCCAGCTTAGAGTCTGGTCCAAGTTAAGCATTCAGTACATATTTGATAAATGAGTGCATAACTATTTCAGCCTTTCCTTAATTCAGCCCTGAGATAATCAACTTGGAAGAGAAGAGATTAAATGGAAACATTTAATGTTGTCAGGCAACAAGTCTATCACTGGATACTGATTATTTACTATGAGCAAGCTGGTAGGTACTGACCATGGTTGGAAGTGTGAATGAGAGGTGATGCCTTTTCCTCGAGGTATGTTCTGTAGGGAAAAGGTGACTCTGTGGGGTAGTGGTTAAGCAAGCAGGATCTGGAATCAGAGGAAAGTGAAAGTGTTACTGGCTCAGTTGTGTCTGACTCTTTGCCACCCCAGGGACTGTAGCAGGCCAGGCTCCTCTGTCCATGGACTTCTCCAGGCAGGAATACTGGAGTGTGTTGCCATTCTTTCTCCAGAGGGTCTTCCTGACCCCAGGGATTGAACCCTGTTCTCCTGCATTGCAGGTGGATTCTTTGCCATCTGAGCTACTACATGCTTCAGATACTCTAGGTTCAAATCCCAGTTTCTCCGTCTGGTAGCTGTGTGATCCTGGGCATTTTCCTAATTATGTTGGAATGATGGGATATATGAAAATGAAGCAGAAACCAATGCTGTTGCTGTGTGAACTGGAAACTCAGGGCTTCTGAGTTTCAGCAAAATGGGGCACACTGAACAGTTTTGCTGTCATTGGCTTGTTTTCCACAAGATAATTCCTGTTGTCAGAATTCCACCTGTGCCCTAGTTGTGGCTTACCTACACAAAGGACGGAAACCTATGTCATAATGACCTGAACAGCAGGATCCTGACGGCGTCCTGACCTCAGGCAGGGAGGACAAAGGAGAAGTTAGGTCTAGAGTAATGAAGAAGTGGGCTCCTCCTGGGCCTGCTGGACTCTGCCAGAGCCATTGCTCCTCTCCTGGGGAGACCTGGTTAAATGCCCAGTGCTAATGCTGACAGAGGATGGACTCTGCACCTGGAACTTTTCTAAGGGCGTTACTTACTTTGTTGTTGTTGAGTTGCTAAGTTGTATCTGACCCATTTGCGACCCTATAGCAAAAGACTGTAGCCTGCCAGGCTCCTCTATCTGTGGGAGTTCCCAGGCAAGAATACTGGAGTGAGTTGCCATTTCCCTTTCCAGGGGACCTTCCTCACCTAGGAATGGAACCCACATCTTCTGCACTGGCAGGCAGATTCTTTATCACTGAGCCAACAGGGAAGCCTGCTTTACTTGCTAGGGATCATTAATGTCCACAGCCTCCACATGATGCAACACTTCCCTTTTTGTCACTCCTATTTTATTTACAGAAGCCTAGAGGGAGGTAATCCACCTAAAGTCCCCCAGCTAGTAAGTGGCATGTCAGAATTCAACATGGAGGTGTGCAGCTCACGTGTCTAACCACCGCCAGATACCTGGCAAGGAGAAGGCAGCCGGTTTTGCATCAAAAGTGCCAGCTTCAGAATGATACAGAGCGAGGATCTGCTCAGGCTCTGTGACCCTTGGGAGTGGCACTTCACCTTTATAGGCTTTGATTGCCTCATCTACAAAGTGGAAGTCACACCAGCGTTGTTCTGAGGACTGAGATCATATCTTTAGCCATCTTCTTCCTCTTTCTCTCTTGTCAAGCTCTTGCCTCCTCCAACCCCACCTTTATCCACCTCTGTTTAAGTTCCATATTTCTTTACCTTTGCTTTTCAGAGTTAGGGACAAAAAGCTAAGATCTTCCACATCTTGATCTACTCTTCTAATGGAATAAGAATTAGGGATGCATTATTAAATATATATGCATGTGTATTTTATGCCGCTGCTAAGTCGCTTCAGTCGTGTCCAACTCTGTGCGACCCCATAGACGGCAGCCCACCAGGCTTCCCTGTCCCTGGGATTCTCCAGGCAAGAACACTAGAGTGGGTTGCCATTTCCTTAAACACATGCAAATACATATGTGCAAATACACATTATGTGTGTGTGTGTTGTGGAAGATGGTGAGATCTATAGATATATAAGCCCTTTGAAAGCCTGAGTTGAAGATCCAGCTTTCTCTCTTACGAAAGATCCTTGATTCTGGTACAGCACAGTGGAAAGAAAAGGCAGTCGCCTACTTAGCAACATGAGCCTAAAGTGCAAGTGTGGCAGGAACCATACTTTCAACAACAATGCAAAAATGGGAGCGCTCAGTTTGGCTGAAGGAGTAGGGCAGGCTTCTCAGAGGAGACTGCATTGACGCTGCATTAAAGGGCAGGCAGAGGACACCAGCCAGTGACGTGGAGAAGACTTCAGTAAAGGGAAGAGACAGTGCACACCGTGAAAGTTTTTGGTCAAGGGCCCCTGTGAGAGGGCCTGGTGAGCTGCAGCCTGGAAATGGACATGGGCCGGACACACTGCCTGTGCTATTTCCTTTGATCATCTGGACAACTCACATTAATATACCCATTTCACAGAGGAGGGAACTGAGCTCAGGGAGGTTCAATCATTTGCCTAAACCACGTAGTTAAGAAACAGAAGCACCAAGATGTGGCTGGTGCCTCACAGTTTTCCACTTGAATATGTAAAGGTGAGGAAGAGGGCCAACAGGCAAGGAGGGATCAAGGAGACAGGAGGCTGAGTCTGAGTGCTCAGCGTCTTTTGTAAGCCCTGGTTGTTATGGGTTCAAGTGAGATAATGCATTTGTATATGCTTTATCTGAAAAGTGCATTGCAGATACGGATGGTGAAAGAACATGGGAATGATGTTATCATTGAATTGAACCTAAGTTCCAGTGCAATAATGCAAACCAGAGGCTTTCAGACTCCTCAAAACTGGCGAGCAGTGAAAAGTGCATGACCTTTGGCATTAGACAGACCTGGGTTCCAGGGCTTGCTCCATGTTACCACCCGCCAGCTGGGAGGCCCTGGGCGCATGCATTCTTTGGGTCTTAGCTCCCTTACCTGTGAGATGGAGAAGCTGTGCCCAGTGTGCCCCGAGGTTGTCTCTTGGCCCCACATGGTGTGGTTGTGAGTCTGCCCTCAACCATTCAGCACAGCCGGGCTCAGATTCACCTTCAAGTTGTCCTCCAGTGGCCCCAAAGATAGCCAGGAAACCTCAGGAAAGGACACACAAGTTGACTACAACTTAAAAAAAACCCCAAACCTTAATTGTTCTATTTGATTTTAAAATTAGTCTATGCAAAAATCAGAAGATATTGAAAAACATAAAAATATAACGCCTAGAAATAAAATTTTGAGGATTCAGAAAAATCTAAGAATGAATATAGAGTTCATCTCGTCTGAGACACTATTAACTTTTTGGTGTGTGTCACCAAATTTTTTAAATTAAGTATTTAAAATCTAGAAACTCTTCTTGTATATAATCTCTCATTAGTTATATATAAGGGATAGTCTCATATAGAAATCATTTTTAAAAAATTCTAGTTGGATTCATTTAACCAGTCAAAATTGTTTTGAAAAAGTAGTTGACCATTTTTGATGTCAAGATCAATCGCTTTATTGTTAATGTGTTTGTCAAATGGAAAGTGATAATCTTATTAGGTATATGCTGCTGCTACTGCTAAGTCGCTTCAGTCGTGTCCGACTCTGTGCGACCTCAGAGACGGCATCCCACCAGGCTCCCCTGTCCCTGGGATTCTCCAGGCAAGAACACTGGAGTGGGTTGCCATTTCCTTCTCCAATGCATGAAAGTGAAAAGTGAAAGTGAAGTCGCTCAGTCGTGTCCGACTCTTAGCGACCCCATGGGCTGCAGCCCACCAGGCTCCTCTGTCCATGAGGTTTTCCAGGCTATTCTTAAAACTCTTTACAACCTTTTCAAAATCTGTCAAATATAAAATGGTCAATTAAACTTGACTTTACATCCTCAGCTTTAGAAGATAGACATGCTAATCTCAATATCTATGGATTTGCTTTTTGAAAAGCTCACTCTCTCTATAGCATTCTATTCACTAAGAAAAACTGATGCAAGATAGCACTTTGGGGAGGGAATATCTGGTATATCAAACCTGCAGAGCCAAGCTGTCAGTGTCTGTGTAGAGCCTTCTGTCAGGAGCTGGAATTCTGCAGCTGTTTTCTCTTCATTCCATAAATGATCCAGCTCGTCCAGGCTGAGTTTAGCCTATTGTGGGAAGGAGCCTTTGATGGGTAAACCCCCGAGTGTACACTGGAGGCTGGGGTTAAGAAATGCAAAAGAAGTTTTATGAGTATTTACTTAACCCAAGCTCTCATCCTTACTTCTCCATGTATCAGTCAGGAGAAGCCAGGTCCTGCTGTGATAACAAGCCTCCCCAATCTCAGTGTCTTAACACACTAACAATTTATGTCTCACTTAATGCTGTCATTGGTAGGTGGTGGACTCTGTTTATTTTAGTCCCTCATTGATGCAGGAAGCAGCGGCTTCATTTCAACATGTGCTTCTAAGAAAGGTGGCAAATTCTTAAAGCTTCCATCTGGAAGTGCTATAGACAACTCCCACTCATATTTTATCAAATAAAGTAAGTCACATGACTACACCTAACTTCAAATGGGAGCCGGGAAGTGGACTCCTGCCATATGATGGCCATTTTAGCATGAAACCAGCTGTGTGACCTCAGGCAATTCAGTTACGCTCTGAAGGTATCTGTAAAATAGGGGATATACTCACTGGTTCACTGTTGATTCATAGGAACACAAACATTGGAGTCCGCTTACATGACTTCATTCTCAGCTAAATTACACACTACCCATATAATCTTAGTATCTCTGGACCTCAGTTTGCTTATCTGTAAAATGGGAATGATAATAGTATCCAGCTCATAGCGTGGTTGTACCAGTACAATGCATGTATTACATGTTACATAGAGCAGATGGTGCTGAAAATAGTTCCAGACATATCATGTGTGCTGTGCTTATTAATTTTATTACTCATGTACCATTTAAGGAATATTTATTCAGAATCTTCCCCAGTTATCTGAATGCTCTTCTGAGAACTAAAGGAAAAACAGATGTAAATTCACAGTGCAAACGATGGGGTACTCACAGGAAAGTCTAATAGGAAGAAGTGACATTTTGGTAGGACTTGGATTTATTTTTGCTTCCATTTACTGAGCTCCTAGGATGTGCTACTATGCTCAGTCAATTCAGTTGTGTCCAACTCTTTGCCATCTATGGACTGTAGCCTGCCAGGCTCCTCTGTCCACGGCAAGGATACTGGAGTGGACTGCCGTGCCCTCCTGCAAGGGATCTTCTGGCCCAGGAATCAGATCCATGTCTCTTGTGTCTCCTGCATTTCAGGCAGGTTCTTTACCCACTGAGCCACTTGGGAAGCCCAGTATGTGTTAGGCTTTATGTTAAATGCTTTCATAGCAAGCACTTTCCATAGGGTCGCTCAGAGTCGGACACGACTGAGCGACTTCACTTTTACTTCTCACTTTCATGCATTGGAGAAGGAAATGGCAACCCACTCCAGTGTTCTTGCCTGGAGAATCCCAGGGACGGGGCAGCCTGGTGGGCTACCGTCTATGGGGTCGCACAGAGTCGGACACGACTGAAGCGACTTAGCAGCAGCAGCAAGCTCTACACTAAATGCTTTCATAGTAACCCTAAGAGGTAGGTTTATAAGTGAGGAAATTATGGTTTCCGGATGCTAGGTAACCTGTCCCAGGTCCCACACATGGTGACTGGTGGGACCTTTCCAGGAGATAGAGCCAGGATATGTCTGCCTCATATGATGATTTTGTCCTTTCTCCTGCGTATCCTATTAAGGATCATCTGTTCAGTGCTTAACCTGCTGGTTTCTCTACTAGACTGAAAGGTTCTCAAAAACAGAGATGTTCCCCTTAATTCTTGTGTAACCTGTCCCAGGTCCCACACATGGTGACTGGTGGGACCTTTCCAGGAGATAGAGCCAGGATATGTCTGCCTCATATGATGATTTTGTCCTTTCTCCTGCGTATCCTATTAAGGATCATCTGTTCAGTGCTTAACCTGCTGGTTTCTCTACTAGACTGAAAGGTTCTCAAAAACAGAGATGTTCCCCTTAATTCTTGGTGTTCTTATGTTGCCCAGCACCGTACCAGCCACATCATGGGGTGGCCATGAGAAGCAAGAGGAGGAGGAGAGAGAATTAAACCAAAGATGAGTGTGTTGGATTAAATCCTCCCCAACCTGGCTGATAATCTTCAGAATGTCACTTCTCTTGAAGCTCCCATTTCTTAACTGTTACATCAGTTCCATGGGCCTTTCCATCTATAAAGGCCTCATGAGCCCCAGTCTTCAAACACTTATCAACTTAATAGATACGTATTGACTTGACAAGAAGACATGACCATACTTTAAAGACTTTTTATTATCAATTTTAGGTCATGTGGCTTTTCTTTGCCATACTTCAAATTCAGAGAAAAAGCGGTATTATCTAAGACACATCACATCTTCCTTTGCCTGAGCACAAATTTTCCATTTGCCTCAGGTTCTGCCAAAAAAAAAAAAAAAAAAAAAACCGGGAGGGGGGTGGGAGGGAGAGAAAGGGGACATAGCCAAGACTGTGGAGCTCATGAGCCCTCCTGCCATGTGTCCAGAAGGAATTTCTCAAAGGCAGGCCCTCACTGGGTAAGAGCGTAAATCCAGCCTGACCTCTGGAGGAAAGGTCCTCTTGAGACAGCATTGCAGGGTCATGCACGCTCGGCTTGCCAGGACTGCAGAACAATGGGTTCTGGACACCCCCCTTCCAGTCCTTCCTGCAGTCACCAGCCTGTAGAAAACACAGTTTGGGAGCCGCTGGTCAGGGGAACATGTACGTGCAGCTGAGCCCAGGAAGAGCTGTGGTGGCGCAGCAAACAGACTTTCTGAGGGGAAGTGGCGAGGAATCGGCTGGACTCACCGCCACCCCAGACGCTGGGGCTCCACTCGCAATTCTTCCTCTTCCTCACTCACATGATAAGAGCTACTGCTTTCAAGCACCTACGCAGGGTGGGGACTGCTCAGCATCGTGCAGACCTTAATTTCTTTAATCTCACGTCAGCCTTTTAAAAATAGGTACGTTTCCCCCCATTCTACAGAGAGGACCCCAAAGCTCAGAAAAGCTGCATCACTGGCCACTGTTCCATTGGAAAGACTGTGACCAGGACCCATCCTCCAAGTCCATCCCTGAGGTTTCTTACAGATGGGAGGTCACCTCCAGACCTCGCCTCTCTCACCCAGGCAGCTGGGCTCATTCTTTTGGCCTTCTGCCCATCCCCCGCAGGGAGGCTGGGAGGACCCTGGACTGCCAGCGACTTCCTGCCCTGGCTGGCTGCAGACGTGTGTACAGCAACACGACTTCCTGGGAAACTTCAGCGGCCCTAGTTTTCCATGGGCTGAGTCATTGCAGCTTATCCTGGTGCTCTTAGCTGAAACAGTCAGAGAAAAGTAGCTGGAAACTCCCCTAGGTTTTACCCGCAAAGAATTTGTTGAAGACAATTCAGCCACATTCCTCAGGTTTCTCAGACCTCACCTTGCCCCAGGGAGGATGAGAAAGGCTGGGAAGATGCATGGGGGTGAAAATGAGCCTTGGAATTAAGAAGGGCTTTCGGTGCCAGGCCAGGGAGCTGGTTCCTGCTAAAACACAGCCCAGTTAGCTGTGAGGCCCCAGAGAGAGTGAGCCTGTGAGCATTGCGGTCCTGTGGAGAGCTTGGTCCTGCTCCGTGCTAGCCACCCACCTTGTCAGCTAGCGCCCAGTGCCTCATCTGGGCAAGGAACTGAGTTAGGTACCGCAGATAGTAAAGAGCCCAGAGGGTAAGGGGCTGTTAGGCAGATCTGGATCCAAGTCTGGATATGCGCTTGTTGGCTGTGTGACCTAGAGCAGGTTATTTGGCTTCTCTGAGCCTTATTTTCCTATTTGTCATGTATCAAACCTCATGAGTTTGTTGTGAGGATTAAATGAGTAATGTATATGCTCAGCATAGTGCCTGACACGTCATAAGATTCAAGTAATATAGCTATTTTATTATTGCGAAGTACAAAATCATGTCAGACTTTAATGAATTCAGCGCAGGTCCATGACATACAGAGAGCACCTGGTTTGTGTCCGGAGCCATGCTTGGCTCTGCAGAGGTGGGGAGGTGGAAACCCCTGGCTCCCAGGGGCTCACAGGAGACAGGCCATCGGTAAGTCATTAGGATACAGTGAGGGAACCATAGCAGCAGAGATACCCAAGGAATGGTGGTGTTGTAGCTGTTCAGTCACTAAGTTGTGCCCAACTCTCGGCGACCTACGGGCTACAGCACGCCAAGCTCCCCTGTCCTCCACTATCTCCTGGAGTTTGCTCAAACTCATGTCCATCGAGTCAGTGATGCTATCTAACCATCTCATCCTCTGCCACTCCTCCTCCTCTTGCCTTCAACCTTTCCCAGCATCAGGGTCTTTTCCGATGAGTTGGCTCTTCTCATCAGGTGGCCAAAGTGTTGGTGCTTCAGCTTCAGCATCTAGGGGTGTTAAGAGGGCAGAGACACAGAAGAAGGGTTAGTACAGGTTTCTGGAGAAAGTGATACCTGAACTGTGTACCAAGGAGAGTAGGAGTCAGCCAGGTGAAGAGATGGAGGGCTGACAGGCTGGAGCAGGGAGCAGGGCATTCCAGAAGAGGCGACAGCTTGAGCAAAGGCAGGTGCAATAGTCAAGGTACAGTGTAAATGACCTCAAGGGAGGTGAAATGATCCGAGGCAAAAGAACTCAGGGCTTGACGTAGAAGAGCTGGGTTCAAGATCCACGTCCTTCCTTTCCTGACTATTAATGTTGGGCAAGTCCTTCCCCTCAGAGACTTAATCTCCTCATCAGTGAAGCAGAGATTACACTAGCTACTTACAGGGCTGACTCCAGTCACAAATGCTGCTGTGTTTACACAGGGACAGGTATGTCTGCAGCTGTATCTCTTGCACTCAGCAGGGCGCCAGGTCACTTGAGCACTCCCAGACCTTTGAGCACTCAAAAGGGCATCAACTAGCTTAGCTAGCAGGGTACCCAGTGTGCACGAGGCGGCATGGTAAGCATTGTAGGCGTCTCCTAGACCTGTGCCTCCATTCGCTCCTTGCAAATAGGTTCACCAATACCATGTTTGAAACTGAGATAGAAAAGTGAAAGTCGGTCCCTAAGTTGTGTCCGACTCTGTGTAGCCCACCAGGCTCCTCTGCCTATGAGATTTCCCAGGCAAGAATACTAGAGTGGGGTGCCATTTCCTTCTCCAATATATGAACTAATATATGATACTTGTCTTTCTCTTTCTGGCTTCCTTCACTCCGTGTAACAGCCTCTAGGTTCATCCATCTCACTAGGACTGGCTTGAAGTCATTCGTTCTTTTATGGCTGAGTAATATTCCCTTGTAAAGGGGAGAGTGGGACCAATGGAGAAAGTGGCATAGACATATATGCGCTTCTGTATGTGAAATAGCTGGTGAGAAGTTTCTGCATAACACAGGGAGCCCAGCCAGGGGCTGAGCTAGAGGGGTGGGATGAAGGGATGGAGGGAGGCTCAAGAGGGAGGGGATATGTGTATAATCATGGCTGATTTATGTTGTTGTAGGGTAGAAAACATGACAACATTGTAAAACAATTTTCCTCCAGTTAAAAACTAAATGAAAACAAAACAGAACAAACCTCTCCCCCAAACATCATAGGAGTCTTATGCAGTTAGGTTTCACATCCCAGAAGCTGAGCACCATCTTGATCCTCTCCTGAGTGTGCCCAGGCTGGCTGAGGGGGTTCCCAGTCCTTGGAAAATCCAGGGTAAACCTGGATGAGTTGGTCACCCAACAAATGCAACAAAGGAATTTACCCAAATATAATCCTGCTGCAGGCTGGTGGGCAGGCTGGAATTTGAACCCAAGCCTCTTGCCCTTAGTACCCAAGTTTTTAGCCACTGCATTATTACTTAACCGATAAACGATGTCCTTTCAAAACAGAGGGATCGCGGAACTCTGATTCATTACCAAACAGACGGATTAATCTTCCCTGTCTCTAAACTTACTAATTCTCCTTCCGCACAATGGGCCTGGCATTCAGTCTTGGGATATGACGCCCATATTTCGAATACTTCAAATATTGTCCTGCGAATAGACTGTAAACAGAGAGGGGAATGGGGGTAGAAGAGGAAAGGGGGGATGGGATGATGCCACAGCCACTAGCACCTGTCCTCCTGGGACCACAGCCGAGTGGTCTCAGGCTCTCTGCCCTGGTCACCTCGCTTCTCTCCAGAGCTGGAGGCGTCAGATGCAAATACTTGGCAGGCCCACCCTGTGAGCCTTACAGTTGGACGGCAGCTGTGAAATGAGAGTCCAGGAGGGAGAGCGAGCTGAGTGGGGAGCAGAAGCCATCGGGACCTTTGCTTTCTTTTCCAAAGCACATTTGAAACCAGCAGCGCGCTGGTGCGAGGCTGGCGGCCCACAGCGCAGGATGAACTGGATGCCTGCTGGGCGACAGGCAGGAATTATGACACAAGGGCAAAGTATTATTTACTCCCTGGGAACAGGTGCTGCCCGGGACTCGCAGTCCTCTCTTGCCTGACTTCCCTGCCCACGTGTCCTCGGAGGCAGCTCCCTCCAGCACCCCACACAAGTCCCAGCCCTCAGTGGTGCTGCTTCTCCTGCTCCTGCCCCTGGCAGCATGCAGCTCACAGGCGCCCGGAGGATGCCATCGCTGGCCGGCTCCTGCCTGGGGATGTGAGCTTGCTGGAACCAGCTTGTTTTACATAAGCTGTTGCTGAAGATGTCAGGTGATAACAACTTTCGGCTCCAGTTAACCGGCAGTCGCCCTATTTGTGCTCACGCAGATGCATCAGGCAAAGGGAAAGTCATGGAGGAGCAAAGGAGAAAATAATCCTCCACGCAAGTGTCTTTGTGAACTGGCAAGTTCACTCTGGAAAATTGTCCTAGGCTGAACCAAGATCAATTTTTTATTTTTTTATGAGAGGGGAAACAAACAATCAGGCAGGCAAACTCCAACTACCACCAGCTGGTTTTTCCTCCCCTGATTATGTGTTATTTCCTGAAAGCACCAGTTGGTAAACATACAAGACTCTTCTGTTGATTCACAAAACAATACAGAAGGCAGTTAAGATTTCTTTGCACAGTTTGATTAAGGACAAGTACAGAAGGGAAGTGAGTGAACAGAAGGCCTGGAGGTCTTGTTTGGCTCATGAACAGGACCACATGCTGTGTACACCCTATGCCCTTCTTTGCAAACCCCATGACCCTCAAAACACATTGGTGCCAGCTGTGAACCAGCTCCAGGGATTCAGAGAAAGAAAAGTGCCCTCAACCTGGCAGAGGAAGGAAGACAAATATACAGATAATCGCAACACATGGCCCATGGTGGTGGGGGCCATGAGTGAGGAAAAACATACGCTGTGGATTAAGAAGAGGATAAGGTTGCATGTGGTTGAGGAGCTCTGGAGAAGATGGCCACATGGTTTCCTAGTTCAGACCCTCATGCTCTCTACTGGAACAAGAAACTGCATCTTCAACAGTGTTCTACTTCCAGGCTTGCCCCCATTCCAACACACCTTGCGTTAAATTGGACACAATCCTCTTTTCATTTAAAACTCTATATTGGCTCCAATCACTTTAGGATAAAAGCTAATTATCATCACTTAGCCTCTATCTCCCTCCCCAGCCTCATCTCTCAAACTC
Organism: Aepyceros melampus; assembly: GCA_006408695.1. NCBI lineage: Eukaryota > Metazoa > Chordata > Mammalia > Artiodactyla > Bovidae > Aepyceros > Aepyceros melampus. The sequence continues at coordinate 49,408 of SJXQ01007082.1, forward strand.
ATCTTTTCAGACCATTTTTTACTCCAGCGGTGCTGAGCCTTGTATCATTTGCCCTTCCTTAGATTGCCTTCCTAAATTGAACATCTATTCATCTGTCAAAACCCACCTTCCATATGACTTCCTCACAGTATTAGTCATTCTGTCTTCTGTGTTGTCTTGTTCGTATTGTAATTATGTGACTTGAAAATGCTTTCCTTTCCTGCTAATGTCTATCAAAAGACCGGAGCTTCTCAGGGTAAGAGTCATAATAGTTCAAAGTTGTAGTCCTGGCACCTAGCACAATGCCTGGCACTTAGTCATGCTCAACACATGTTAGTACCTTTTCTTTCCACCAGAGGCAAGTTAATGCCCTACTTGGGGTTGGCCATATCTAAGGTACTCAGTGTCTATCTTCTCCCTTCCCGGGGCTTTCCTTTGCAGTCCTCAGCACGCCTTTTCCAAAACTTTATGTTCCCTCCATCTTTAGCACCTTCCTCCCCCTGCCAGGGGGAAAAAAAAAAAGGCCTGGTCTTAGGTCTCAAGGGAAGATAATTAAAACCCTTCTAGTGATTCAGTTTGATTTGTTCTGTCTCCAGCTTACAGCCTGGCCCTCATTAGAGAGGTATTAAAGGACTTCTCAATCTGGTGGGCCAAAGAAGAGGGCCCAAAAGAAAAGCGATTAATCTTAATTAATCTTCTGTGTCTCTCAGTGTACCAGCTCTTTTGGTCCCACAATAACCCAGTGGACAGGATACTGTTATTTCCATTTTATAGATTAAGACACTAACGCTCAGAGACAGCAAGGGACTGTCCATAGGTCACTCACCTGATAAATGATATAGCCAGGATTTCAGCCCAGATTGCCTGCTTCCAAAGGGCTTTCCCCTCTCACTGCTCTGTGGAGGGAGAGTCTGTGGAACTGGAGTGTCTGACATTTCCCAGTCACTCCCAGTCACTCTCCACACACCAAAATCAAAAGTCACTGTCCTGATCATTTCTCCACCCTGCAGATCCAAGAGGCCCCTGCCTGGTTCAGCCAGCTCAGGTTAGTCTTTCCATTTTCTGATCTCCTATCTCTTGCTGTGCTGTCTGGCTAGGAATGCATTCTGTATTAAGCTGTTTCTTGTGTATACACATTTTAATCCCAAGCCAAAGACTGGAAACATGACTTAGGTTCCCCAGAAAAAAATCTCAGACAATGGCAGTCACAGGGCAAGAAGCTAACCAATAAATCCTTTCATTCCACAGCTGTATTGATTCATAGACACAGAGCCTTCGGTTATACCTTCACTCCTTTTGTGATCTTGGACAAGTCACTTGCCTTTCTTTCAACTTCAGTTTCCTCATCTCTAAAGCAAGAGGTTGGACTAGAAAAATCTTATAATAATATTTAACACTTATATAGCATTCACTACGTGCCAGGCATTGTTCTAAGTGCTTTTCATCTACTAACTTGATTAATCCTCAAAACAACCTAGGAGAGAGTACCCTCTCATGATCTCATGTTCTAGATACAGGAAACCAAAGCACAGAGAGGTTAAGTAACTTTCCTAAGGTCACAGAGCCAAGAAGTGGCAAAGCCTGGACTCAGAATCAAGCAATCTAGTTCCAGAGTCAGTGCTCTAACCATTATACATACTTCCTTTCTTAGATTTCCTTTTAAAATGTAAACGTCTTTCTTATTCATTTCATAGCCATTTACTGACTCTGTACTCTATGCCAGTCACAGATACAAATTGTGATGGGCACAAGAATACAAAATTCCATCAACCCTGCCATTGGGGCCCCCTGGTATGATAAAGAGGGGGAACTGAGTGACCCTGAGCCACCTAGCTGTTCTGGAGATCTGAGCTGGCTGTGGTAAGGCACAGCTGTCATATGCACCCCAAAAGTAACCATAAGTTGGGTTTTTCAGGACTGTGTTTATTTTCTCGTGATGCACATTTTAACTCAGAGATCTTTGTCAGGAAGCAGGATTAAGCACTGCTAAAATGGCAACCCACTCCAGAGCTGGAAAATCTCATGGAAGGAGGAGCCTGGTAGGCTGCAGTCCATGGGGTCGCTAAGAGTCGGACATGACTGAGCGACTTCACTTTCACTTTCCTGCATTGGAGAAGGAAATGGCAACCCACTCCAGTGTTCTTGCCTGGAGAATCCCAGGGACGGGGGAGACTGCTGGGCTGCCGTCTATGGGGTCGCACAGAGTCGGAAACGACTGAAGTGACTTAGCAGCAGCAGCAGCAGCAGCAGCAGTTTATGGATGCCTTGTTCTGGCATCTGTACAGTGGCTTGTTGGGCCCAACTGCTCAGGCTCAGTCAAGGGACCCTCCTAATGGAGTCCAGATTCTCCTGTCATCTCATTCCCCAGAGTCACCCTCCACACGACTCCCCTAGTCTGGATTGAAGACTCTCTTGCCCTCCTAGCCTTAGTCTCTGCCCAACTTGGTTCCACTCATCCTTCTTGGCTCATCATAGAATCCACCTCTGTGAAGCCTCTCTTGATTCCCTAGATGTAATCATGCCTTCCTCACCCTTCTGTGCAGAGTTCACATTCCTCACAGGCAAAAACATGTTTTATAGGCAATTTTCCAAAGCATGCAACACAGCAATTCCTGGTACAGAGTAGAAACTCTGAGGCATAGTGGAAGGTACAATTAACTTGGCTACGAAGTCCTAATTTCTAGTCTCTTCTCTATTAGAACTTGTATGACATACAGCAAATCAATGACTTTTTTTTTTTTAGTGTCTGTTTCTTCTGATCACTAAAGAACACAGAGAAGTATAAAGAAGGTCTAAATTATCCATAATTCCCACCATCCAATGATAGCCACTATTGTTATTTTGGTATATTTCCTTCTTATTTCTTCTCTATGCATGGAACACACATGGAAATAAATATATTGTAAATATTATTTTTTAAACTTTTCAATTAATATTCTAGGAACATTGTCCTTGATAAAAATCTTTTCTACAGAAGTAGATTTAGAAATTTTTTTGAGGTATAAGTTACTTATAATAAATGCACCTGAGCTTCCCTGGTGGGTCAGTGGTAAAGAATCTGCCTGCCAGTGTAGAAGACACAGGTTTGATCCCTGGTCCAGGAAGATCCCACATGCCGTGGGACAACTAAACCCATGGGTCACAACTACTGAGCCTGTGCTCTGAGCCCAGGAACCGCAGCTACTAAGCCCATGTCCCACCAGCTACAGAAACCCATGTGGCTAGAGCCTGTGCTCTGCAACAAGAGAAGCCACTGCAATGGGAAGCCTGTGTTCTGCAACTAGAGAGTAGCCCCTGCTCACAGCAGCTAGAGAAAGTCCATACAGCACATACAAGACCCAGAGCAGCCAAAAATAAATAAATAAATAAATAAATAAATAAATATATATATATTTAAATGCACCCATTTTAAGTGGATAACTTGATGCATTCGGAAAACTGTGTGCACTCATGGACTCATTACCACAGTCAAGACATAGAACATCTCCATCATTCTCGAAAATTCCTGAAGACCCTGTTTGAAGTCAGTCTCATATTCCTCCCAAGCCCAGGCAAACACTGATCTGCTTCTACAGATTGAATTTAATGATCAAAATAATATTCCAAATAATGGTATTCCCTAATTTGGCTATTTCCTGATCACTGGACATAAGGATGTTCTCTAGTTTTCCCCTGCAATAAATGACAGCTCAGTGAGTAATCTTCGGTCACGCCTCTGATGATTTCCTTGGGATAAATGCTCAAATCTGAAATCATTGAATCACAGAGTATGCACAGTTTTAAGGCTTATGATAAATATTTGAGCAAGTTGCTTTTAATCTTGCCGAGGCTGTTTCCTCATTTGTTAAAAAAAAAGGGGGGAGATTAAAAATTCCAGCCTCGAGGAGTTGTCAGGGTTACATGATATCAGGTATAACACAATTTGAGTAACTGGTAAAACTAAACCACAAATACATGGGGGAGCTGTGCAGGAGAGAATGCAATGGAGATGGCTCTGGATTTGTCAATCAGTCAGATGGCTCTGGATTTGAATCCTGACTCTGCCTTTTTTCTAGCTGTTGAACTTGAGTTAGCTATTTAACTCAAGCCTCCATGTTCTCACTTGTCAAATGGGAGTAACAGGTTCTGTTCTCCAAAGGTTGTTATGAAGGGTAAGTTAAATACTCCATGTAAAAAGCTTGGAATAATTCCTAGCTCATAGCTGCTCAATAATTTGCAGTGATTGGTTCCAGTCAGGGTTCTTGGTTTCAAATAAATAGGTACCAAGTCTGGTTAACTTAAGGAAAATAGGAAGCTATTGAAAAGATTTTGGGTTGTTCACAGGACCAACAAGAAGGCTGAAGAATCAGGTGTGGAAATGGGCAGGAATGAAGGTAGATTAGGCAGCTGAGAACACAGTCCACGTCTAGCCCCAGGAACTGTCTGGTTATGAGGCTTACTGCTGAGGCTGCTACCAGACTTCCAAACCGTGAGGCTGTGATTGTCTCGAACCTTCCCCCTGTCTTTATACCACTTGCTCCAGGTTGAAAGTCCCAGATGGAGACACCAAATAGCTGAGTCCAATGTACAGATCAGAGCTCTGGCTGCCAGTGAGTGGGTTGAAAAGATGGCTGTTTTCTTTCAACTTTGGTTTAAAGAGAAAGGTCTACTTCTTCCCTAAACCCACAGAATGAGAGTTCCCTAATGTAAGAAGCTGGGTCAGGTACTATGGAGCTGACAGTAAGAGTCTATCACACTAGTTTTCATATTACAAAGACTAAATAAATATCTAATGAATTGCATTTATTCAGTAGGGCTAAATATATGCTAAATGCTGTAGGGCAAGCATTATTTTAAAGAAACTTCTTGATGGATGCTCTGATAAAAGATACAGCAAATTTGCATATTCAGATGGTGTCATACTGGGTTTTCTTCCCATGGGAACAGGTCTGCACAAGGTTCTAGTGGTTTGGAGGTGTGTTTGCCTGCGTGCGTGCACGCACATGCTTGCATTGCAGTGGGGAGTGGGAATGGAGAGGACCGAGGGAAAAGGTAGAATCTCTCATTTATTTAAGATCAAATCTTCAAATCCATTATTTACTTCCTTTTGGTTTGATTTGATGTAACTTTTTTTTTTTTTTTTTACTAAAACTCAAGTTCATTCACCTATGATGAGACAGACAGTCCACTTGGCCAGAGATAAGCATGACCTGAGGGGCTTCCCTAGTGGCTCAGATGGTAAAGAATCTGCCTGCCAGTGCAGGAGACGCACGTTCGATCCCTGGGTCAGGAAGATCTCCTGGAGAAGGGAATGGCAACCCACTCCAGTATTTTTGCCTGGAGAACTCCACCACAGAGGAGCCTGGTGGTCTATAGTCCATAGGGTCACGAATATTTAGCATGACTGAGTGGCTAACACAGACACACAAGCCTAACCTGCAGGATGGTCTGACTTCAATGGGGATCCCTTGAATATCGACTGATTCCTGTTATTTATCTGTTTTAAAGCTATGATTTATTGAACCCATCTTCCCTGGTGGCTCAGATGGTAAAGGTTCTGCCTAAAACACGGGAGACCCAGATTCAGTCCCTGGGTTGAGAAGATCTCCTGGAGAAGGAAATGGCAACTCACTCCAGTATCCTAGCCTGGAAAATCTCATGGGTGGAGGAGCCTTGTAGGCTATAGTCCACGGGGTCACAAAGAGTTGGACATGACTGAGTGACTTCACTTTCACTTTCAATGGGTATTACCTTTTAAAATTCTTATGATCACCCCATGATGAGAGAACTGAGGCTCAGAGGATAAAGATATATATTTTTTAAGATCACACAGCCAGTAAGTGAAAATTTGGGGATGTGGAACCAGTTCTGCCTGCTGTTGAATCCAAAGCTCTTTGCCACAAGTCCAGCAAAACAGTGTGCCTATGACTGAGATCTGCGGACAGGGCCGCAGTGTAAACAGACACGCTGGCTGGGTGGACACGGCATGAGGACGGAGAATAGAGCTGGGTTCCCTGGGAGATGAAATCTCCAACAGTCATCTCGGGCGTCCAGAGCAAGTTTCCTGAGCATTCCTCCCCCATCCTTTCAGGTAACTAACATTACTAGTTTTTACATTTTCTTCCAGGTTCTTTCTATGCATTCACAAATCGAGGTAACTGTTCATATATCCTTCTCTTGATGACATAAATAGTATCATACTATGTACATTATTCTCCCATTTAACTTGTTCACTTAGTGCCTTGAAGATCTTTCCATAAGAGTATATATAATTCTACTTCATTTTTTAATAGTTGCATAATTCCCCTAGGGTGGCCAGTGTATGAATATACCATAATTTACATAACACTCTCTATTAATAAAGATTTGAGAAGCTTCTCTGGCATCCATTCCTTGAGATAGGCACTTTTTTCCTCATGTCTTTTTTTTTTTTTTGACATGGAGCATTTTAAAAGTCTTTATTGAATTTGTGACAATATTGCTTCCTTCTTATATTTTGTTCTTTTGGTCAAGAGGCATGTGGAATTTTAGCTCCCTGGCCAGGGATCAAACCCACACCTCTTACGTTGGAAGGCAAATCTTAACCAGGGAAGTCCTCTGGTGTCATTCTTTATGCATTTCAACCACTGTGCTTATCATTCTGAAGTGTAATTATTTACACACTTGCACTTTTTCTACCAGATTGTGAGTTCCTTGAAAGCAGGGACTACACTTTCTGTGTCTCCAGCCCAGTACCTGGCACACGGAAGGATCAATAAATATCTGTTAAATTGAGCTGAATCTATATGCCTAACACTCCACCAGCCCCTTCAAGAATGTAAAAGCTTTGTTACTCTCTGTCTTGTACCAAATCATAGGTATGAAGTGCATACAAGGTGTATATCCTCACAGAGGAACTAAACAATCCTGATTCAACCGTGATTCGGCAGGACATAGATGAGGTTCTTCCCTGTCTTGGTCTAAAGAAAAATTGCTATTTACTCTTAGTGCTGCTATAACAAAGCACCACAGCCTGGTTGGCTGAAACAATAGAAATTTATTATGTTACAACTTTAGAGGCTAGAAGTTCAAAGTCAAGATTTTGCAGGACTGGCTCCTTCTGAGGGCAGAAGGATCTGTTCCAGGCCTCTCTCCTTGGCTTGTAGATGACTGCCTTCTCTCTATATCTTCTCACATTTTCTTCCCTCAGTGCCTGTCTGGGTCCAGATTTTCCCATTTTAGAGGGACACTAGTCATACTGGATTGGTACCCACCTGAATGACTTCATTTTAACTTGATGACCTCTGTACAGATCTCATCTCCAAATAAGGTCACTTTCTGAGGGACTGAGGGTTAGAACTTCAGTATATAAATTGTGGGGAGGGGAGAGACAAAATTCAACCCATCACAGTCTAATTTTGAAAATTATTTAAAAGCTCATATCAAGGAATTATGATCAGCAGGGTCTTCTGGGACTATAAAAATTAATAATAATAATTAAAAAAAAAACCACCAGTCTTTGAGTCTGTGATTTACAGATGATGGAGTGTGGTAAAACGTTCCTTTCCCAGCAGGGATCTGTGAGTTGAGTCACTCCTCCCCCATTCAAGGCCCACAGCACCTGGAGCCCAAGTGTTCTCCACCCTCGAAAGCAGGAAGTATTCTACTCACGGCTAATTACGCTGCATGTTCTTCCCCACGGTATTGAAAATATTTCTTTGATGATGTCAAATCTGTACTCCTGTGACTGATAAAAATTTTCAGTTTCGCTCTGGTTCTCCAAGTACTTTATGAGATCAGGAGAAATCTGACAGACTAGCTATGCGTCATCAGTACGCGTGCTTTATTTAGGATGAGGCTCTATGGTGGAGCCTAGCTTTGGGTCTAAGGGGGACTCCTGGCCTGGGTGCATGCCATGGGCCCCTCCTTGGTGGCCCTGTGCTCACTGGGCTTCTCTCTGACCAGCTTCAAAGAAGATGTAATCATCTCTCCATTCATTTGTCTCTCTCATTGGACTGTCTGTCTTATTCACTGTGTCTCATTAATAGCTGATGCTGAGTAGCTGAGCTTTCTGGACTAGTGAGCAAATCCCAAACTGCTTGTGTGAGGAGACCCTGCCTCCTGAGACAGTACATGGCTTTGGCAAATGACCATCTGAGGGGAGGGGGCCCAGAGAGCAAGTGTAGAATGCAAGTTGGAAATAACGTTGCACATGAGAATGTATGGTTGGGAGATTGCAGAGGGGGAGGCAGGAAGAAATGGCCATAGAAGTCTCCCAAAGGGGGTCAGTTGGTCCATCTACCCACCCATCTACCCATCCATCCACCCATTCATCTATCCATCCACCCATTCATTTATCCATCTACCTATCCACCCGTCCACCCATCCACCCATCCATCAACTATTGCTAAGCACCTCCTAGGTGGTAGACACTATACTTGGCACTAGGGATGATACAGTGAATAAAGCAAGGCCCCTGCCTTTTTGTGTGGACACAAACAAAACTCAAAGTAATGCAAAGGTGCTGTGGCTGGATGTATATTGTAAAGTATAGCGATGAAACCCAAAGCAAGGAAAGGAGTGTGCCCTTTCAGATTGAGTCCCAAGGAAAGGCTTGTGAGGCAAGGCTGGGCCAGTGTTTTAAAGCAATAAGAGGGGGCCAGTGGGGTGGGAACAAAGCAAGTCAGCAATGAATGGTGATGGCTTAAAGACCTGACTCTTGTAGGGTTTTAAAATTTCTGTTAAGCTAACATTTATTAAGAGCTTACAATGTATCCAACTTTAAGGACTTTAAATATATTAATTCATTTCTTACACAAAAATTTAGATAGGTATTATTATCATCTCTAGTTTATGAATGAAGAAATTGAGATACAGAAAGATGAAATAGCTTGCCCGCATGCACAGCTAGGAAGTGATGGAGCCCAGGTTCACACACTCCAGGCAAGCTGCATAACCACCACCTGCTCTGTGGATCACAGCATCCACTTCAGTTAGAGCAGCAATAAGTCCACCACCCTTCACCTGCTCCTCTCCAGCACTGTAAGGAGCAGCTAGTATTCCTTCATTCCCTCCAAATAGTGGGGGTGTCTGCTAACCTCACTAAGTAGATGCAGGAGTGCTGGGTGCATGGCAGGAAATAGTGAGGAGGAAGGCAGGAAGGTGGAGAGGTGATGACTGGGTGGTTGGAACCGCAAAGGAGAGAAGCACAGGATGTTATGAGCACACAGAGGAGGACCACGGAGCTGTCTTGGGGTGAGTCAGGAGTCACAGAAGCCTTCCTAGAGAAAGTGACCCGGAACCAGGTCATCCCGTGCCCCAGGAGATAGGGCATGAAAAGCCTTTCTTTCACCTCCTCTCTCTTGCAGAGAACCTTATCTGGAACAAATGCCCCATCAGTACCTCCCACTTACCAACAATCCGCCTTTAACTTTCCACTAATCACGATTATTTTCCCTCCCCAAATGTGTCTGCTTTCTTCCTATCCTTTGCCCTACCTCCTACCTCCTCTGGGCTCTCACGTGTTGAAGCCCCTAAAAAGTGACCCAAAGCAGAGGAACCCTGGAGAGTTACGGAAGGTTGACAGATGCCTCAGGCTTTGGCCAGTGAACGGGGATTGGGGAGGATTTTGATGTGGCAGCATCTTTTACAATGCCCCCACCGCCGAAGTCACAGCGTGAAGGCAGGGTGCCGAGGGGGTTGGAAACGCCTTGCCTACTCATCAGGCTGGCCCTGGACAGGAGACAAGCAGGCAGGAAGGAACCATGAGGCCTTGGACGCACAAGAAAGGGAAAACTGACAGCAGGGCCCAGGAACCCCTCGGCCTGGCCGGCCCTGAGGTTTTCTCTGCCAACCATAAATCCTGGGGGTGCTGCAGCCCACAAGACTTGGCCCTTACTTTCTTCCTCGGGGGGGTGCGGTGGGGGGAAGGTGAGGAAGTGGATCACTCTTAGAAGACTGTTATGATTTCAAAGGAAAAAGGAGCTGTTTTTGATGTCTGCCCAGAGATAGAGCCAGGTCCCAGGGGGCTGTGTTTGTGGTTCCGGTAAAAAGAGCCGTGTTGACACGGAATTCTTGGACTGGCCTCATTTCATTAAAAACAAGCTGCCAAACCACATGGGAAATGGAGTTTAGCAGAGAAGCATGTGCTCGCTCCCCTCCCCCCTCCAAACTTGGCTCCGACTCCAAGCAGCATACGACTTAGGTTCTGGGACCAAAGTCCCAGCATCAGGGAATTATGCTGACCGGTCCCTGGGTTCACAGGACATGCAGTTTGCTCTCCTCATGAGCTGTTTCCCAGCAGGCTCAGCTTGTGCCCATGGCCTGTCACTTCTCAAACTTCCTGTTCTTTAGTGAAAGAAAAAAATGATAGGCAGAGAGATGATTGGAACTAGACCAGCTGCCCTAAGTAGGTGTTCCAGAGTCCATAGATCTCTAAAGAAGTTTCAGACTTCTAATTCTTACTCACCGTGTCCTGGGATGGGGGACCTGCCACTTTTCACACTCCAGTACTCTTGCCTGGAAAATTCCTGGATGGAGGAGCCTAGTGGGCTATAGTCCATGGGGTCACAAAGAGTTGGACACGACTGAGCAACTTCACTTCACTTCCATGGTTAAAAGTTAGGCCAGGTACCTACGCACCAATCATGGAAGATGGAAGATTGATTCCATTCCTACTTTGCCACCTACTGGCTCTGTGACCTTGGGTAACTTTCTTAACCTTTCTGTGCCTTGGTTCCTTCAGCTATTGAATGGAGATAAAAGATCTATCTTATGAATTTCTTGTGAAGTTTAAATAAAAACATGCAGATAAAATGCTAAGGTATGGTGTTCACACACAGAAGAATTTAATAAATTGTACTAGTTGCTGTTTTTCTTAATTACTAATATCAAAGTATGTTCTTAGTTAAGATTCTTTTGAATATAAAAAGCTAAAATAAGAACCAAAATCTACTCTAACTAGCTTATGAAAATGGTAGTGATGAGAGAGGTGGTAGATGGAAATTATAGAGGTACGAATGATCTCATGGAATACAGTGCAGGAGATATACACAGCCGAGCTGTGTATTAGTTCACATTAGCTGGAACTAGGAATTGAAAACCTGGCACTAAGATGCTTTATTCTTTATCCTAGTGGGTCTTCTAAACCAGAGGTGTCCAATAGGGCTGCTTGAAATGATAGAGATGTTCTATATCATGGGAATGCCCTGGCAGACAGTGGTTAGGACTCTGTACTTTTGCTGCCAAAGGTGCAAATTCCATCCCTGGTCAGTGAACTAAGATCCTACAAAAAAAGCTCTACATCTGTGCAGTGCACCTGAGAAACCTTTAATTTTTAATGTTACTTAAAGAAATTAATTTAAATGTGAATAAACTGACTTAATTAGTTAAAATTATTATATAAATAGGCTTCCCAAGTGGTGCTAGTGGTAAAGAATCCACCTGCCAATACAGGAGACATGAGAGACTCAGATTCGATCCCTGGGTTGGGAAGATCCCCTGGAGAAGGAAATGGTAACCCACTCCAATATTCTTGTCTGGGAAATCTCATGACAGCAGCTTCACTCACCTTCTCATTCCAGGTTGCAAGTTAAAGGCTACTCTACATAAGAACGGAGAAGGCAATGGCACCCCACTCCAGTACTCTTGCCTGGAAAATCCTGTGGACAGAGGAGCCTGGTAGGCTGCAGTCCATGGGGTCGCTGAGTCAGAGACGACTAAGCGACTTCACTTTCACTTTTTACTTTCATGCATTGGAGAAGGAAATGGCAATCCACTCCAGTGTTCTTGCCTGGAGAATCCCAGGGACGAGGGAGCCTGGTGGGCTGCGTCTCTGGGGTTGCACAGAGTCAGACACGACTGAAGCGACTTAACAGCAGCAGCTACATAAGAAACCCTTCCAGGTGAAGGCTTCACACCTGACCATCAGGTCATGGAATCTTACACTTTCTAAGCAAGGGCCAGGTGGGGCTCTCTGGGAGGGGCTGTGTCGAGCAGGCAGTTCGAGGGTGCTGTGCCTTCTGTGCGAGGATGGCAATGATCCAATGGTTGGCGTTGACACCTTGAGTATGACCACGCCTTTCCTGGGCTTCTGGGGGTGATTCAGGCCTTTGTGAGGAAAGTCCGGAGATCCTGTGTTAACTAGTGAATCTGGAAGGAAGCAGATAAAATGTGAGCCACACTCTGCCTAGTGGGAGCTGCTGGTCTACACCTAAGTCTGGGTGCACCTAGGATGCTGAAGAAAGACAAACCTCTGAAGACGTGGAAATACCAGGTTTAAAAAGAATGTTTTTACCCGAAACTATCACAACATTGTTAATCACCTATACCCCAATACAAAATAAAAAGTTCAAAAGGAAAAACAAAAAGAATGTTTTTGTTTTCTTCCAGGTTCCTAGAGACACACAAACGGTAGCCTAACACTGGGAAGAGAGAACAATGGCAGACTTGGGAACTCTATGTCACTGTGAGCTCTTGGCTTTGCCCTGCTGATTTAGCTTGACAGGCCCTCTTGGTCAAGCAACTGACCAGGGCCGGCAAACAGCTGCTATGTCTGGGCTTTGTTTGGAGGCCTTTAATTGGTTTGCCTGATTCTTTGAATAAATGGAGTCAATGGGTTGTTTAACTTATTAATCAAACATCAAATATTATTAAAGGGACAGCTACATGCCCCAAACTGTGCTCGGCTTTGTGGAAGGATATAGAAATCAAAATCCCCATTGAAAACTGGGGTTTAACTCCCACCTCTCTTGGTCATCGTGAGGGAGTGGAGATTGTGATGACAGACAGCAGAGAAGTGGAGCTAGAACAGGAGGCGGCTGTGGCTTTTCATTGTTGTTTCTAATCCTGCCAGAGTCTGCCCTCCACACAGCAGCCGGAACCATTGGTCATATAGATTCATTGAGGTTTGTTCTTGTTTAGTCGCTAAAGTCATGTCCGACTCTTCTGTAACCTCATGGATGGTAGCCTACCAGGCTCCTCTGTCCTTGGGATTTCCCAGGCAAGAATACTGGAGTAGGTTGCCATTTCCTACTCTAGGGGATTTTCCTAAGCCAGGGGTCCAATGTGTGTCCCCTGTATTGGCAGGCAGATTCTTTACTACTGAGCCATCTGGGAAGCTCAGAGAGATAAATAGATAGAATCACTCAATTTTTGTTAAAAGTAGGAAAAAAAACCTAAAATGCTCTGATGACTTCCCATTGTACTTAAAATAAAATCCAAGCTCTAACTTGCAAGCCCCCTGCTCTGACCCTCACCCCACTCCCTGACCCCATCTCCTGTGACTCCTTCCTAGGCTCACTCCTCTCCAAACCCCAACCATACGGGCCTCCAACTGCACCTCCACATTAAGCCCCATCTCACCTTAGGGCCTTTGCAAAGGCAGGTCCCTTCTTTTCCTGGATTTTTTTTTTTTTTTTTGCATGGCTGGCTCATCTTGTTATTCACAACACATCCTCAGAGAGGTCTTTCTCGATCGTCCAATTTCAAGTATCTCCCATCACTTCTGTCACTCTTGATCATACTTGTCTTGCTTTCTTTTCATTGTAGTATTTACTATTCGCTACCTGACATTCTCCTGGTTGTTGTTGTTGGCTGATTTTTGTCTTCTCTAGTCAGAAGAGCCTCTTCAATAAAAGAAGTCATTCAAGTGGGACTTTGTCTCGTTTGCCTTATGTATTTGCAACTCCCAGTTCTGCGCAAAGCACAGCTGGGCCCTCAGTTATTGTTTGGTGAATAAATAATTGACTTAGTGAGAGAAGTAGTTCTGCAAAGATCCGGGTTGTATGTTGTGTTTAATTGTATGATCTAACTAAGGGATTAGCTTTCTTGGCTGCAGGTTTTGGATCTTTCTGGGCTTCAGTTCCCTCTGCTGGCAGTAGTGTTTATTCTATCACCTTCCTAATTCACTAAAAAAAAAAGTTATTTGTTTAGTTATTTGGCTGTGCTGTGTTGTAGTGGCAGCTTGTGAAATCTAGTTACCTGACCAGGGATCAAACTTGAGCCCCCTGCATTGGGAGCATGGAGTCTTAGCCACTGGACCACTAAGACCACTGGACCCGAAATCCCTCACTTTTTAAAAATGCTTGAAAAGACTGATTCTGGATTGAGTTCAAATCCATGGATATCCCCATACCCTCTCTTAAATATCTAGTTGTCCTTGAAACTTTAGCATTTGGATGTTTGCAACAAAGATCAGTCAGCATCTTCCACGTTCCTTTTTAAAACGACTCCTCCCTCTTTCCCTGTCCCAGCCTTGGAAAGTAATAGCTGGAAATCTGGTCATAGTTCTCTATGCCTGCTTCCCCCTCTACTTTCGTGTTGAGTCAGATTCTACCTCTTATCATTTGAACCTGCACAAATCTGCTTTTGTGTCCCCATCCCTGGTACCCCACCTTTTATTTCTTGTTTTAATTACTGAAGTAGCCTCCTTGCTTCCATCTTTCCTGACTCCATTCTCCATACCACAAACACATCAGTTAAAATTTGAATCACAAAACCTTTCCTTCTGTGGTTCCCTGTTGTCCTTGAATGCAAGCTGAAACTCCTGAATGTGACCTAAAAGGCCGTAGCATTGTTACTTCACTGGCCTTGCTTATTGCAACCTCTCTCTCCCAATTACCCTCAACTGTCACCTGGTTTCCAAACAATACGTTTTTCTCATTTTCAGTGCCGTCTTTATGCTATTCTTTCAAGAATATTCTTAACTTTGTCTTTGCCTGATTGCCTAACGGTTCCTTCAGTTTTGCCTGCACGTCAGGACTTCAGGTCTCCAGCTCTGAGATGGGTATTCCCTCTCAGGACACCATAAGTAACTGGTACTTCTAGAACCACTGCTAATATTAATGAAATTAAGATGAGTATTAGTTAGAATATGACAGTTGCTAGGAGCTGAAAGAAGATAGAAGTGTATCTCTTTCTCATTATTAGACTGGAGATTGGGGTTAGGAAGCAGGACATGTCTATCCTCAGGGTGGTAGCCCTTGTTGGCCTGGTCCCAGTTGGCTCACCACTACATCTGACGTTTCAGCCATCCAGCCTGGAACTATAGACTGAATCTATAGGTCTATAGATTAAGATGGCTACTATAGACTGAATCTTTGTTTTTCCCCCATATTTGTATGTTGAAACCCCAATCCACAATGTGGTGGGATTTGAAGATGGGGCCTTTGGGAGGTAATTAGTTCATAAAGTAGAGCCTTCATGATGGGATTAGTGCCTTTATAAGAAGAGACATCTCATGTCTTTCTCCCCAACTCCCTCTCCCTACTCTCTTCTGTTCCCACTCATCCTGCCATGTAAGGGTACAATGAAAAGATGGTTGCAATTTGTAAATCAGGAAGAGGGCCTTGACTAAGAACCTAGCTATGCTGGCCTCTTGATCTCATATTTTCAGGCTCCAGAGCTGTGAGAAATAAAGATTTGTTGTTAACCCACCCAACCCTTGGCATTCTCTTATGGCAGCCAGAGTTTAAGATAGTGTACGAGGGAAAGAGAGCAAGCACCTTCTCCCCCTGGCTCTAAGGTGTCACCTGGAGATAAGTAGATAATTAGAGCAGAGAGGAGGAGGACACATAGGACAACTTGCCAATATTTATAGAGCACTGTGCTGTCAATGCCTTTTCTCTTTTGACCCTCTTCACACCTTATAAGGGTAAGTACTGTTATTAGCCTCCCTCCTATTTTTAAGCAAACGATGTTTTATCAACAAGCTGACTTTGCAAATCTGAGAAATAACATGAAGGGCCAGTCAGCCTGGCACACCATGTGATAGCAGTTCGTTCTCAGAAAAGTTTTCATGAGATGTGCACATGACTTTTATGATTGTTAACAAACACAACAAGGAATTCCAGCACTTTCTGTTCTTGTGTGGCTATAATTGAAAGTTGAGTTTTAGTAAGTAAGTTTATATGTGCAGGTAGTTAAAGAGTCAAAATGTTCTACATATTTTGATATAAGAGATGGTCATTACATCCCTGCTCCGTATTCTTTCCCCAAACCTACACAGTGCAGTTTCCCATGGTTCAGAGACAACCACTGTCAACACTTCAGCTGACTTTTTTTTGTGATTCACCTCCATATCTCTCAAAAACATGCTTATGTTGCTACTTTGTGATTTCTTGGTTTCAGGCATCATTTCCTGGCTTTCTTCCATGGGAAGATGAGGATTTAGCTGACATCAACCCACCATCCCACGTGCAATACACACACACACACACACACACTTTCTCCCTGTTCTCCTATCTTCCCAATGTAGCTGCAACTTAATTTTAGCCAGGTCAGCATTTTCACAACTGTGTCATCTAACACAGTAGATTTTTTATTTTCCTGCACAATTTTTAATTTCCCATGGAGTCATTTTCTTGTTTGTTTGTTTTTTTTTTTTCAAGCTTGCTTAATTTTCTGTGTACTTAGCTCTAACCCAACCTCAAACCTGTCTGGCAGTTGCATAAATCTTCTCTGAGAAATTTTGAATACATGTGGGATTCTATCAATGCTTTCATTTTTCTATCAATGCTTTCATTTTGAAGCAATCTCTCTGAGAGCCTTCTGACTGGCTCTGACCTGGACAGGTGGCTTCTGAGCCTGGTACACAGCTGTCATCCCAGGAAGCTTCACCGTCATCCTGGGCCTTCTTGTGCCTCTCTTAGGTTAAAGCTCCTTTTTCTGGGTCCTGTGCTTTCCTCTTTCTTAATGTTTCCTTTTGCGGTGTGGGAAAGAGGACATGGGAGTTTTTTGTTTGTTTTAACCATATGCACAGATGTTTGATTTGCCATCTTTCACAGAAATTTGTAGCCTCATGTCAGAGAGGAAGCAATTGCAATTCAGGAATATTAAGCAACTTGGAAATTATCCAGTCAGTGTAGGAAGCTATCTCCCTGTCAAAGTACCCTTTACATTGTGTTTTCTTATCTATTTTTCCTTCTGAGCCATGGGATCCCTTAGGGAAAGAGCTGAATCTGTCTTGTTCTTTTATGCATCTCCTGTGGCGGGCCCATCCTAGGCACTCAGCTAATGTTTCTGAAGTGAGTTTATGAGGTCTGGTTTTGGAGAACATTGCTTATTCCACTCCATGCATTTTGATTCTAATATCTGAAACCCGAATTATCTGTGCTTGATGCGGTTAATTTTCACCCCCACCACTTGTATCTGTTCTCATCTCAGGAGAAAGATAGATGTCTTGTCTGTAGCTGAAAGTACTCAACAATTTCCAGGGGAAAGTCTTGCTCCTGCCTTGTTCCTGAATCACACACAACCCTCTTCCAGAGTTTATTTGTGTGAATACAATAGCATAACGACAAATTATTTTTTTCCTGAGAGAACAACAATTACTCAACTGAAAGCAATGCTGTATTTATGACATTTTCCCCCTTGTTTTTAGGATACCTCATGGAAACTTGATAAAACAAAGGATTTATTTTTGTTAGCTTAAATCTGTGTATCAAGCCCCTTGTACTGGCTACCCATTAAGTCTGACCATCTCAACTAGGGGGAAAAAACCACTCTTTGATTAATAAAAACAACCTGAAACAGATCCCTTGAGCCGGATAACTCTGTATTATGTTAAAACGTAATGTAACAAACATGGCCCTGGTGCCCTCCCCAAAACCCACACCTACCACAGCTAAAAATAGCCCTTGGTCTTTCCCTGAAGCTCAAAAACAGGAACAGCAAAACTTGTTTGCTTATTATGTGTTCTGCACAGGGATCCAAGCCCTTTCACGTCCTGGCTCTTAACACGTGTGAGCAAATTCTAAATCGGCTGGTTGCAAATTGAAAGGCCAACAATAGGAAGTGAATTTTGCACGACATGGCTTCCCGGGTCCTTAAACAATGCCCTGCTCACCCTGGGTTCCCGGATGAGAATAATAGCCAGAGGCACCAGCTACAGGAGGCCACTCTGAACACTGGCCAGGCTCTGTGGGCACGGGGACAGGCACTCACGTGTATTAACCCTTTTAATCCTTACCATCCATGAGGGTAAGTCCTGTTATTATCCCCATTTTATAAATAAAAGAGTCAAGGCCTTAGGTGACAAAGGAACTTGCTACTCACCCAACTTGATAGAGGAGTGATATCCACACCTAGTGCCAAAGAATTGATGCTTTTGAACTGTGGTGTTGGAGAAGCCTCTTGAGAGTCCCTTGGACTGCAAGGAGATCCAACCAGTCCATTCTGAAGGAGATCAACCCTGGGATTTCTTTGGAAGGGATGATGCCAAAGCTGAAACTCCAGTACTTTGGCCACCTCATGCGAAGAGCTGACTCATTGGAAAAGACCCTGATGCTGGGAGGGATTGGGGGCAGGAGGAGAATGGGACGACAGAGGATGAGATGGCTGGATGGCATTACCAACTTGATGGACATGAGTTTGAGTGAACTCCAGGAGTTGGTGATAGACAGGGAGGCCGGGTGTGCTGAGATTCATAGGGTGGCAGAGTAGGACACGACTGAGAGACTGAACTGAACTGAACTGATCCACAGCCAGCTGGGTTTGACTACTGAGGTCAAACCAAGAGCCCTCACCTGAGCTCCCATAATGCCATGGCCACTTCAAAGTAAGGGAAGATGAAGGAATATCTTTCCTACCCCAACTAACCCTAATTGCTATTGACCCATGAGATAAAGGTAGAAACTATATGGTCTTGAAATCAGGTAGGACTATGAACATTGTCTATCCTTGAATATCTTTCCTTCTGTAGCAGATCAACTAGTGCCCACCAACTCCATGGGAAAATCATAGGCTTAGGAATTAG
>SJXQ01007083.1:1506-12489 GCA_006408695.1 Aepyceros melampus
GTTCGGGGTACACTTTGTCTCCAGGCACATTTTAATGGAGGTGGGGGGGTGCGAGGTTCCACAGAAACGGGGGTACAGGGCCATTTCAGGGCCCAGCTCCCTGCTGACAGCGTCCTAGAAAAGCCCTCCCTGCTTTCAGGAAGACTTGCAGGTGGAGGCAGGGACAGTCCTGTACCCCTGCACTCGCCTCAGCCCCCAGGCCACAGAGCCTGCCAGCCCCCACGCTGCCTCCCGAGACCTGAAGGAGACAGAGGCTCCGCACGGCCAGGCGAGGGCCCTCTGCTTGTGACTTGCTGCCTGAGTCATTCCGTAGCCTTGCTCACTGCCAGCCCCCAGCACCCGTGCACAAACCTCCAAGACCACCCGACCTCCTGGCCTGCAGGTACCCCGCACCCCACGTCTCCCTCTAGATGCTTCTGGGGGCAACAAGAGACAGGAAACTCCGCCTAGAACCTGGGTGCCCCTCCTGCAGGACGGTCTCTGCCCTTTCAGAGTCTAGCCCTCAGGAGCAGGCTGGGAAAACCGCATTTCAGGCCACCTCTGGATGGAGGGTGGGGACCGGGTACAGGGGACGGAGCAGAGGCCCGGCTGAAAGGAGACAGCGGGGGAGTGGAGGGCCAGGGGCCGGGGCAGGCGGCAGCCGGGGGCTCCTTCCGAAGGACCGAAGGGCAGGCAGCGCCAGGGGTGCCGTGCGCTGAGCCGGCCCGACCCGGCCCCTACCCGCTACGGCAGAGCCGGCCAGACCCGCCTCTACATCAGAGCCTGACTGACGTGGTCCGTACAGCAGAGCCAGACCAACCCGGCCCCTACCGGAGGCCCGGCCCGGCCCGGTCTCCACAGCAGAGCCGGCCCGATCCGCCTCCGCAGCAGGCCCGCGGGCTGTCCCGAGGCTTCAGCTCTGGATCTAGCTAGTCGCAGCGGAGGCGACAGCCATCGGCCAGGTCCAGGCCGGGGCGCAGGAAGGGGCGCCTCTCGCGCCCTGGCACGCTCACCTGCGGGGATGGGAGTCCGGGTCCAGGCAAGGCTCACGGATCCGGGTCGGGGTCCGGGTGGGGGTCTGGGTCCGGGTCTGGGTCCGGGTCCGGGTCGGGGTCGGGGTCCGGGTCCGGGTCTGGGTCCGGATCTGGGTCTGGGTCCGGGTCGGGTTCCGGATTGGCTTCTTGTTCTGGTTCAGGTTCTGATTCCGGTTCGTGTCTGGTTCTGGTTCAGGTTCGGGTTCGGATTCCGGTTAGGGTTCCGATTGTGGTCGGGTTCCGGTTTGGGTCCGGTTCTGGTCCCGGTCAGGTTTTGGGTTCCGGTTCGGGTCCGGATAAGGTCCGGTTCGGGATCTGGTTCGGGTTCGGGTTCAGGTTCGGGTTCCGGTTCCGGTTCTGACCGAGGAACCCAGTGGGAAGGTCCCGCCTGACCTCGGCTGGTGCTGGAGGCGCAGGTGGTACTGGTTGCGCAGCGGAGAGCGCGGAGCCGCGCAGAGGAGGTGCGGGGGACGCTCGAGGCGGGGTGCCACCCGCCAGGCGATGCGCGCGGCCCCGTGCTCTGGGCGCGGCTCTGGGGCCCGCAGGAAAGTGGGGGGAGAGGGTCGTGATCTGGAGAGAAGCAGGTGAGGACCCTGAGAGTGCGCACCCGGAACCCCAGCGTCACCAGGTCCCAGCTCGCTTCTCTACACAGCTCGTGTGGGCTTCTAGTATTTCAGCTACTTGCTCTCATTTTGACGGAGTCCCCCAGTTAGAGTGTAAGCTCCGCGGGGCGGGGTGGGGTGGCGGGTATTTCTGTTTGCTGTTGAAACCCAAACACCTGGGGGAGTGGCTGGCACCTCGAGGCTGTTTGTTCAACCTCAGGGCCACGTGCAAACCGCCCACTGGGGTGAAGATTTCGGCTTCCCTGGGACTCTTCAGGGCTCACTTCAGACCTGGGTTATGTATGCCACAGATTCATTTGCAGTGTTTTTTTTTTGTTTTTTTTTTTTTTTTTAGGTGTTTGTCTAGGCTTCAACAGTATGTGAATGGAGAACTTCCAGATGTTCAAGCTGGATTTAGAAAAGGCAGAGGAACCAGAGAGCAAATTGCCAACATCCGTTGAATCACAGTAAGAAAATTCAATAAAAACATCTATTTTTGCTTCATGGACTACGCTAAAGACTTTGTGTGGATCACAACAAACTGGAAAATTCTTAAAGAGATGGGAATACCAGACCACCTGACCTGCCTCCTGAGAAATCTGTGTGCAGTCAAGAAGCAACAATTAGAACTGGACATGAAACAATGGACTGGTAACAAATTGGGAAGGAGTATGTCAAGGCTGTATATTGTCACTTTGCTTATTTAACTTCTATGCAGAGTACATCACGTGAAATGCCTGGCTGGATGAAGCACAAGCTGGAATCAAGATTGCTGGGAGAAATATCAATAACCTCAGATATGGAGATGACACCACCCTTATGGCAGAAAGCTAAGAGGAATTAAAGAGCTTCTTGAAGAAAGTGAAAGAGGAGAGTGAAAAATCTGGCTTAAAACTCAGCATTCAGAAAACTAAGATCATGGAATCTGGTCCCATCACTAGATGGGAAAACAATGGAAACAGTGACAGACTTATTTTGGGGGGCTCCAAAATCACTGCTGATGGTGACTGCAGCCATGAAATTCAAAGACGCTTGCTCCTTGGAAGAAAAGCTATGCCAACCTAGACAGCATATTAAAAAGCAGAGACATTACTTTGCCAACAAAGTCTGTCTAGTCAAAGCTGTGATTTTTCTAATAGTCATGTATGGAGGTGAGAGCTGGATTATAAAGAAAGCTGAACACTGAAGAATTGATGCTTCTGAACTGTGGTGCTGGAGAAGACTCTTGAGAGTCCCTTGGACTGCAAGGAGATCCAGCCAGTCAATCCTAAAGGAAATCAATCTTGAATCTTCATTGGAAGGACTGATGCTGAAGCTGAAACTTCCATACCTTGGTCACCTGATGGAAAGAAGTGACTCACTGGAAAAGACCTTGATGCTGGGAAAGATTGAAGGCAGGAAGAGAAGGGGACGACACAGGATGAGATGGCTGGATGGCATCACCGACTTGATGGACGTGAGTTTGAGCAAGCTCCGGGAGTTGGTGATGGACAGGGAGGCCTGGCATGCTGCCGTCCATGGGGTCACAAAGAGTTGGACATGACTGAGCGACTGAACGGAATTGAACCCCCACCCCCATCCCCAGTTCTGCCATGAGAGCCTGCTGGCTGAGGACAAGCTGTTCCTTCGTGATGCTGGTTTCTGCGGTGTATTCAGTGGTGTGCTTCATTCTGCAAGGCAGGAACCAGTCTTGCCATTTCACAGAGGAGGACTCTGAGGCCAAAGCAGATCCACACTCTGGGAGGTGGCACTACTGAGCAAAGAGGAACCAGGCTTTTCCGTCAGAAACTTGGAGAAATCGATCAGCAAATCATTATAAATTATTCCCTTACATTGATTTAACTTTAATATCTTTCAAAACAGTGTGTGTGTGTGTTCACGCACACGCGCTCAGTTGTGTCCAACTCTTTGTTACCCCATGGACTGCAGCCTGCCAGGCTCCTCTGTCCATGGAATTTTCTAGGCAAGAGTACTGGAGTGGGTTGCCATTGCCTTCTCCAGGGGATCTTCCCAACCCAGAGATCGAATCCACATCTCCTGCATTGGCAGGCAGCTTCTTTACCACTGAGCCACCAGGGAGCCCCTTCAAAATAGCCTTACCTCTCATGCAATTGGCCAAAGTGAAAACTGGCAGAGAAGGCATTGTGCCATGGCTAAGCATAGAGATTCTGACTTCAGGGTCCAAACTCTGTCTTTCCTGCTATGTGATCTGAGGCTAGTTAATCTCTCTCTGCCTGAAATGGGGGTAATAATAGAACTTAAGGAGGAGTTTGAGGATTAATTGAGTTAATATTTGTAAAACATTCAGAAATTGCCTGGCATGTGGGGGCTCTGTGAGATTTGGTCTCTCTGCTTTTTTCTGCCTAACAAAGCAACATGCAACAGTGCAGACCAATGCAGAGATACTACTGTGTGTGAAATGGGGAGCAGGCGAGAAGCTGCTCTGCAGCACAGGGGGCCCAGCCTGGGGCTCTGTGATGGCCGCGTCAGGGGGGTGGGGGGAAGGAGGGGGACTCAGGAGGGAGAGGACACTTGTGTAACTATGGCCGATTCACATTGTTGTATGGCAGAAACCAACACAGCACTGTAAAAATTAAACAAAACAGCACTGTAAAGCCGGTGCAAAGCCCCAGGCCTTTGGTCTTACAGGGAGGAGCTCTGGTGGTCTTACCTGAAGCGGTGGCAGAGCAAAGACCATCTCAGTGGCGTGGCTGCTTGTCACCTGGCGGCACCAGGAGCCTGGGTGAACATCCAGCTTAGAAACGGCAGCCTTATCAGCTCCATCAGATACCAGTGGGTGCCAGCGTTCAAGGGGACAGGCTTCAGAGTGAAATCTAAGTCCGGTGTTCGGTGTCTGCAGTCTGGGGTGACGAAGGTGGAGAGACTATTTCACTGTCTTCATGGTAAACAAAGACCAACCTCACGTCGGGACCAGGGTCTGGGGTTTCACTGACCTCCGAGAACAAAGGAGATGGGGCTCAGCTGGAAACTCCCCTCTGGGGCTCAGAAGGTCGCTGAAATGCATCCCTGGGAACTCGGGTGCTATGGGGAGCAGACACCTCGCTATAGACGCCTGGTCACTACAGGTCAAAACTTCAGGAGGTCATCCCTTTAGGAGTGGCACCAGGGGGCACGTCCTTGTAAATTGCCTGGCGTGTCTCTCTACCGGCCAGGGGGCTCGTGCCCTCCAGCGGGGAAAGGGCAGGAAACACACCGCTGAGTGCGTGACAGGGCATTGCAGAGTGAGGGGGAGAATGGTCGAGTCTGTGCTGGAAAGTCGATGGGGAGTCTGCTCCTCTTGGTCTGTAAGTGAATTCACGCCTCAGTTAATGCTTAAATCTGGCAGACTCTTGATGGGAAGTCAAGCTAGGCAAGGCCAGAGTGCGAAGACCCACCAACCTATCAGAGTCCAGGAGGAATCAAGGGTGCTGTTCTCCAGCTTCAGGGCCACATGGATGCGGGCTGCCCTGTGCAGCGAGGAGGCAGGCGGGTGATGTGTTGAGACGGGAGCTAACTGCAGGGCGTGTCGTTCCGAGATGCTTCTTAGAAGCAGGGTCCACCATTCCTTTGGAATTTATTGATATTAGTGAAAACGAAGACTCCATAACACAAGTCAGAATCATACCTTTTTACTCATTCTTGTTTGTGTCTGTCCTCTACTGATCTTGCACAATATTCTAAATACAATTAATGTTATAGCAGAGCGATGCAGGAACCAAACTTTAATGCACTGAAAATCACTGACTGGACAAGAAATTATTTCAATGAAAGGAGAGTGATCATGTTTACAAAATGATACTATCAAGATTGAAATAAAGAGGATGAGATCTCCTGACATTTCATGCCAAGTATGCCAGCAAAGAAAATAATAGAAAAAGAAATGCTCTTTCTACCTATATTCAGCCCGTCTTTGAAACATAAGAAAATTTAAAAATCAATTTTTTTTGTATGTTAGAAGCAATGATAACTGTGAAATAAGGTTTTGAGATACTGAAATAATTTTATGGCCTTTACAGTTTTCCAGATCACTTACGAAATCTGGAAACTGGATGAATTGACATTCCACCAGCTCAGAAAGCATGTCTGTACTGAAACTGCCGCTGAGCTGAACCTGGAGGAAGAAAATGACTCCCATTAAAGGACTATGACCTATTTGCAGCAGTGAGTTATTGGATATATTTTTGAATGATTTTGAATCTCTCGGGACATATACAGCTATCATTTGCTAGTGGAAAGTGTAGCTTCTCAAAATTTACTTAAAATTGCTTGTGATCCACAGTGTCATAAAAACTATCAAATCAAGTGCCATTTTTATAAAATGCAATATTGAAGCCAGGAAGTAATGAAATGCATTTAAAACATTTTCTCAGCCAAAGCAAAGCATATTTCAATAAATATTTTAATATTTATTTTATATTTTTATAAATCTAGTAGCACGGAGTTTCTAATTATTGTGATTAAAATTTAAACTTTTTATTATTTCATGTTTAACAAGTGTACAATTACACAAATTGATTTTGTTTTAGTAATTGTTGATAAATAAGTAATATACTGATATGACAAGATTTACTTGAAAAAGAGTTTTGCCTTTTAAAATTCACACAAAAGGATGAGCTGGTCAATACCCTGAAACAGACAATAGTATAATCTGCATCAGAATTACTGAAGTGGATTGGCCAAAGATTTAAAATAATTATGTTAAATATATCAAAGCAGATAAAGAAGAGATGTCGATATGATATAAAACCAAGAAACCATGGAAAGGCCTGCCGGGAGCCCGGCACGGGAAATGCAGCTGCTGTGGTAACAGCAGGTGGAGAGCGTCGCTGGGGCAGGGAGAGCTGTCCCAGCTCCCGGGGTGGGGAGGGTCCTCCACCAGGCCTCCCCAGCACCAGCTGGGGTCCTGCGGCTCCTCTCAGTTCTGGCACCATCCGAGCCGCTGAATGACAGCTGCAGATGGTGAGGGTGAGCGCTCAGGCCTAGGGGACTCCCCTGGCCCCCACGTCAGACACCAATTCCTCACCTGTGCTTCTGACCCACAGGATATACATCTGGGGCTCCAAGGACCCCTGTGCTTGTTTTCTGTTAATTTGCTCCAGTAGTGCAAGGTTTCAGGAAACCGGCTAAACTGGTGTGACCAGTGAACTCAGGGAACTCACGCGATCACTGGGTTTATTAAGAAAGGATGCAACTCGGAAAAGCCAGAGAAGAGATGGGCTGGGCTAGGCTGGGGGAGGGGCTTCGTGCCGCCCAGGTGCCCCACCCTCCCAGCGCCTGCTTCAGAGGGTCACCAACCCAGACACTTCAAATCCGTCCTTTTGGGTTCAGGGAGCTTCATTACACAGGCAGGATTCGTTCAGTCATGGGCCATTGGTGGCTGAACTGGGTCTCCAGCCACTCCTACCTCCGGAACTGAAAGTTCTAACCCTCCAATCACTTGGTTGGTTTCCTTGCAACCAGCGCACATCCTTAGAAGCTTTGCTAAAGTCAAGTCATTTGCACAACAAAAGACAGCTTTATAGTTTATCACTTGGGAATCTTCAGGAGCTTGAGGAGCTCTGTGCCAGGAATTGGAGACCAAATACATATTTTTCATTATGAATGACAATATCACCAGTAGATACATACAGGATGAAGGGATAAAGTAGGAATCAGGTGAAGACAGACCTCAGGAGTCTGCAGGAAAGAGGGGAGAAATATAAGCTGCTCAAGAAAAGTAGAAATACCGAGGGTAGAATTAGAAATCTCAAGTATATGAATGCTGGGTTAGAGAAATAACAAAAAAAAATTTAAAAAACAGGTGAACTATTTATTGTTGTTATTCAGTCGCTAAGTCACGTCTGATTCTTTGCGACCCCCTGCACTGCAGCATGCCAGGCTTCCCTGTCTCTCACTGTCTCCTGGAGTTTGCTCAAATTTATGTTCATTGAGAGACGCCACCCAGCCGTCTCATCCTCTGCTACCCCCTCTCCTCCGGCCTGTAGTCTTTCCCAGCATCAGGGTCTTTTCCAGTAAGTTGGCTCTTTGTATCGGGTGGCTGGAGCACTGGAGGAGCTTCAGCTTCAGCATCAGTCCTTCCAATGAATATGAGTTGATTTCCTTTAGGATGGACTGGTTTGATCTCCTTGCAGTCCAAGGGCCTCACGAGTCTTCTCCAGCACCACAACAGGGAAGCATCAATTCTTCGGAGCTCAGCCTTCTTTATGGTCCAGCTCTCACATTCATGCAGGATACTGGAGAAACCAGAGCTTTGCAAGCAGAGGGTCTCAGGGTAAAGCCAGAGCAGAAGAGGGCCAGAGCTGTTCCAGCTCCAGGGAGATGGGAGCGGGAGGCGGGGAGCTCCCCTCCTAGAGGACAGTTCAGACATCTGGGGTGGGGATGTGGTGTCTCCTAAGGGGCTGGCAGAGCAGCAGGGAGGTCTAAAGTAAAGTGAAGTCGCTCAGTCGTGTCCAACTCTTTGTGACCCCGTGAACTGTAGCCCACCAGGCTCTTCCGTCCTTGGGATTCTCCAGGCAGGAATACTGGAGTGGGTGCCATTTCCTTCTCCAGGGGAACTTCCCGACCCAGGGATTGAACCCAGGTCTCCCGCATTGCAGGCAGACACTAACCTCTGGATGTGCTGAAAAGAAAGAGGAAGGGGGTGAGCTCTCAGGACAGGCAGGTCCTGGGGGTCGATTCAGCACACCACCGCTCCTGTCTATCCAGAGGTGCCCAGGCCTGGCATCTGGCCTCCTGCAGGTCCCGATGCCTGAGGGCGTGCCAGGGCTGGAGCCCACAGGCCAGTCAGCCGCTCTGCACGTGAAGGCCGCCTCCAGCCCCAAAGGCACAGGTTGAGCCCCACACGTGTCTGGGCTGTGTCCTCCCAGGAGGGAGTGCCACTTGGTGACCCACAGAGGCCGCTGGAGCCAGGCCCAGCTGGCTGGAGCAGGTGGCGGGCCACAGGGGCGACGGGGGCGACAGGCCTGGGGGTGGGCCCTGCTGCCCTGCACCCCACCATCCTGGAGGCAGCTCCCCAGGTGCAGAGGCAGGTGAGCCAGAGTCGCAGGCCCTGCCGCTGGGTTGGAGGGACACCGAGTTCTGACCCCTCTTTTCAGTGAAGGTGGCTGTTGGCCAGGAGAGGCAGGGCCTGTGTGGAGGCTGAGCGGGGTGGGGGCCGGATGAAGCATCCTCTGCGGGCTGGGGCTCCTGGCAGGACAGCCTGCAGCCGCGTCTCTTTAGCTTCGAGTTTGCTTTCTGAGCCCTTCACCAGCACGCCCGGCGGTGGCCAGCGCGTGGACACTGCGGCCCTGGTCGCTTTCCAGAGTCTCAGACAATTCCTCAGGTCGCAGAGCACTGAGAAAAGACAGCTGCTGATCAGACTCTTCAGGGATCGAGGCTCTGGAACCCGCCTTTTCTGAGGCCCCCTGCTCAGATCCTGTCTCCGCTGAGGCTGGTCGGGGAGTCCCTGAAATGGGGGTCAGGCTGTCATCTTGGGAAGAGACCCGCAGGCACCCGTGAGAAAACAGGAGAGCCGGCCCAACGGACGTACAGGACAGACAGACAGACAGATGGCCCCAGTCTCCCCAAGGCGCACGTGGACTCGGGTCATGTGGGAGCGCCTGGGACCGGCCTGCAAGGTTGTCTGGTGCCCTTAACTCCAATCACTGGCCCAGGAAAAGCTCGCCGACCTGGGCTCTGCACTGGGAGAAAACCGGGTTGGACGGTGGTCTGGCACTCGGTGATGGCAGGTGACCGGAGACTAGACTTTGTTTTAATTGACAGTTCAAGTTTGCTGTTCAGTGTTTGTCAACATGGGTTTTTCACAAAAATGCCTTTCTTTTCAAATCCTTAGATTCATACCAATGCATTCAAAACAGACATAGAACTTTGCAATCAAGGGAGCTTAGTAGCACTTGCCTTCAAACCTCTGAAAACCATCCGTTTTTTTTGGTTCATAGGAATGTATACATTTTTCCATTTATACATGTTTTTCAGCTTCATTGAGGTATTATTGACAAATAAAATTGTAAGATATTAGAGTACACAGCGTGATTTTTTAAACATAAACACTGTGAAAAGGCCCCCCAGCAAAGCTGGTTAATTAACACCTCTATCGCCTCACGCGTGTTTCTCCTTTTTGGTGAACAGGAAAGTTCTGCTCTTAGAAAATCTCAGTTACACACAGTGTGGTTTCAACAATAGCCCTCCTGTTCTGCACAGATCCTCAGGCCTTGAAAATCGTTTTTTAACACGCTCATCCACAGGTGTGGACATGAATTTGAGCAAACTCCAGGAGAGAGTGGAGGACAGGGAAGTCTGCTGTGCTGCAGTCCATGAGGTTGCAGAGAGCGGGACACAACTTAGCGATGAACATCAACGAATCCACAGACAATACACAAAGAGAAAACCTTCCGTAAGCACCCACAATCCCCACCACTGAAGTCAAGCACCGGCCTCCCCGATGGCTCAGTGGTAAAGAAGCTCCTGCAATGCAGGAGACCCAGTCAGCTTTTTTTCTACTCATTGCTTGGCTCCAAAAGCAGGGTCACACTTAGAGCCAGCAGCCAGGTGGGTGCAGGCCCCTCCATGGCAGCAGACCAGCTGAGAAAGAGTGAAAGCGTGAGTCGCTCAGTTGTGTTCCTTTGTGACCCTGTGGGCGGCAGCCCGCCAGGCTCCCCTGTCCATGGGATTCTCCAGACAAGAATACTGCAGTGGGTTGCCACGCCCTCCTCCAGGGGATCGTCCTGGCCCTGGGGTGGAACCCAGATCTCCCACACTGCAGGCCGACTCTTTACAAACTGCGGGGATTTGTTTCAACTTTCTTCTCCCTTGGGTCCATGTCCACGTGCCCGCCTCCTTCTCCACACAGTCCGCACTTGAGGCCCTTTCTGCTAGCCCACCTCCTGGTGGTCCACACCCCCACTCCTCTCTTGTAGAATACCTGACCCAAGAGAAAGGAGGGCAGCTTTGAAAAGAAAGAGCGACCCCCGGCACCAGCACTGACACGCAAGGCTCTAGGAAACCAGGCTCCTTCCAGATGGCCAGCCTCTCAGATCCTGACCCACACCCCTGCCTCCTTTCCAGCCCTGAACAATCAACAGCCGTGGAAGAAGCTGCCTCCTGGCGGGGGGTCCTCGCAGCTGGGAGAAGCGCCACTGTGGGCAGATCCGCAGGTCCAGGACTCTGTCTGGGGACTTCCTTACGTCCCCTGTTTGAGGAGTTGGCCAGACTCCTGACTGGGGATATAAAGCCATAGTCAGGTCCACAGTACGTCCAGAATTCAGAGGAGAGGTTTAGGGTGGAAAGAAAGGCCAGGGGCCTGGCGCTGAGGAGAGAGAGACCAGGGATAGACAGGCAAGCTGGGGAGAAGGGAGGGAGGGAAGGGGGGA
>SJXQ01007083.1:26939-39224 GCA_006408695.1 Aepyceros melampus
AAGGCGGTGGGTGCTGCCCACTTCCTACGCAGGACTTTGGGTGGTTTGCGGCTTTCGAGAGCCCAGAGGATGACCTCACGTGACTGGATGACGGTTTTGGGCATGTGGCTCCGTGACCACGAGCCCAAAACCCTAAGCACGGCTTTGGGCTCGGGAGCTCCTCGCGCTCCCAAGGTTCCAGGTTCCAGGTGTCCTGATTCAGGGTTCGGCCACGGAGCATCCCACCTCCTCCTTCCTCGTCTGAACGAAAACCAGGGATTGAGCTGGGCCTTTCCTTAGACCTTCAAGGATGGTGAGAAACAGCAAATTTATTTCTTCCTATTTTGAGCATTACTTTCTGGATTATTTGGTTACATTTGGGTTTTTAACTAAACAATTCTAAAGCAAGTTTTGTTAGTCTTATTCTTAGGAAAATAAACAATTAAAATTAAACTGCAAATCATCTGATTAATAAAATTGACCAATTTTACTGAAAGTATTTAGCTTTTTAAAACAAGGTATTTGAATTTTGTCTGTTCAGCCACATCAGTAGAACTTCTCCTTCTCTGTTTCCTTTGCTGATTATCATGGCCCAATGGGACATTATGACCTGGGTCACAGTACTGCGAGAAAGCAGCCGTGGTGTTGATAAACAGCAGGGACGTCTGTGAGCAGCGGCCAAGTGTCACAGCGAGCATCATTCCAAGCACCAGCTCACATTCCCGCAAGAACGCTGGTGTAGGCACTGATTTTAGGCCTGCTTTACAGACACGAAGCCTGGGGTCCAGAGGAGGTGGGCAGTGAGCCGTCTGTGTCCACTCCCGCCCGCTACCTTGAATATGAGGAATATTCACTCCCCACACTGGGGCCGTGTCCCTCTTCTCAGTGCTGGGCTTTGGGGTCTGGAGAGTGTCTGCCACACTGAAGGCACCCAGAACATCAGGTGAAGGAGCAGCGACTTAGCTGCAGGACGGACGGATCAGCTGGCGTGAGCCATCCAGGCTCTGCAGCCTGGAATGATGTGCGGGAACATATGACCTAGAAAAAATGGATGGAAGAGTGTGTTTCCACAGCTGAGGCTGCAATTAAGGACCTTTTTCTATGGGTGCTAGATAGCGTCTGGCATTCGAGGATTTGGCCTTATTTCTTGGACCTAAGGGAGGGCGACTCTGTCCTTGCCTTGCTCTCCCTGCCTGTGGTTGCATCGCCTTGGCTCCTGACAGTTCCAAAGGTTCTGGGTCCACAGAAGCTCTTATTTGGGTTAACGTGAAAGTTTTGGTTTCTGGGGCTTTGCGTCTCCAGGTAAATGTTAGAGTTGGTTTGTCAGTTTCTGTAAAGTTACCTGCTGGGGTTCTGGTTGGGATGATGAAGCTGGAAAGAAGGGATGACTGGGTCCTACAGACTCCCCTTGTCTGTGGACATGTATTTAGATACTGTTCATTTCATCACCAGAGCCTTGTTTTCCGCATGCGTGGCTTGTACATACCTTGTCAACGGGGCACCAACACATTCTCTTTTCTGGATGCTAATGTGAGCGGCAATGCGTTTCTATTTCCAGATTCCACTTGCTCACTACTGGAAGCATTGACTTCCTACCCGTTATTTTTCCACTTTTAACCTACCGTCCTAGTTGCTAACAAGGCCGTCACATAGTGATGCTTAATTAAAATGTGGATTTTGAACGATCCAAGGTTTGGCTAATGATTCCCCGTGAGTATGGAAGACGGTTTGGAAAGACTTTAATTCCCCAAAGCCGCAGGGCCACATCAGCGCGTGACCTCACTGCTCTTTCATGGGGGATGTTTTCTCTCTGTCATCATGGGACTCAGCCCTCTTGCCACCCCGGCCAGAAGGGCGCGGTCTTGACCTCATCTTGCCTCCGGCGGACCTCACTTTGACATGGCCTCCTCCTCCCTGGGTGGAGGGTGCGCTCCTCCCTGACACGTCAGTTTTGGAAGGAAAACCTTGAAGAATGATTTTTAGCACTTACCACAGAGTATTCGAAGGACACAGGAGTCACACTCTCAGGGGTTTTGCTTGGTCAGAGGACTGTCAGCTTCTTGCATGCCTCTCCAGGATGGCGGAAGGTTCTAGATGTGCTGTGGTGGTTTCTAGAAGGAGAAGATGTAGGTGCTAAGAAATACCTGAGGTCCTGAATAACAGTGATCCGGGCTCCGTGAGCATTGTTAGATCACGTGGCGCTGTGATTATGTGGCCTGAGTATGTTCTTTCGCCCTCAAAACTCAGTCGACGGCCGGCCGCCTCCTCACGACCTGAGGGGGAGCAGCGGGGCGCTCGCACCCCTCGCCTTCCTGGGCAGCAGCTGTGCCTGGGTCCCCCCGGTCAGGGTTTCCTCCCGGTTTTGTGAGGGGTGGGCAGGAGGCAGCGTGAGGAGGGTCGCCTCAGGTGGGCGTTCCTGCCCGTCCTCCCCCAGGGTCACCTCTGTCAGGTGGCAGGACGCCCTCACGCGAGCTGGGCGAGGGGGCTTCCTGCAGGCGGCGCTCTCCCCTGCTGGAGGAAGGCGACGAGGAGGCAGGGAGGGAGCTGGGAGGGCAGGCCCCGGGGCGCGACCACACTCACACCAGCGCGTCCACGTCACACACCACAAGCGCCCCTCACCCAGCGCGACCCCACTCACACACAACATGCCCCTCACCAGTGTGACCACACTCACACCAGCGTGTCCGCATCACACACCACCCCGCGCCCCTCACCCAGCGCGACCACACTCACACACAACATGCCCCTCACCAGTGTGACCACACTCACACACAATATACCTCTCACCCAACACAACCATACTCACACACTCCAAGCGCCCCTCACCCAACGTGTCCACACTCACACACAATATACCTCTCACCCAACACAACCACACTCACACACTCCAAGCGCCCCTCACCCAACGTGTCCACACTCACACACCATGCCTCTCACCAACGTGACCACACTCACACACCAACCCACGCCACTCACTCAACACGACCACACTCACACACAACATACCTCTCACCCAACACAACCACACTCACACACCACCATGTGCTTCTCACCCAACATGACCACACTCATACCACAAGCGCCCCTCACCCAACGTGTCCACACTCACACACACAACATGCCTCTCACCAACGTGACCACACTCACACACCAACCCACGCCACTCACTCAACACGACCACACTCACACACAACATACCTCTCACCCAACACAACCACACTCACACACCACCATGTGCTTCTCACCCAACATGACCACACTCATACCACAAGCGCCCCTCACCCAACGTGTCCACACTCACACACACAACATGCCTCTCACCAACGTGACCACACTCACACACCAACCCACGCCACTCACTCAACACGACCACACTCACACACAACATGCCCCTCACCCAGTGTGACCACACTCACACACACAACATGCCTCTCACCAACATGTCCACACTCACACACTAACCCACGCCACTCACTCAACACGACCACACTCGCACACAACATGCCTCTCACCAACGTGTCCACACTCACATCCCACCCTGTGCCTCTCACCCAACGTGATCACACTCACACACAACATGCCTCTCA
Organism: Aepyceros melampus; assembly: GCA_006408695.1. Classification (NCBI taxonomy): domain Eukaryota; kingdom Metazoa; phylum Chordata; class Mammalia; order Artiodactyla; family Bovidae; genus Aepyceros; species Aepyceros melampus. The sequence goes on from SJXQ01007083.1 coordinate 30,506, forward strand.
CCAACGTGATCACACTCACACACAACATGCCTCTCACCAACGTGACCACACTCACACACCAACCCACGCCACTCACTCAACACGACCACACTCACACACAACATACCTCTCACCCAACACAACCACACTCACACACCACCATGTGCTTCTCACCCAACATGACCACACTCATACCACAAGCGCCCCTCACCCAACGTGTCCACACTCACACACACAACATGCCTCTCACCAACGTGACCACACTCACACACCAACCCACGCCACTCACTCAACACGACCACACTCACACACAACATGCCCCTCCCCAGTGTGACCACACTCACACACACAACATGCCTCTCACCAACATGTCCACACTCACACACTAACCCACGCCACTCACTCAACACGACCACACTCGCACACAACATGCCTCTCACCAACGTGTCCACACTCACATCCCACCCTGTGCCTCTCACCCAACGTGATCACACTCACACACAACATGCCTCTCACCAACGTGATCACACTCACACACAACATGCCTCTCACCAACGTGACCATACTCACACACAACCCTGCATCTCTCACCCAAGAAGCCGATCCCAGCAGGTCCAGGAGGTCCTGCAGCCTCACTGGCCCCTTTGCTGCATTTCCAGGTTGATCAAAGTTGCACTCGGAAGGCACCTGTCTCACTGAGGAGCGGCTCTGCAGCCTGCTTCCACACCGCATCCCTTTCCCAGCTTCCTGCCTTGCAGGAGAGGCCGGGAGGCTCTGAGACGTGCTGGGTGTGAAGCAGAAGGAATTGGCCTCTTTCACTACGGCCTTTCTGAAAGGGCTAGGACAGCACTCTAGAATGGATGGAAGGTCCTCCCGGGAAAACGGGTCTTTGTGGTGTAATTCTCTCTGCAGGGAGGCATGGCCCTGGAGCGCGCAGGCAGGGCCTGGAGTGCGCAGGTGGGGCCCTGGAGCACGCAGGCAGGGCCCTGGAGTGCGCAGGCAGGGCCTGGCGACCTCGCGACGTTGTGCAGGAAGCGTGAGGGCTTTCCCGGCTCACACTGCAGTTGCCACCACTGGCTCAAGATGGTGTTTTTGTTTTTCAACAAAACGGGTGAGGGATTAGTGAGGTGCTGGGGGCAGCATGCTGGGGCATCACTCTGGAAGATTAGCAAAGTGGCCGGCGTGGCTGCGGGTGGGGTTTGCGTGCCTTTTCAGGCTACTTGGCTCCTTCCATCTTTCAAAGCTTCCTACTAATGTTAAACTACCATGCCACAGTCTGCCTCTGTGTCAACAGAATCAGGGGCTCGGATCTGATTTATAAATAAAGACTGATGTTTGTCTCAGAAACGCAAAGGCAAGAGGCCATTTCTGAGCACCCAAAGTGTGAGCATTACTGCATATTATGAGGCACATCTGGGGCTAAAAGAATGGTTTTCTCGGAGTAGCTGTGAGGCTGATGGTGCTGGGGTTTCCTCCCGGGTGTCGAGGAAGGGGGAAGCTCGTCTATGGAAGGCTTTCTTCGTGTCCCCTGGGGTCTCTGAGTGCATCTGGCCTGTGTCTAGGTGCCATGGGCGGACCATGGGACAGCGTTCATGGAGATACATCTCCTTTCAGCGTGATGTGACTGAAGTTTGACTCAGTTCTTGGTCAGAAGTATTTTCTTGATATTGGTTGAAATTCATTTGGTTTCTGTGTTTGTCTCCCCAGCGTGGGTGCATTTATATGGTAGAATAAACCTGTACTGAGTAAACGCAGTAATACATGTTTGCACACAACACGGACGAGACGTAAGACAGTCTTAGGACAGACAAGGTCACTTGGAAACAGCTATATCCAGAGCTCTAGCTCCAGGGAGTCTCCAGGAGTAAGAGGGATGGTTCATGTAATCAGACTGGGTGGCGTCTCCCGAGGTGGCCGCGTGGGGAGGTGGTCCCACCGTGAGTCTTTCTGGACTTTTTTTGGCCGTGGCGCAGTGTGTCGGGCCTTAGTTCCTTGACCAAGGATGAAACCCTTGTCCCCTGAAGTGGAAGGCAGTCTTCCCCGCTAGACCACCAGGGAAAGCCCTAACCTGGCGTCTTGATACCTGGGGGCAGGAAGTGACTCCCTGGGAGTGGGGTGGTGAGACCCTCTTCACGATGTTGTTGACGAGGGTCTCAATTCCAAGGCCCACTGCTTTTCCTTATTTACAGTTGATGTAGGATGGAGCTTGGCGTGCCCCAGGGCAGAACCAGAGACTCCCCTGAGAACAGCCTGGGCCCCCAGTGATCGCGGCTCTAAAATGGATGCTCCGAGGCCTCGGAGAAGAGGGTCTCTGAGAGGCCGGCAGGGAGGATGCACTGCCGCTCGCTCCGAGGATCGGGGGATGGGACAGGGCCCTTCCCACGTCTCCAGGGACGCGCCACCTGCAGAGAGACTCCCGAGGGTCATCAGAGTCCGTCCGAGGACTTTAACTGGGCACTCCTCCTGCCTGGCAAGCGAGGGCTTCCTCTTTTTAATTTATTTATTTTTAATTGAAGGATAATGGCTTGATAATATTGGTTTAATTTCTGCCATTCATCAAGATGAATTAGCCATAGGTGTACATGTGTCCCCTCCCTCTTAAACCTCTCTCCCACCTCCCACCCAGCGAGGGTGTCTTTGAAGAGCATTGTCCGAATAAGAAGAGTTGGAACATTTCCTGTCTGTCTTTGTGTGCAGAGAGGTAGGGGCGTGGGGTTCTCAGGAGGGGCGGTTGGCACCCTGCCCCCTCACCATCCCCCCGGATGCCCTGCGCTGCCTCCCAGGGCAGCACAGACACTGGGGGGACCCCAGGCTCGACTTTGAGGACACTGCAGTGGAGGCAACCCTGGGCCGGGTTGGGTGCTGGGGGCTGGAGGGATGAGCTGAGGTCAGAAGCCCACTGAAAGTTTACTCAGCTCGAACTAAATCATCCAGGACCTGAGGTGAAGCTGCATCCGTACCTGGAAGGGGCAGGAGAAGCAGGGAGCCTGCCCAGATGTGGTCCTGAGGCAGGGAGGTGCGCGTGGGGACCATGAGGGGAAGGATGTTGACTGGGACCATATCCGGCCTTGTCCAGACCCAGCCGGCCAGCACCAGGGCTGCCCGAGGCCACGGCCTGTCACTCCCCTCTGCTCCTGGGTCCCCAGGGTGAGGACACGGCCTGGGGGCGCCCGGAGCGGTGTCACCTCCTCCCCGGTCACAGACGTGCTCTGGACCTGCCTCACGGGCCTATGGATCCCAGGGAAGGTCACAGTGCCTGCTCCCCCCAGACCCATCACATATGGTTCTCAAATAGGCACGGCAATCTTATTGATAGGTTTAGATAATTTATTTGAAGACCTGCAGGACATTTGGTTCTGTCCAATACGTGAACTGTGAACTTTCAGATGTCAAGCTGGTTTTAGAAAAGGCAGAGGAACCAGAGATCAAATTGCCAACATCTACTGGATCATTGAAAAAGCAAGAGAGTTCCAGAGAAACATCTCTTTCTGCTATATTGACTATGCCAAAGCCTTTGACTGTGTGGATCACAAGAAACTGTGGAATATTCTGAAAGAGATGGGAATACCAGAGCACCTGACCTGCCTCTTGAGAAACCTATATGCAGGTCAGGAAGCAACAGTTAGAACTGGACATTGAACAACAGACTGGTTCCAAATAGGAAAAGGAGTACGTCAAGGCTGTATATTGTCACCCTGCTTATTTAACTTCTATGCAGAGTACATCATGAGAAACACTGGGCTGGAAGAAGCACAAGCTGGAATCAAGATTGCCGGGAGAAATATCAGTAACCTCAGATATGAAGATGACACCACCCTTATGGCAGAAAGAGAAGAGAAACTAAAGAGCCTCTTGATGAACGTGAAAGAGGAGAGTCCAAAAGTTGGCTTAAAGCTCAACATTCAGAAAACGAACATCATGGCATCTGGTTCCATCACTTCATGGGAAATAGATGGGGAAACAGTGTCAGACTTTATTTTTGAGGCTCCCAAATCACTGCAGATGGTGACTGCAGCCATGAAATTAAAAGACGCTTACTCCTTGGAAGGAAAGTTATGACCAACCTAGATAGTATATTCAAAAGCAGAGACATTACTTTGCCGACTAAGGTCCGTCTAGTCAAGGCTATGGTTTTTCCTGTGGTCATGTATGGATGTGAGAGTTGGACTGTGAAGAAAGCTGAGCGCTAAAAAATTGATGCTTTTGAACTGTGGTGTTGGAGAAGATGCTTGTGAGTCCCTTGGACTGCAAGGAGATCCAACCAGTCCGTCCTAAAGGAGACCAGTCCTGGGTGTTCTTTGGAAGGACTGATGCTAAAGCTGAAACTCCAGCACTTTGGCCACCTCATGGGAAGAGTTGACTCATTGGAAAAGACTTTGATGCTGGGAGGGATTGGGGGCAGGAGGAGAAGGGACAACAGAGGATGAGATGGCTGGATGGCATCACCGACTTGATGGACATGAGTCTGAGTGAACTCCGGGAGTTGGTGATAGACAGGGAGGCCTGCTGTACTGCGGTTCATGGGGTCGCAAAGAGTCAGATACGACTGCGTGACTGAACTGAACTGAACTGAAAGTGCCCACTCAGACACTTGGTCCCTGTGAAAATGTCTTTAAAATTTCAGCACAGTTTTCCTGTATGTCCACCACACCCCAATGAAATGCTGTAAAAGAATAAAATGAAATTAAAAAATTTTGTGGTCCCCTGGCATATTCCATTCAGTGTTTTCGCCACAAAGAGCACATTTTCCCAAATTGCACTTTACTCTTAAAACTATGTCTGCCTTATTTGAAAAATAGGGCCCACGTTTCAAAAAAGGGCCAATTATGGAAGATCTCTCCAAAGAGAATCAAGAAAATTCTCCTGTTGCTACTTAGAGGGCTGACTCCTGTGAGAAAGTGTCAGATGCGGAGGTTTCCGAAATCCCACCAAGTTTCCCCTGGTGGCTGAGCGGGACAGGCAGCAGTGGGGAGGCTGGAGGGGAGGCTGCGGCCAGGCCAGCGACCACCTGCGGCAGAGGCAGGCAACCGGGTTCTGAGACGCGAGGCAAATTCCCCAACTCATCACTCTGTCTCCCTGGGCTCCTCCTGAAGGTGTGCGTGTTACCTGAGGGCAGGGTGCTGGGAGTCCAGCAGTTACGTGGTGCGCATGAGGCCCTGGCATCCAGATCACTCTCGGGCAGTGTTAAGCGTGACGGGGGCAGCTGCCCTGGGCTCAGCACACGTCCCTTAAGAGGCCGCACAGGCCTCCACCTACAGCGTGCACCTCAGGGGTGTTCACGACGCCCAGCCCCGTCAGTTTCAGGACACTTTTGCTCCCGCCCCCGCCGGCTGTCACCCTCCCCTCCTGGCCCTGTCTTGAGAACCACAAACCTTCCCTCTCTGTGGATCTGCCGGTTCTGCAGATTTCACACAAATGGAATCCTGCTCTCTGTCTCTTTGTGACTAATAATACGTTTTTGAGCTCATTTGGTGCCAGTAAAGATCAAATGAGATAAAGTCTGTGTACATAAATTCATGCTCTATTATTAAATTTTGATCATTTGGCCTGGGTTTTGTCCTGCCCCCATTGGCGGCTGTTTATGATAAATACGTCCTTTCATCTGTCCCCATAACAGTAATTAGTCAAAAATAAATCAACAGCTAAAAGTCTGCTAAAAATTGTCCGGTGGCTCCTCAAACCTGCAATCGATTCCCTCTCATTCAGGTTCAGTGCCAGCTGAAGCAGCGGGGGCAGGGATGCCCGGCAGGACACGGTCCCAGGCTGGTTTGGAAGTGGGCGCTGACCCTGGTGGGCAGCCTCGGGCGCCTGGGGTGGCCCTGTGAGCAGCGCGAGGGCGTCTCGGAAGCTGCATCACTCGCAGGGCCTCTGTAGGCACGAGTGGGGAGCAGGGGCCACTGAGGACGTGGGCAGTGCCGGGCCGGGGCGGGAACCGAGGCTCGGGAAACACTCTGTGTGCTCGACCCCCGCTCCCCTCACCTCCTACGACTTCTGCTGGGCTGTCGTTTGGAGGGAAGAGAGAACAGGGCGGGACCAGGGAAACGTCTCAGGCAGAACCCAAGTCCTTTGGAGACAGGAGGAGCTGGAGGCCCCAGGCTAATCTTCAGTCACTGGGGGCAGATGGGGAACTTGTGTCTGTTCCCAAGGTGAAAACCGCAGAAAAGAGACAGGGAGGCCGGGAGACGCTGGTCGCCAGTGCAGGCACCCTGGTGGGCCTGTTGCTGGAACAGCCAGGGGAAGACGCCTGGGAAGCCACTGGGTATATGGCCTGGGGCTCAGGAATGGGCTGGAAACACTGCAGTTATGCTGACAAAGGCCTCCCTCGAGCCCCACTCTGTGTGGGACATGCAGGACGAGACCAGCAGGCCTTGCTCCGTGGGCCACATGGATGGAGACGCTGACGACGACACTGTTCTCGGGCGAGATGCCCGGTGCTGTGCGGGCATCATGTGTGATCTCAAGGAGGTCAGCGCCATTCAGCCGACGAGGGGACAGATGTCTGCCCAGACCGCACAGCTCGTAAGTGGAGGAAGCAGAGGGGACTGTGGGAGTCTGACCCCCCAGAGTGGCCAGGACTGCGTGGCCAGCACTTCCGAACGCTAGAGAAGGGGAGAAGCTATGCGGAAGCTTCCTGAATGTGGCGGAGGGGCTGCGACCCCGCCACCCCGGGGGCAGCTGGGCCAGGAAGCTGTGAGCAGAGACGCTCACCCGCCCTCGGACACAACTGCCCTAGAGTGTCTCCGCCGTCGCAGCCTGGAATCTGCCCCTGCACCCCTGGCGTGGCCTGTGGCCCCTGGCAAAGTCTTCGTCAGGATCTGGGTTATTGCTTTTGTTCATATCCTGGGTGTGACTGGACCTGAGAGGCCGGAGGGAGAGAGCAGGGAACAATGGGCGGGGCGGCCAGGGAGAGCCCGGGTCAGGATGCAAAGCGGCCGCGTGTTCACTAGACAGGCCACCCGGCAGCTGCCCAGTTGGAAACGGCGTCAGTGCCTCAAGGGGACCTCAGTACAGACACCGGGGGCTCCAGCCACCAGAATCGGGCTGACCGTCAGGGAGTCAGAGGTGGAGTCTGAGTGGGAGAAACAGCCTCGTCAGTCAGATGGCCTGAAACACGGGGGTCTCCTCCCCGTCTCCCGAGAGAGCAGAGACCCCAGGCCTTCTCTGACCCTCACCAGCCCCCAGGCCTGCCCGAGGGACCCCACGTTCCTGCTCAGGCCAGCTTCTCAGGGCTCAGAGCCCCGGCTGCTGGCCTTGGCGCTCAGTGGCCTCCAGCCTTCCCCGGGGTGTGGGCCAAACGTGACAGACACACCTCACTGAGCATTTTGCCTTTGTGTTTCCTGCTGAATCATCTCACGTGCCTGGGGCTTCCCCTCTTAACCCTCCTGGCTGTCGGATGCCTTTTCTGAGACGCGAACAGGGTCTGTGACAAGCTGTGCAAAGTCAGAGGCGAGAGCTAGTCTGGAAACAGCCGCGTGGACTGCAACCTGGCTGGTGACACCAGGGTCAGACAGTCAGACGACAGGCGACACCCCCCCACGAAGGAGTCCTGGCCCTCAGGAGGCCTTCTCGGGTGTCCCAGCCCACGGCCGGCCCCGCCGCAGAGAGAGGGCCGCCGCAGCTAAGACCGGAGCGCCCTGAACCCGAACTCACGTTACTGATCAGCTGTCACTTTAGTGGTCTTTCCCAGCAGACTGTTTTTCTTTAAAATATTTTATTACTGGCCCCAATGTACCAAAGATGTCTATTTTCAATGGAAAACATATTTTGTTGGGCTGACATTCTCTGGGCTTTTGGGCCCGTTACTGCCCTGAGCCGGGGAGGGGGCCCTGGCAGAGGGCAGACGTGCGCTGGAAGGTCTGTCCTTGGGCTGCAGCCTGGCCCCTCCCGGAAAGGGGCTGACAGCCCCCGTCCTCTGTGTGGCCCCACCTGTTACTTCCTCACGCCCAGAACGCTCAGCCATCAACGGCCCCCAGTAGAAGCATCATCACCACGCTCTTTCGGATATCACCCCAGACAGTCTTGACCCTCGGAAAGGTCGCTCCATCCTGGGTCACATCTGGTTCTGTTCCAAGCACTGTTCTGATGCCAGAGCCTGGTGACTTTCAGTGTCTGTGACTCAGGGCTAAAGCCCTAGTGGCACAGAGACGGCCGTCCAGCTGGACTGTCGCTTTAGGAGGACACATCGCCCAGGCTCATCGCCTGTTTCTCCAGCACAGACGCATTCAAGTGAAGCCGCATCCTCGACCTCCGCACTGGACGGAGCTGGACGGGGCTGCCCTGAGACCTGGTCACCACCCGGGGAAGCACTCGCCTGAACAAGCCCAGCGTCCAGGGAACTCGCTCTCAAAGGCCACTCGCCCGCGGGGCATCTGTGGGGGAAAGAGCCCCCAGAATTAGCACGAGGGGCCCCACACTCACCCCACGACGGGCCCCTGCTACGATGTGAGTCCAGCCCCGGTTCCCAGATCCTCAGAGACACGTAAGGAAGCCCTGCTTCCCTGGGGCCACAGACCTCAGGGCACCCCCTCACCCCAACAGTCACCCTGGCCTCACACCCGCTACCGTGATGGAGGGGCCTGGGGAGGGGCCTGAGGGCCTGGGGAGGGGTCTGGGGGGTCTGTGGGCAGGTGTTTGTGTTTGGGCGGGGAGAGGCAGGGAGGCCGCGCTCTGCGCGGAACGCTGGGCTGCTCTTCCCGGGCTTCTTTGCGTTCAGTCACCTTCAGGACTGTCGAGGCCGGGG
>SJXQ01007083.1:50383-62470 GCA_006408695.1 Aepyceros melampus
CCATCCGTGCCCACGCCCTGCCCCAGGCCCGGCTAGGGTTCTGCCCCCACCACGTGTTGCCGCAGGGGCGGGGCCACCCTCTGCCGGTTTCCCGGGTAACCGAGGAGCCAACCTGGGACTGGTGCCCCCATCACTCGAAGCACCGCCCCCACGGCCTGCCCGCTGCCCGCCGCACGCGGTGGGTGGGTGCCTCTCCAGGACCCTCTGCAGACGTGCGTGCTGCCCCCCACCCGCTGCGCCGTGTTGTCTGCAAGGCGGAGTCCGGGCTCTTGAAGCTGAGAGTCCAGGGCCTGCAGGGGGCCAGCCCAACAGAGACAAGGGCGACCAACCAACAAAAACCCACAGCCGCGGGACCCGAAGGCCGGCTTTGAATTTCTCTGGTTCCACGTTTATTCAACAAGGTCATGCAAAATATTTTCCCTCAAGAAAGGTGGCCTTACGGTAAAGTTTCACAGACGTGCTTTGAAAACATCTCGGGCCCAGCTCCCCTCGTCCGCCCACGGAGGAGCCAGCCTGTCGGTGCTGGCCGACTTCTCCCCTGCGGCCCACACTGCTGGCAGGCCGGCCTCCCTCCAGCGATCGTTCTCCCAGACTCGTCCCGGTCTCCCGCTGCAGAGCTGCAGACCCGCCTGTGCGCCGGGAGCGGGGTGGCATCCGAGGAGAGGCTGCCGCGGTGACCTTGGTCTGGGATGGCTGAGGACGAGAGCCAGGAGCTGAGGCCGCGGGGCCTGCAAGGATCCCCGGAGCGGTGTCTGGGGACGAAGCCTCTGCTCTGCTCCCCGTGGTTCTTCTATTTAAAGTGCGCCGTGCTGGAGTGGGTAGCGGCCCTCCTTCCCCCGGGTCCGCTGGCTGGCTGCTGGACTCCCCGTCCCTGAGGGCAGTTCACGGACACTTCCGAGGGAGTGCGGAGGCGGCGCTGTCCTGTCCGGGGATCCCGGGGGGGCACCTCCGCTGTGGCTCCCCCATATCAGCCCCTCGTAAAGACACCACCGAAAACTGTCACTGAGACAACAGACTCACCAAAACAAGCATAAAATAAACACGGAAAGAGCAAGATGAGAAAGGGGAAAGAGGGCAAAGCCCTTCACTTACGGCTGCCCACCGGCCCCTGGCCTGACCCGCCCGACTTACCCTCCACCCAGTGAACAGCTGAGAGCCACGCGCAGAAAGCAGGGACACCAATAAAGGAGAAACCCTGCAGAATGCGCACTCGCCTCCCCACCCCCAAGGTCGATGCAAAGAGGCGCCTGCATAGATATTTAACCTGAGCTCAGGCGGGAGCTGCTGCTGGACCTTTAACCGCTACATCTCCAAGAGAAAGCCCACTCTCTGCTGCTGAGAGCCAGGCCCCTGTGCCCCTCGGCTGGGAGGGAGACGCCTGCCCCAGAGCCCACCAAGGCTCCCGCCTGTCCCCTCGCTCGGGGCCTCCCGCCTGCTCCTCAGGGCCTCCCGCCCGCCCCCTCTCTCAGGGTCTGCGTCGCCTCCTTTGCGTGCTTGCCGAAGGCCCGTTCCCACCACAAACGCCCGCAGCCTCTTTCCTGCGATCGTCTTTCTGTCTCTGCCGAGGTTCTTTTGGGCAAAAGCTCTTGTTCCTTGCTGCCATGTTTCTGATTTTGGAGGAAACGTTTATTCTCAAGGAATAGGCTGTATGTTTTAGGCGAGAAGGTTGACCTGCTGTATCACTTGGCACCCACGGCCCTCCAGCCACCCAGCATAGACCCTCTTGCCCCTTTACCACCTGACTGAGCCCCTGGAGAGGGCAGCGTCCACCTCAGAGCCCGGGGCACCTGGTCTCCAGCCCTGAGGGCTCCCGGTGTGGATTTCTGCTACATCAGAACTGTGCAGGGCCCGGAGAACCGTGCCAGCCTGCTGATGTGTCTGGGATGGCTTCTCTGGGGGGAAGGCCCTTCCTGTTCACCCGTCCACCCTGCACCCAGGAGGTGGGAGATCACAGGCCCTTTGTTGCCACCAGCGGCCTCCCCTGTCCGGAGCCAGCTGCCTGCCCACAGTGTGGGGTGTTCGGAACACCGGGTCTGGCGGTGTGCCCTTTCTGAAATGGAGATCGCAGCTCATGGACAGAAAGTGGTTTTCACCACATGGAACACCCAGGCCAGCTTGGAGCAGAGGCAGGCCTGCCCCACTGGCTCAGACAGCCATCTCCAGGGCGAGCGAGCTCAGGACACCCAGAGCCGCAGGGCTGGGCGCAAACGCTGGCCCCTCAGGGGCCACTTCGCTCAGAAAGCTACTGCCCAGATGCCAGGCCATTGGCCTCAGTGGCTTCAGACCCCCAGGACAGAGCGGCTTTCCCTGGGGTTGAAGGCCATAATAGGAGGTTTGCAGTCATCAAAAATAAGCCCAGATTGGCAGGGTTCTTACACAGACCATGGTTCTCACATGCAGTGGGGGGGAGCTGTGGTTTATTAGCCGTCCATGGGTCCAATCTGCTGGCTGCGCACAGCTCCTCTATTGAAAGTGTGCTGTGCATTTGAGAGGCGGGAGAAACAGCTCATGGATGAAGCGCTCGCTGCACGCTGAGCACCGGCCGCGGCCTCGAGTGGCTGGTGAGCGCTGATTTTCCTACAGGCAGGGCATGGGCTGAGAGCCCGGGAAGCTGAGAGAGCCCAGGATCCTGAACCTCTGCTCCTGGGGGCACTTTCCGTGGCACCCCTAGAAGCCAACCCCACCCCAGCAGCCCTATCGTGCCTCTGTGGTCACGTGTGGGCCTTGGGAGCGGAGGCGCAGACGAACGAGGGGCCAAGGACGAGCCAGCTTCACGGAGGAGAAGACGACAGAGGCTCGGAGAGCCCCCCGCCCACAGCTGGGCCTCCCCAAAGCCTGTGTCCTTTCACTGTAGAAACAGTTCCCTCCAGGAGTCGCTCCCTCCCCTGGAGACAGCAAGTCTCCCGTCCGTGCCCTCTATCTGCAGGGCTGGCAGCCTCTGCCGTGGGCTGGACTAGACGCCGCACTGTGTCTATGCAGGTGGGGGTTTACCGCAACGGTGTCAGGATTCCTGAGCAGGGTGTTGAGGCTGAGGAGTCCTGGGGAGCGTCCTGGGATGGGAGTATGAGCGTCAGGCAGTCCATATAGTTAGGTCTGCTGATAGACGTTACGGTTTCAAAATTCACTCATGGGAAAAAAAATGTCACCCAAGAGGCCAAATGGTCTATTGAGTTTGGAAGATTTCCTGGGAAAATTATTTTTCTGTGGGACACGGTGCTGGTCTGAGACGCCAAGCTCCACATTTACATATAGCAAGCAGTGTCAGCTTTCAAAACAAAAATTTCTTTTAAGTGTCACTTTTCTATTTCTTTCTTTATTAAGGCAGCAGAAATGAATGGAACAAGAATAACTTTTACTAGGTGAGCACTTTGTCCAGCGGTAAGGACTCAGGCCTGAAAGCCTGTTCTCTGGGCCCTGGCCTCCCTGGCACCGGGAGCACTCAGGGTCTCATCTGCTGAGTGGGGGGCTTTCCGGCATTGGGTCTGTTGCGTGCTGGGTTCCTGACGAGCTCGGAGCTGGTTTTCATCCTCCGTTGTAGCTCTCACAGGAAGGCGGAGTGCCTGTCCCTGTAGCACTGGGGTTAAGCAGCTCCCTGGCGGCAGCCTTCTTGGCAAGATCGGGAGATTAATTCTGAGCCCGGGTCTATCAGTGACCCACATCACCACCGGGTTACTGCCCGCCCACGGGACTTAGATTTCAAAGAGAAGTCTCAGCATATTTGATAACCCGAGGATGAGCTTCTGCTGCTATTGCTGCTAAGTCGCTTCAGTCTGTATGACTCTGTGCGACCCCATAGGCGGCAGCCCACCAGGCTCCCCTGTCCCTGGGATTCTCCAGGCAGGAACACTGGAGTGTGTTGCCATTGCCTTCTCCAGAGGCTGAGCTGCGATGGTTATTATCAAAACCGCTGGGAACGAGATCACTCCCGCCGGCTGGCGCCGCAGGGCCCCCGGCGTCTGAGAACGCACGTCGGGCTTAGCCTGTGCACATGCTCGGAGGCGGCAGACGATGGGAGCTGAGCGATGCCACGCCCGCCAGCGGCCGGCCCGGGACCTGCCCTTGAGGTTGGCGTGCACTTAGGGCTCCCATGCCGCGTATATGAATATCACAACTGCAGTTCCTTGGGCATCTTTTGTTTAAAAGGTACACTTTGAAAAAATGTGCTGTTTGGGAAATAAATCAACGAAACAAACAGAAATTTATGTGCAGGATGTAGGTCATGAATCTCTAAGTAACAATTTATAGGCAGAACTTCAAATAGCTTTTTGTTATAAGTAAACCCTGCATGGTCTAGGATTAGAGGGTAGAAAGAATCATTACCATTTTTTTTTTAAAGGAACAAACAAAGCTACTTAGAAGTCGGCCAGCCCGGAACTAAGGTTAAGTGCACCCTTGAGACTGGCTTCGATCTCTGGCCAGGGGGCTGCCTCTCCGCCTGGGGCCTGACGCTTGAGTTTCCAAGGCCACAACCTGCTGCCTGGGGTCTGTCCTGGGGACTCCAGATTTGCTGTCATTGTCTCTGGATTAGTGGCTGAGGAACCTTGTGCCTCCCTTCAAAACTATTGATTTCTAAACAGGTTCTTTGATAAGAGGCAGCTTTGCCTGAGGCTTGGCGGTGACTTTCAGAGGGATGTTTACTGACTCCTTGGAGAAGGATTTTAAGTGATTGCTCTCCTGAGGCAGACTGTGCATCAAAAAAAGAAGGCACAGGTATTGCTTTGTAGAATGAAGCTGGCTCATTGCCACTCCGAACCTCAGCCTACCAGTCTGATTATTTATTGGATGAGTGCAGATGTCTGGATGGTATTCACTCTTTTATTAATGCATCTGGTTCATAGCTGGAGAAAGAAATGGCAACCGACTCCAGTACTCTTGCCTGGAGGATTCCATGGATGGAATCCTGGTAAGAGGAGGACTCTGGAGGAGCCTGGTAGGCTACAGTCCATGGGGTTGCAAAGAGTTGGACACGACTGAGCGACGTCACTTTCTTTCTGGTCCATAAACATCACCTGAGCCTCTGCACAGCCCAGGTGTGTGCAGCACAGGGCAGGCTGGCTCAGGAGAGGTGGTTCTGCCCACCAGGCTTTGCATTCTCTGGAAGCTGATGCTGGGACGGGAGCGGGGTCCCTACCACCCGGGTCCCATAGTGGAGATATCCCTTCACGGGGGTTATCCCCTCACAAACTCAGCTTTCCTCCCTGGAGGTGTGTGTGCCATGCTCCCCAGCGACCCGGCCTGGCTGTGTGTTGGGCCGGAGAGGCACCATGTGCTCGCGGCTGGAAAATCAGCGCAGGAATTGAGTGGCCCACAGGTGCAAGGATGTATCTGCATACAGGTAAATTTTTGTGGACCAAAGAGGAATCCAAAAAGAGAAGTCTCACGTTATCCAGTGGACAGGTTAGGGAGCTGGCTCCCATGATCACTGCGGGGTGTTAGTACAGAGATGGTGACGATGAAGCCAGCGCTTCTAACCTGAGTCCCGCTCATGACGCTCATCCTCAGGGGGAGAAGCGGGACTCCAGGAGGAGAAAGCCTCTGCATTCCCCATCCTCCCTGCGTGCAGAGGGGCACCGGGGGACAGGACCTGTCATCCCCGCCTAAAATTCTGCGATGCGCTTTGAGGCTAGGACTGTCCTCAGGAAGAGGACCGCACGGGGCAGAGATGAGGGGTCCGTGGGTTCCTGGTCCTGGAGGCTGAGGCAAAATGGAGTTGGCTGCCTTGAAAACTCATTTCATGGAGTTTAGCTTCATTCAACAAACACTCCTGAGTTCCCCTCTGGCACCCGGCTCGGGGAGGCAGACACTCAACAGCTGTCGGGCAGGGTGATAAAACCGCAAACTCAGACAAGATCAGGAGAGTCCCCTTGGGCCCTTTGACATCTAGAAGCAAATGCCTCTAAGATTCATGGGCAGGACATGTGACGTGGTGGTCCTCGGGGCGTTACACCTTCAGAGAGGAAGGGGCAGTGAAGGGGCAGAGGGGTGGTGAGGATGAAAGGGAAGGGGGCTCTCCCCATCCACACCCTGAATCCCACTGGCTCAGAGGCAGAACCCCCCTGCTTCAGGCATGGCAGCCTTCATCCCACCTGGATCTGGCTTCGCAGGGCCAGCCTCCTGCTGACCTCTGAACTCGACCCCAGCTCCTGCCAGGACACAGGATTCCACTGAGGAGGTCCTGAACTGAGCAGCTGGAAAAGCCATCCTCCTGGAGAACGCACCCAGGAGCAGAGCCCACCCTTAGGAGGAGGAACCTGCCGCTTTCAGCTTCCGGACACGGGATCGCACCAGACCATCACCGAGGGCCTCAGCTGCTGCCGGCGAATGCTTCTCAGCCTCGGTTCTCAGACTGGCAGTGTCATTTGAGAAGTTTGCCAAAAAAACTTTACTTTTTTCTGACATTTTTCTTCTCCTCTTGTTCCCTTAAAACTGGTTGTGGTTCAGTCGCTCAGTCGTGTCTGACTCTTTGTGACCCCTTGGACTGCAGCATGGCAGGCCTCCCTGTCTATCACCAGCTCCCGGAGCTCGCTCCGGCTCGTGCCCATCAAGCTGGTGATGCCATCCAACCATCTCACCTGCTGTTGCCCCCTCCTGCTCTCCATCCAGTACACCAATAGTTCTATTTTAACATTTTTGGATTAAAAAGTCAAAGTTCTATGGGAAGAAGTTCTTGATATACTTATTAAGTGAAAAGATTATTTAAAGCAGTTTCATCATCCAGCGCTTCATCTGTAAATGTATAGACGCTTCACTATTTGAGAATTAACTGCACGGCAATGTCTGCTGCCTGTTATCTCTGGATTGTAGACTATAGACTGCCCCCGCCCCGCTTTCCTTCCTTGTCTTCATTTAACTGTACTTTCTAAACTTTCTACAATGATTTCAACTGTTTCAACGGTTTTGTAATAAAAATACTAAAGCAAAAAATGCTTATTCTAAATTGAAAGGAAATAAATGACAATCGAAATTTACGTCAAAGTCTGCCTTTGAATAAGGACACTTTTTAAAATCATGTATTTCTGTCATTATTTCTACTGATCATCTCAACATTTTATATTTACAACTACTTAATTTTTCAATCTCAAGCCAAATTTACCCGAGACAAAACTCCAAGTCACCCTAATGCCTTTGGAGCAAAGCATGGCCTGAGCTGCATGACTGGCTTCCAGCTCGTGGTCGGTGAAACTGAGAGAGGAAGTGGAAACGGGAGCAGGTGTTTACTTTCACGGCCTTTTATCAATCGCTTTTCCACAGATGGTCTTCAATACGATTGGAAACTGCTAAGGGTGTACTCTGATGACACAAGGAGGTGCTTCCCAAATGTTCAGTGCGTGTGAGTCACGGGGCACCTGGTTAAAAGGCAGGTCTGGGGCAGCTGCTGGGGCTGCCGGCTGGTGGACCATGTGATCTGAAGACAAGTTGCTATCTTAACATGAATGTTGCTTCCCTGAGGACCCGGAGCTTCCCTCTCGTACTGAAAAGCCTGAAATTATAAAAAGGAAGCAAATGACATCTCACTGCCATTGACTGACTCAGTCCTTTAGAGGCTGTCCCAGGTAGTGATACAATTTTGAAGTTTGAAATTTGAAAGAACTGGGTTTGCACGGAAGCTCGACACTCACCTGTGGAGAGGCCTGGGCAGCTGTCAAGCTCCCTGAGTCTGGCTTTGATGAGAGTTACTCTCGTGTACGCCGGGGTGCACCATCCAGAGCTGGGCACCCGGCTTAGCGTCTCCAGGCACGTGGCTGCACACTTGACCTTGGGTGGTGCGTGACGCTGCAGGCTGCGGGAGTGCCCCTGGGGACAGAGAGGCAGGCCCTTCCCTTGCTCCCTCGCTCACACCCCAGTGACACCCGAATCACTCTTAGGAGGCTGCGGGTGCTGAGTGTGGCCTTTGCAGAAGTGGGTGATGAAACCTACAGCTGCTTTTCTGCCGGGAACAATGCCTACATGGCTGCAGACCCAGAGATGAAAACAGGGACAGAAGTAACCTGGGCCAAGTACACTGTCTACAGTTTCATATAATCATTTCCTTACAATATACTCTCTCCCAGCCCGCTCTTAAAGCCCTGACACGCTATTACTTATGGGTTTGTATTTTATGAGGAACGTAGAGCTGGGGTGTGGGGTGGGGGCGGTGAGGATGTCCACAGAGGGGCTGCTGAAAGGAAAGCTTGGCTTTCCCCTTCTTGGAGCCCAGGCGGATCAGATGGGCCGATGTTGTAGCTGAGGGCTGCTCAGGTGGTGTAGTGGTGAAGGGTCCTCCTGCCAGTGCCGGAGGGGCAAGAGATATGGGTTCAATTCCTGGATCGGAACGATCCCCTGGAGGAGGAACTGGCAGCCCACACCAGTATGCTTACCGGAGAATCCCGTGGACAGAGGAGCCTGGCAGGCTACAGCCCACGGGGCCGCAAAGAGCCGGGCATGACGACCTTCACTTATGATGCAGCTCAATCACAGAGCACCTCTGGGAAGAGGGAGAGGAGCTGAAGAATGAATAACCTTTTGAAAAACTACTTGCTCTCAAGACACAAAGGAGTTGCAAACAAGAGGTTACCTTATAATATGAAAAAGAAAGGCTGAATTTAAATAACGTATCCTACAATTGCAAGTCTTTTCTGGAGCTCCGAAACATCCCAATTTAAAAATAATCTGACTTTTCTTTTAAATCTTCCTTTTCCGGGTTCTTCAAAGAACCCCACTCTGGAGGAAGCATTGCATTCCTGCCGCACTGGGCCGGGGGCTGAGGGTAGATTCAAGACAGGACTTGAGAGGCTGTCTGGGGCCTTGTACAGGCCGGCACAATGTCCGGCTGAACAAACTGCACATGCAAAGACTAATTGGTCCCCAAATGGAGGCATGTGGATCTCGACTTTTAAAATATTTATTTAGCACAAACACTGGCTGGGCCATGAAAAGCCTGCCCTTCATTCCTCTCGACCCTCCGTGACCCCTTCCTAGGGGCACGGTGCTTTCTCCCTTGGGGATGATTAAAGCTGAAAGGGCTTTTTCATTTATTCTCCAGCAGTCCCTAAAGTGCTTACAGATGTTTTAAAAATTAACCAGGACCCCGGCCAGCAGCGTACGGCCGCCAAGCCCCTTTGCCTCTGGGGTCCTCGCACAGTCAGAACGGCTGGAATCACCACGTCGGGCAAGCCTGCCTTCCAAGCCCCCTTCTGAGACTCACTAACAAACACCTCAAGCCCTCTGCACCGGCAAACACAAGCTTATCATTTTCTACTGAAGGCCTTCTTATGAGAAATAAAGCACAAAGCGCGGTCGTATTGTAAGAGGCCCGAGTCGCTGGCTTGGACGTCAACTGTACGCTTTGGTGTTTGGACAGCAAGGCTGCCTGTCCTTAGAGTCTGGTTGAGGCATGGTGCTACCCTGAGGGATTATGGTAGCTGAAAATCAAAATGATCCCTGCCGTCGTGAAAACGAAAGCCTGATACATAGACTCTGAGTTTGCGCCTCCCATCCCAAGCTCATTTCTGTTCAGCACCAGGCCCTCAGCATCCTCCCTTCTGCTTTTTCCCTTTAGGAGCAGCGCCGTCTCCTTTAGGGGCAGAACCTGCAGGTCTGAACCTGCTCACGTGACCTGGGGCCAAAGAGCGTGTGTGTGCTGAGTCGCACTTTGAGAACTGTGGCATGCTTTAAAAACACAGCTTTTTTCCGAATGACAAAATGAACCTTAAAACCCACTTCCCCGCGTATGCTCATCACTTTAGCAGCTGTTTGCCTCTCTCCCTGTCCCTGGCGAAGGTTTCTCTCCAGATATGGTCACAGTCAACTGTAAATCCGCCATCTGTCTCCCTCTTGTTGTCCAGGGGTCTGCGTGTTTCTTCGAGATCCTTAGATTTGCAAATACTCTGATAAGTTGATGAACATATTTCCTTGACTATTTATCCAGTGTTGGATATTAAGTTAGACTATAGAGAAGCCGAAATCACTTTGATAAGAAAAGACACAGGGTTCTTTAAAACTGCCAAAGTGGGGAAACGAGAATGTATTACTTGGAAAGCTCTGTTTCTTTATCCGGCTGCCCTGGGTCTTAGGCTCCATCACCAGGGATTGAACCTGGGCCCCCGGCACCAGAAGCACACAGTCCTAGCCCCTGTACCACCAGGGAAGTTCAGAGAATTTTAAACAAAAAGCACGTCCTTCAACACTCTCGAGTTCAATCACCCAGACTCTGTGGGTCAGTGTGGTTACCGTTCTCCTGAGCTCCGTCAGGGATGGGGACCTCTGACATGGGACGACCCCACCCTTCGCCCCCTCTCTCTCCCGTGCCCCGTTGTGTTACATAAACATTTCTTGTTGGGAAGCTGGGGGACCACACGTCCACAGCCCAGAAAGCACATGGACTCAAACAGCTTGGAAGATAGCACTCAAGTAAAGAGGGCCCTGGTGTCGGTGCCCCTCCGTGAGGACCAGCGCAGGGTCCAGAAGGCACAGCGCTCGGCTGTGTGCAGAAGAGAGGAGACCGCGGGGAGCCACCAACGTGGAAGAGCTGGCTGTTCAACCAGCATCATCATTTCTGCTGCAGAGAGAAAACTGCCCTAGAGCCCAGACCGGTGATAGAGCTAGAGTGTGCTTCCCTTCAGGACGCTCTCTGTCCCGAACACACCCTGCCCCAAGCGTCCTCGGAAAATGCAGATGCCTCTAGACTGAGAGCAGACCAGCCACCGAAAAGCCCCAGTGAGAAGCCGAGTGAGGCTTCCTGTGGGCCAGGGGCCCGGTCCCTGCTGGCGGGGGGGAAGGGGGCGCTCCCTGATGCAGAGACAGTGCCGGAACACGGGATGGGATCTGTAAGCCTCAGTCGCCCTACAAAGGCACTATTCTAAAAGCCGAAACTGTCCTCTGCTCCCTTTCAGAAGCTGGAAAGCCCCTTTCCCTGCAAGCTCAGCCAGTTACCGGCAACAGCCCCACTTGGCCATTCTGGAGAATTTTTACAGTCGTCTCAGCTTAAAAGCCACAGAAACCAGCTAGTTCATCTCTCTTCTGCCCGAGGGCAGCTGATAAGAGATCAAACCACAAAGCACCTGTGCACTGAGGCTGGAAGCGTCTCCTCCTCACAGAGCAGGCTAACTGCTCAGCCGCTGGAGCAGAGCCAGGACTCAGCCCGGAACGCGCGAGGCACAAGGCCTTCTTTCTTTTTAGCGCCAAAATTTCCTCTTTTATTAGACATATTTTTTAAGAGGAAAGAGATGTGTGAAACCCTCCCTACACACAGAGCTTAACTTCTCTAATTTATCTTAAAGCCATGCATGAGATGTGAGTGGCATTACACGCCAAATGGAACGTGGTGATGAGCAATTTTGTGCTGAAATTCCGTGAAAGCTGTGACCCATTAAACAGCATCCGATTAGTCTCCACTCTAGGCTCTTCTGTCACATCAGCAAGTCTGAGCAGAGGCTTAAGAGAAGGAAGCTATTTCTGCTAAATCCCTTATTTATAAAATAGCAGTTTAGATATTGCTGCAATCGTGTCTTTTTTCTTCGAGGACTTGAGTGTAACTAATAAACAGGCTGCATGAAATTTGCACATTTTCTGCTTTTGTTCGCATTTCCACCCAGACTCATGTACCTCCTCCCCTTGCTTTGCGTGAGCTGCTGTCGGCAGGTGGATGGGCTGGCGCTGGGGGCCTGTGAGGGCTTTGGGGTCCCGTCTCCGGTTTCTGGAAAAGGGAAGTCCCACTGCTGCTTCTCCTAGTGGCTCAGTCCAGGTTGATTTTCATCATTTAAGTTGCTTTTCTGCTCCAGAAAAATACCAACAGGAGCTTTCTTTTTGATGCCCTGAGTAGGGGGAGGGGACTACGGGCAGGGGTCCCAACAGGCTGCTCCTCTAGGCTGACCGTGTCCCCAGGCCTCGGTCCTGGCTGGGTGGGGGGGCAGGTGCTGTGGGGTCCCGTTTCCCCTTCTCTGGGTGTCCTTCAGCATGTATGTGCTCTTGAAACTTTGCTTTCACTCCAGCTGTCTGTGCGAATCCAGAGGGAGAATACACAGTTTGGGGCCCCCGAGATGCGCCCCCTCCCAGGCCGCTGGCTATGTTGGCTGAGCCCCCTGGCCCCAGCACTGGGAGGAACCTTCT
>SJXQ01007083.1:63909-81553 GCA_006408695.1 Aepyceros melampus
TCTCACAGCAGCGGAAACTGAGGCTGAGAGGCAGTATTCTCTGGGGACACCGGGGTGTGGGGCGGGGAGGGGCACCCATGTGGCTGGCAGCTCCCCCGTCCCCCAGCCCAGGGGGGTGGCAGCGTCCTCCCTGCAGGCTGCTTTCTGCCCACGGCCGCTCCTGTGTCCCCCCAGCCCGGGGGGCGGCGGCATCATCCCTGCAGGCCTCTTGCTACCCACGGCATCCAGGCTCACCCCCACTGGAAGAGGGCCCCGCGGTTCCAGAGCAGCCCTCCCTTCCTGCAGAGGTGCAGGGCTGTGGCAGCCCGTAGGCTGGGGACCCGCCTGGCCTGGCCTGGACGCCTGGGTCAGGGCTTCCGAAGGCAGTTGTGGGGCCTCCAAGGTCAAGCGGCTTGCCCCGCTGACCCATCCTGGGGTGCCCAGTCCCCTCTTGTTCTCTGTGACTGTGATCAGACCAGAGAGGTGACCCCGGGGAGGAGCAACTGGACACGCTCCTTCATCTCCCAGAGCCGCCAGGGGGCGGGGGTGGATAAGGGGACGTGACGGGACGTGAGGGGGGTCATGGTCAAGGACACTGGCCGTCCTGTGTCCACACGGCAGAGATTTAGAGACTTGTCAAAGCCCTCGTCTGCCACGATATCATGGAACCCCAATTTTGAAGGTTATGCCATTGGGGTTCATCTATATCTGATGGATTACAAGAAAATAAATCTAGTGGGAACCTGAGTTTCTAAAGAAATTCAATTATTCACTCCAGTTTTCCTCTATTTTTGAGTACCAGAACTATCTCCAGAGCTTTGTCTCATGTAATGTCTTATAAAAGCTTAAAAACTGACCATTAACTTTGCTTTCAGAATGGGAGGAGGACCCAGGTTGGCAGTATCTGGAGGCTCTTAAAGAGAAGACTTTTACAGAACAGAGGTGTGGTGTGACCCGCCTGCTCAGCGCGGTGTGAGCAGGGGCTCCACTCTGCGCGTTCACGCCTTGTCTTCTCGAGCCTCCTCTCCGTCCTGCAGAGTCCTCACCCGGCACTTGCCCACCTTTCATTGGCTTCCGTCTTATTGATTTATGTGTCTAGTATCTCATCAGTTCAGTTCAGTTCAGTTCAGTCGCACAGTCGTGTCCGACTCTTTGCGACCCCATGAATCGCAGTACGCCAGGCCTCCCTGTCCATCACCAAC
The DNA here is from genome assembly GCA_006408695.1 of Aepyceros melampus. NCBI lineage: Eukaryota > Metazoa > Chordata > Mammalia > Artiodactyla > Bovidae > Aepyceros > Aepyceros melampus. The sequence goes on from SJXQ01007083.1 coordinate 65,091, forward strand.
TCCCGGAGTTCACTCAGACTCACGTCCATTGAGTCCATGATGCCATCCAGCCATCTCATCCTCAGTCGTCCCTTTCTCCTCCTGCCCCCAATCCCTCCCAGCATCAGGGTCTTTTCCAATGAGTCAACTTTTCACATAAGGTGGCCAAAGTACTGGAGCTTCAGTTTTAGCATCATTCCTTCCAAACAAATCCCAGGGTTGATCTCCTTCAGAATGGACTGGTTGGATCTCCTTGCAGTCCAAGGGACTCTCAAGAGTCTTCTCCAACACCACAGTTCAAAAGCATCAATTCTTCGGCGCTCAGCCTTCTTCACAGTCCAACTCTCACATCCATACATGACCACAGGAAAAACCATAGCCTTGACAAGATGGACCTTAGTTGGCAAAGTAATGTCTCTGCTTTTGAATATACTATCTAGGTAGGNTGGGGGTTTCAGGATGGGGAACACGTGTACACCCGTGGCAGATTTATGTTGATGTATGGCAAAACCAATACAATACTGTAAAGTGATTAGCCTCCAATTAAAATAAATAAATTTAAATTTTAAAAAATAATAAAAAAAGAAAGTTATGAGGGGAATAAATAAGAAAACAATTCTAAAGTAACTGTTATCTTCTGCTTCTGTTAGGTCCAGACCATTTCTGTCCTTTATCGAGCCCGTCTTTGTTCTCTTGGTATCTCTAATTTTCTTGAAGAGATCTCTAGTCTTTCCTGTTCTGTTCTTTTCCTCTATTTCTTTTCATTGATCGCTGAAGAAGGCTTGTTTATCTCTTCTTGCTATTCTTTGGAACTCTGCATTCAGATGCTTATATATTTCCTTTTTTCCTTTGCTTTTTGCCTCTCTTCTTTTCACAGCTATTTGTAAGGCCTCACCAGACAGCCATTTTGGTTTTTTTGCATTTCTTTGCCATGGGGATAGTCTTGATCCCTGTCTCCTGTACAATGTCAAGAACCTCATTTCATAGTTCATCAGGCACTCTATCAGATCTAGACCCTTAAATCTGTTTCTCACTTCCACTGTATAATCATAAGGGATTTTATTTAGGTCATACCTGAAAGGTCTAGTGGTGTTGCCCACTTTCTTCAATTTAAGTCTGAATTTGGCAATAAGGAGCTCATGATCTGAGCCACAGTCAGCTCCCAGTCTTGTTTTTGTTGACTGTATAGAGCTTCTCCATCTTTGACTGCAAAGAATATTATCAATCTGATTTCGATGTTGACCATCTGGTGATGTCCATGTGTAGAGTCTTCTCTTGTGTTGTTGGAAGAAGGTGTTTACTATGACCAGTGCATTTTCTTGACAAAAGTCTATTAGTCTTTGGCCTGCTTCATTCCGCATTCCAAGGCCAAAATTGCCTGTTACTCCAGGTGTCTCTTGACTTCCTACTTTTGCATTCCAGTCCCTATAATGAAAAGGACATCTTTTTTTGGATGTTAGTTCTAAAAGATCTTGTAGGTCTTCATAAAACCGTTCAACTTCAGCTTCTTTAGCATTACTGGTTGGGGCATAGACTTGGATAATTGTGATATTGAATGGTTTGCTTTGGAGACGAACAGAGATCATTCTGTCATTTTTGAGATTGCATCCAAGTACTGCATTTCNCATTCCAAGGCCAAATTTGCCTGTTACTCCAGGTGTTTCTTGACTTCCTACTTTTGCATTCCAGTCCCCTATAATGAAAAGGACATCTTTTTTGGGTGTTAGTTCTAAAAGATCTTGTAGGTCTTCATAAAACCATTCAACTTCAGCTTCTTCAGCATTACTGGTTGGGGCATAGATTTGGATAATTGTGATATTGAATGGTTTGCCTTGGAGACGAACAGAGATCATTCTGTCATTTTTGAGATTGCATCCAAGTACTGCATTTCAGACTCTTTTATTGACCATGATGGCTACTCCATTTCTTCTGAGGGATTCCTGCCCACAGTAGTAGATATAATAGTCATCTGAGTTAAATTCACCCATTCCAGTCCATTTTAATTCGCTGATTCCTAGAATGTCGATGTTCACCCTTGCCATCTCTTGTTTGACCACTTCCAATTTGCCTTGATTCATGGACCTGACTTTCCAGGTTCCTATGCAATACTGCTCTTTACAGCATCGGATCTTGCTTCTATCTCATAGAAAGTTAAAGTGAAGTCGTTCAGTCATGCAGACTCTTTGCGACCCCATGGACAGTGGCCTGCACCAGGCTCCTCCATCCATGGGATTGTCCAGGCAGGAGTACTGGAGTGGGTTGCTATTTCCTTCTCCAGGGAATCTTCTCAACCCAGGGATCTAACCCAGGTCTCCCTCATTATAGACAGACGCTTTACCGTCTGAGCCACCAGGGACGTCCTAGTATCTCATACCTTTGGCTAAAATGTTTGCTGATTTTCATTTTGATAAGTTTTTTTTTTCTTTCATCAGGCCCCACTACTCAAAGGCGACCCTGCAGAACACCTCTGTCCCAGCCTGCCTGCCGCTGGGCCACTTGCTCGGGCCTCTGTCCCACTAGCCACGCCCGGGCCAGACGTCCAGCCCCTTGTCCTCCTGGTGGTGGATGGACCAGCATGTCAAGACCCCTCCAAGTGGGGTCCTTGGGGAAGGCGGAAGACGGTGGACCCCCAGAAAAGGGAAGGTGGGCTCCCCCTGAGCCCACTGTCCACCCAGATCTGGCAAGAGGGGGACCCCCAGAGGCAGGGAGTGAACATCTCGACCTGCCCGTGGATGAAGAATTTCCTAGACCTCCAGACCTCATGGGTCTCCTGCAGAGACGCTCAGCATGGAGCTCAATTCTCATGGATGTGAGCCGATTGTCCTTGGATGGAGGCCATCACAGGCTGGATGTGCGTGTGTGTGGAGCAGCGGCGTCTACCCCTGGAGCAGAGGCTGCTGTGGAAGAGAAACAGGCTTCCCCTCCAGAAGGTTCTGCAGGTGTGGGAGGGGCTGGCCCTGGTCCTGGAGGTCTCTGAGGTCCAGCTGACCATGCAGAGGACCAGGAGCACCCACCCCCACCAGAGGACATACTCAGACAGAGGCAGCCACTCCCCGGGGAGGGTGAGCCTGGGGACCGTGTGGGGTGAGGGTTGGGGTTGAGATGGACTCTGCCCCCGCCCAGCCGAGGGGCTGCCACTCTCCAATGGTGCTGTGACGGGGGAGCTCCCCACGGGCTCGGGTGGGGTCCTTCATTCTCTCCAGCAGTCCACTTTCACCCCCGTTTATACTCTGCAGAGAAAGAAGGCTGAGAACCAGACTACAGCTGTCCTCAGATGGAGAGAGAGCAATCCCCCAGGGGAGGGGCAGCGGGGCCCCCGGGGCAGGGGAAGGGTCCGGAGACCCACTCCAGCCAGCCCAGGGTGCAGACCACCCCGCCTCCCCTTCAGAGTCCTGGGTCCCCTTCAGAGTCCTGGGTCCTGCTCGAAGCCCCTCGGTCCCCAGGACTAGTGTGGACCCCCGCCCACTGGCGCCCAGCAGCGGTGGGGCTGAGGGGATGTGCAGGTCTGCAGCAGGTTGGGGCTGGTGTGAGAAGTCTGAAGTCCTTCTCGGTGATCTCCCCGGGGAGGAGAGCTGTGCTCCCGACCATCTGGGATTCATCAGAAAGTGGGAGTCGTGGGTGCACCCTGACTCCGTGTGCTATATCTGGAAAGATCGTTTTCCAGCCAGCTCTGAAAACAGCTAGATGGGACCCAACTGGGCCCCAGAGATAAACCCTCAGAGGCATCTCTGCCCCTTCAAAAGCTTCCTGCCCTGATTGTAAAGGCGGGACAGACACCTCCTGGGCCCCTGGGCTGCCCGCGGACAATGACACCCCGCCCGGGAGAAACCACGCACAGAACAGGGCTTTCCACTTCAAAAGAAGCCTGCTCGGGTTATCTGATGTAGACAGCCAATGTGGATTTTTTCAAACCTCGTCGGTACCTTTGACTCAATAGTGGAAGTGCTATTTCTTTTGGAGGGTGAACCAACTTGTGAGTATTTTGTTGCTTTAGTAAACATTAGGCAAACATAAATTCAGAACAGGAAACTTACAGGGGTTTCCGAGAAGACCAGGCTTGGCGACGGTGCCCTACCCTCTGCTGTGGACAGGTGCAGCGGGGGGCTCAAAACCGCTTCTGAAAGTTGTGCCAAGACGACCAGCATTGTCATTCCCTGAGCCAGAAATTGAGCCTCTGAGAGGTTAAGTGACTTCCCGGAAGCCACACAGCGCCAGGCTTCTCCCCTCCCTGTGTCTAGCTTGTTTTTGTCCCTGTGTGGGGTTGACTGGCCTCTCTTTCCGTTTCTGCTTCTAGAAAACTGCTTTTCAACCAGACAAAGGGGTCAGCGATGACTCAGCTCTTTCAGCAGCTAGTCCCCCGCCATCCTCAGCGGGTAGGGCTACACGTGCGCCTTGCGTTCTGGCCCCTTCCTCCCGAGACTTCTGGAAGCGAGGGGTCACGTTTCCTTCTTAACAGAGCCCGACTCTCAATCCCACGGTCCCACGGTAAGTGCAGGTCCTGCCTCAGGAGCTGCAAGCAAGGCCTCTGAGCGAGGGCGGCGCTGGGATCAGAGGATGTCTGGGGGAGAAGAGCACATTGACACGTTACCATTTAAAAAGAAGGAGCCATGGAAACAAGAGGTTTCCTCCAGGAATAGTAGTCCTACCACACAGACGGCACGGCCAGCATCGAGCCCTGAGCTCAGCGGAACTCACTTCTGCGGCTGCGTGGGTCGGTCTGTGGGCCGGTCCATGGGGCAGCCCGTGGGGCAGGTTAAGGACCAGCGGGGGCTGGTGGCTCAGGGCCGTCACCGGCCAGGCCACACGCAGTCCCCTCCAGGACCCGGCGGCCCTGTCCATCCCCTGCCCCCATCCAGCATCACCCTGCCTCCACGGGGTCGGCTGTGCTTGAAGGTGGAGACATTCGCCGCTTCCCTTCTGGCCCCATGTCAGCCCCCGACAGCGGAGGGACACCCCTTCCTACAGCCTGAGGCCCAGGGAGGCCGCCCCGCCTGAGCACAGACGCGGCAGGAGGTCCCCCCACCCCACAGCCCAGCCCTGAGGTTCAGCACAAATGGTGCCAAGGGGTGACTTGGTGTGGGTGGCAGGGGGCAGGAGGGGTCACTGAGGGAGAGGCCTTGTGAAATTGCTTTCTCAGCTGTGACCTCCACGCAGCAGGGCAGGAAGGTGTCTGCACACACACACACACACACACACTCGTGAGCACACACCTGTGCACACCCACCCGTGCACACACACACACTGTGCACACCTGTACACATTCCCCCTGCACACACATCCATGCACACACACTCACCCGTGCACACACACACCCACACGTGTGCACACACCTGTACACACTCACTTGTGCACACACAACACTCATGAGCACACACCTGCACACATTCCCCCATGCACACACACTCGTGAGCACACACCTGTACACACTCGCCTGTGCACACACACCTGTTGCCCACCCGCCTGCTGGGGCTCCCATCAGCACTGCAGACTCTCAGCTCCCACCTTCCTTGTTGCCCCAAACGCCACCTCCCTGGGAGCAGCGTGGCGGCAGAGTGGGCGGCTCCTGACGCCGAGCTGTGAGCCAGGGGCTTGGGCTGTCTGACTGCAGGGGGGCCTTGACTCAAGCAGTGCCAGGCTTCCCTTTCTAACCAAGGCAGATGGACGCACGGGTACAGGCACTGGCGGATGTCTGGGTGATACCCAGGTGGTCACACAGGGGGACCCACGGGGGGTATACAGGAAGGCGCACAGGTTCCCAGACAGCGGTAATAATTTGCTCCCGAGGTCTTGTTTCTCTTCGTCTAGTGTATCTCCTCCTTGGGTACTCAGTCGTCTCTGACTCTTTGTGACCCCGTGGACTGTAGTCCACCACAGTCCTCTGCCGATGGGACTCTCCAGGCAAGAGTACTGGAGTGGGTCGCCATCTCCTACTCCAGGGGAGCTTCCCGACCCAGGGATGGAGCGCATGTCTCTTGCATCTCCTGCACGGGCAGGGGGATTCTTTCCCACTAGTGACAGGAGAATGGATGAGCCAGAGTGTCCACCAGTGACGCTGCGTCATGAACTTTAAGGCAGCCTCATTTACAAGGAGCACTTTCACTTTATACAGTTAGAAGATGCTTCACTATAAGCTGCAGTCACACCCATCTCAACGTGAAGAAACTGTGACTGTGGAGAGCAGGAGGCCGTGAAGTGACGGCGTGGATGCGGAAGGGCCATCACGGCCCATCGGCAAGTCTACACCGGGCGAGGCATCGTTTGGGGTGAGAGTGAACTGAAGATAATTTCAGCCAAACCAAGAGTGAGGTCGCGACCCCTCCCTGGAAAGGACTTCTGAAAGGTGTTCACTGGGATGAAGAGAGATGAAACCAGAAGGAAAGAGTGAGCGCTAGAAGCAACATTGGTCAAATATGTTGTAAATGCAGTGATTCCAGACAAGGCTGAACCTCACGAAAGCAATGGCAGCTTCTGATGGGGGAGACTTAGACAAGATGGAGCTGAGATGCGGTGAGGAAGCGCAGCGAGGGTTGGAAGAGGAGTGAGTGGGCTCAAAGCAGTCTGTGGTGTTTGCATCATGAGAGGAGAGAAATAGTTGGTTAAATTTAAACTTTCTTAAACAAGAGTGTATACCAGAATATAAACGGCAACCCACTCCAGTACTCTTGCCTGGATAATCCCAAGGACAGAGGCGCCTGGTGGGCTGCAGTCCGTGGTGTCGCCATGAGTCGGACACAGCTGAGCACGCATGCACGCATGTCAGAATGTGAAGGCTAACCACTGAGGCAGCAGAGGTTACATTTTAATAAGCACACCTTTTCCAACTCGTAGAATGAAAAAAAGTGCAATAATCAAGCCATCCTAAAGCAAAGAAAAAGCACTGCAATTAGAAAACATAAAATAAAGTATTGAAAACAAATTCAAATAAACTCAATAATCGTCAGTGGACTTAATCAGCCATCAAAATACGAGGGACGGAACCTGTGTTAAACAGCATCACAGACGGGTTGAAAATAAGCGTGTAAATGGATCTGCCAGGAAGCGCGAAGCGCAGAGAAGGGGCTGCAACATGCGGCAGGCTGAGCAGGCTTCTGAGAGAAGCATTATCAGCGACATCAGCCTCCAGAGCAGTGACGAAAGGAACTATCCACCAGGAAGAGGAAGCGCTTGGGGCAGAGGCCTCGCAGGCCAGGCTTCAGCATGCCCAGCAGACGGGGAGCTCGCCAACACACAGTCACGGGACCTGCCATCACACCTTCTTCAGGGACTCACGTTTAGTAGATGCAGGTAACTCTGCCCCCAACGACTCCTGGAGGGTCTCCAAAAACTGGCCAAGGAGGCCACAGAGACGCCTCCACAGATGGGAACCAGAAGTAACGAAACGGGAGACTCCTGAAGGCAAGGCTGGCTCTCAGACCTCATGATACCTGAGAACCGAACAGCACCCAGGCAGCCGGCAAGACCACTGCTGTTGTGAGTTTCTAAAGGCCATCTGAGTAAATCACAGGTCAGAGAAGGAGGAACGATGGAAACTAAAAGCATTTCCCACTGGTGCCGGGAATGCACGGCTTCTCAGAGCTGCAGGATTTAGCTAATGCAGTGTGAGGCTGAGCTTTAGCTGAGCACAGACTCAACCCTAAGAAAAACAGAGAGGAAGGAGTGATGAATGGGAGCAGGAGTTAACGAAATAGGACAGGAAGCGATGTCCAGAGCACCGCACACGTGAGGCGGGGTCTTTGGAAACCTGGGTTCCATGGGTCCACTTCTGGTAATGTCCACCAGACAAAAAAACTTTAAAAGACCAAAACCATTTCTTTTTGATAAACGGAATAACATTGCTAGGCCTCTGGCAAGACCACACAAGGACAAAAACCAGGGGAAACAGAAATGAGCAATGATGCAAATTAAAGTGGAGCCATATGAGCAGTCATCATGTTTAAATCTTGCGGGAAAACTGTGAGCAAGTCTGTTGCTAAGTTTAAAACCTTGGATGAAATGGAAAATCTCCTCGTATACGTTTACAAGCTGACTCAAGAGGCAATAGAAAAGGACACGACTGACAAGCGGAAAGAAAACGAAGAAGCTCTGAAAAGTGGCCCCTCCCCACCACACCCAGGTGATTAAACATGGCGGGTCCACCCGTGCGATCCGCGAACAAGGGGCTCCTGCTTTTCAAAGACTGCTCTCTGACATCCAAGAGATGGGACCCTCCAGGGAGCAGCGCAGGGGCTGGGAGAGCTTTGTTGTGATAATCAGACCGGCAGAGCACAGATAGGGATTTTATAGGCCAGTCTCATCTATGAGCAGAAGAGCAGAGTGTTAGCAGACTGATGGCAGCAAAGCACCCAAAGAGCCCATATAAGAATCTCCTGTCCGGACTCAGCAAAAATATGAGTGGTGGGAGTAAGGTGGGCTAAGAAGCAAATAGGGGCGTCCCTGGTGGCTCAGGTGGGAAAGAATCCTCCTGACAGTGTGGGAGACCCGGGTTCGATCCCTGGGTTGAGAAGATCCCCTGGAGCAGGAAATGGCAGCCCACTCCAGGATTCTTGACTGGGAAATCCCATGGACAGAGGAGCCGGGCGGGCTACAGCCCATGGGGTCACCAAAGAGCTGGACACGACTGAGTGACTAACAGCAACAAGATGAAAAGCCGCGCGTTGGAACCACGTGGTGGGCGTCTGGAAAGCCCTACCTTCTGCTTCTGCGTGTGTCTGACACTTTCCACACGACGATTTGCAAGTGTGAACAAAACCTTCAGTCAGCACTGTTCATTCCACGCACAGGTGGGTTAACATTTCCTTAATGCAATTCATTTTATTAACAGATTGGAGAAAACACGGCCGTCTCAAAAATATTCAGATTTCACACGATTTTCAGTATCATTTGTGTTTACAAGCCAGAAGAGAACTTTTCCTTTATCCAAAAATAATATATTTACCAAAAATCACTCAAAAATTGTGAGGTGTTCGAAAGGCTTACTTTAAAATGAAGAAGGAATGTGCCCTCTCTTTATACGGTTAGTGAAAGCCTGGTGGGCCTGCAGACCTCTCCTGGGAGCCATGGCCTGACTTTGGGCAAGATGCCCCCGATAGATGGGGTGACCCCACTATCCACCCGTGCGTTTGCTTTAGGTCCCCCAGCTTTCACGTGTGGCTCCGGGGTAAGAATCCACCTTGTCTGCCTCACAGCTTTGTCCTGAGCGACACAGGGAGACCCTGGGGAGATGACATGTGAAAGGTGCTCAGTGAGCATTAATCATTAACCGTAGGTACTTGTTAAAGATAAATAGCTAATAATACACCCCAGTCATTGCCAAGTACGCTGTGAGTCTGGTTAATTAATACCTCTCTCAACCCAGAGAGCTGACTTCCTCTCAGCCACAGGCTCCTAATAATCCTCTGATAAACTATTTTTCCTAAATTATATGTAAAAGCACAATCTTCACCCTAGACAGGCTTCTGATATCAACCATTTCCCAGCTAATCCAGGGGCCAGTTTGGGTTTCCACAGCCTCTGTGTGATTCATGACGGAGGTTAGTGCAGAGAAGTTAACTCTCTTTTACCTTCCCTTGTCTTTCCTGACTGCCTCCGGTCTTTTTTGAGTGAACTTACAAGAGCTCCTGAGTAGCAGTTTTGAACACAACAGACTCTGTGGACCGCCCATCTCTACATCCTAACAACTGCACTGTTTCCAACAGTTTGACAAAATGATATTTGACAGCAAATAAGATAAATAGAAAAATAATTAAATGAAATTCAACTCCAGGAACTATTACTCTCCCTCCCTGATGGCATCAGCAACTCGATGGACATGAGTTTGAGTGAACTCCAGGAGTTGGCGATGGACAGGGAGGCCTGGCATGCTGCAGTCCACGGGGTCGCAAAGAGTCAGACACGTCTGGGTGACCGAACTGAAAGTCACAACGTGGAGTGAGTCTCAGGATCCGTAACAGAGTCGGATGAAACAAGCGTTGGTTTAGAATCAAGCAGATCACCAACGGCTGGTCATCCCAAGCACAGAGGTTTGCACGGTGCCCTAGAGAGCTGCGTCTGGAACCGTCAGCCCGAGGACGTACGCGGCAGCCCAGTTCGCTGTGTGCGGGCTCTGAGGCCGTCCTTGCAAACGCCCCAGAGCGGGACTCTGTGTTAGACGGTTTCTCAGCAGCTTGTCTGGTCATCAAACACCAACCTGCTCTGGAGGAAGCTGCCGCGGTGTTGGGCCGCTCCAAGGCTTGATCTCGGAGACCCAGGGAGACAGTCTGGAGACATGTGAACTCCGGGTGTTGTCGAGGAGGGGAAGGCGTGCCCTTCAGGACTGTTAGGACCACACAGCAAGCGACAGGGAGCAAGCGCTTCAGCCGATGACAAGCTGTTCTCTAGACGTGGCTCAGAGAGCCGCCGTCAGACGTGCTTGCCAAGATGACACAGTGGGAGCGCCCGGGTTGTCTGTAGGTGCCAGACCTACTCAAGCTGGGGTGGAAATCCTCGCTTGGCCTCTGCGCATCAGCTGAGCGCTTAGTGCTTCAACAAGCCCCCGATGCAGTCTGTTCAGTGTCCCTGGGGATTAGAGATGACTCTATCCGTCGCAGACAGCTTATGGACTTCCCTTGGATGGGGGGTGGCAGAAGAGGCTTCCTCCCTGTGGTCCAGCAGCCCTGCTGAGCCGGGCTCCAGGCTCCTCTTCCCTCTCTGTAGGAGGACTCAAACCAGCGCGTGCAGCGGGGACAAGCCTGCTGGCGGGCAGGCCGCAGGGAGGGCCCCGACCCACACCACGGCTGTCCCCCAACACCGGCCACCCAGGAGGTGGTGAGTGTCACAGAGACCAATCTGGGACTCCAGAGGTCTGCGTCATCCGGCCAGTGGTGTGAAAACCCGCCCAGTGGTGTCTGATGGGACTACGGCATGGAGATGGAGGAAGACGATTAAGGAAAATGAAGTCAAAGTGCGTGGGGGTTAATGATTTGTGGCTTTGTTTGCTGGGGGCTTTATCCTTGGTTAGGAGATCATGGCTGCTGCTGCTGCTAAGTCGCTTCAGTCGTGTCCGACTCTGTGCGACCCCACAGACGGCCGCCCACCAGGCTCCCCCGTCCCTGAGATTCTCCAGGCAAGAACCCTGGAGCGGGTTGCCATTTCCTTCTCCAAAGTTAATGATTTGCAGCTTCGTTTGCTGGGGGCTTTATCCTTGGTTAGGAGATCATGGCTGAGAGAAACATAAAAAGGGAAATAAAATGGAATGAACAATAAAAGGGAATGAAATAATAAGAGGGAAATAAAATGTAAACATGGTAATGAAAATACTGGTCCCGAGTTCTTGTTTCCACAGGGATGTTCTTCTTAGAGATAAGAACGTATCCTTGTTTCAGTGAGAATTCTCACTCTTACTGGGGGAAGGGAATGACTTTGGGAAAATGCTTCAGTCTCCTGTGGAGCCTGAGTCACTACTGCTCGGGGGTGTCTTCTGCAGGGGACCGTGCCCCTAAACCACAGAATGGCCGTGAGCTGGCCTCAAGCACACCCCTCCTCAGCACTTCCCGCCTCAACAGGGACAGACCTCCTGACACTTCTGAGACCCACCTCCACACAGGTGGTCACAGGCCTCTCCAGACACAAGCCTAGCAAGTTCTCCCGGTGTCTGAGAGCCTGAATACACACCGGTCAGCGGCTGGACCTTCCATGAACACGGGGCTGGAGGCTCAGCCAGCGCCCACCTGCCAGGAAGACCCCACCCCCCTATCTGCAGCAAACATCCCAGGAGGCAGCCTGAGGCAGGCCGGCAGGATGCCAGGACCGTCCACGATGGGGCTGCCGGGGGCAGCTGTGAGGGGCCGCCCCGACCCAGCAGGACTGCCCTGCGGCGGACAGCTGCCCACTTCCTGTCCTGCGTCCAGCTCAGGGCCAACCGGAGGTCCCCGACTGCGCCCTCCCAGGCTCATGGGACCCCCACTTCTGCTGACCCCTGCAGCGCCCCCTCGGCCTCCAGCACTCCTGCCCTCTTCCCACAGGAAGCTCCCCCACCTGTCTGCCCAGCCTCTGCCCGACACTGTTGACGCTGGTTCTGACCAGAAGGGGACGGCAGAGGATGAGATGGTTGGATGGCATCACCGACTCAATGGACATGAGTTTGAACAAACTCTGGGAGAGAGTGCGGGAGAGGGAAGCTGGTGTGCTGCAGCCCATGGGGTCGCAGAGTCAGACACTGAACAGCAGCGGCAGCAGGCCGTCCTTGCTGGCTGCATATTTCCTCCAAGTGGACAAAGCTTTCCCCAAACCGGCGCCCTGGGTTTCCGTAGCCCACCCCCAGCAGCTGGTGCGGTTCCTGTAAACAGCAGGGCCTCAGTGAAGGGGCCTGAGTGCAGGGAGTGGTGAAGACAGGCTCCGGGTGGTCGCCCAGCTGCCCTCGGTTGTACGAGAAGTATGCAGGGGCGAGTCTCTCCTCCCTGCAGCCCTCTGCGCTCTCTCTCTCAGCTCTTCCCCCTTCCCGCTCTGTGCGTGCTGACAGGCTGTGGGTGTGGAGCCACCCCCTCTTGGGGTCTCAACTACAGGGATTCTGAAATGGCGGTGCTCGTGGGCACGGGTTTATTCTGGATCTGTAGGGGCACTGCCCGCGTGAGCTCTTCCCACACGGGCAGTCTCCCCGGGGCGCCCCCCTCAGGACTCGTCTCTTCCAGTCCATCCCCAGGAGCCCCTCTAACGCCATCTCACCGGAGGTCAGGGCGTCAGTGCAGGAACACGGGGATAAGCACATTCAGGCGGTAATAGGAGAAAAACATTCTGTTTCCTTAAATCAAACAAGGCGGTTTGATAAAGTGGCTGAAATATCTCCTCTGATACAATCACATGCTTTTTTCTGATTTTTATGAATCAGCGATTCTTCTCTGTTTAATTTCTATCTTAGTTTGACTTTGATACTTAAAGGCCTAGTTTATCCTTTATAGGTTCACTTTCTTGCTAAAATATTTGTACTTCACTCATGCTGGAAATTACAAATGCTTCCTAATGATCTCAAAAGTCAGGGAATAAATCTCTCTCTCTCTCTTTTTGGCTTCAGGGATGGGGAAATAGCTCACCCACCTTCAAATGCACTGGAAGGACCCCCATCATCAAGTAGTCCTCCGCCCTCCCCGTCACAGGCCACCTGCAGCCCAGAGCAGCTGCCAGCTTTGTCTTCCCTTTGTCCTGAGCAGTTACAACCATATCTGTTCAGAGGAAAAACATGCTAAAAACACAAATTATTCAGGCAAATAAATGGAATGTCTCAGTTAATCTCTGTTTCTGCACACTCTGCCCTCGACCTTCTGCCTTCCCTGAGTATCTTTCTTCTCTGAGTTTCTGGCGCCTCTGGGCTGGAGGCAGGCTCTGCCTTCTGCCGCTGATGTTCTCAAGTTTGATTCTGTGCCTTTAGATATTTCCCACAGAGCCCTCCCACGGCACTTGCCAGCCTGCCTGTGCTGCTCCCAGGGGCCAGAGACCCTTGCCATCTGTCTGTCTGCCTGATCTGCTGTCTGTCTAGCCTGCTGTCTGTCTGGCCCTCCATCTGCTCTTTACCCAGCTGTAGCCTCCTCTGAGACCATGACCTCCTGGGCTGTCCAGGGGGACAGGCTGTCTGCACGGTTGATGGCTGGTTGTTGGGTGGCATGGTGACTTTGCCAGTTAACTGGCACGGTTGATGGCTGGTTGTTGGGTGGCATGGTGACTTTGCCGGTTAACTGGCACAGTTGATGGCTGATTGGTTGGTGGCATGGTGACTTTGCTGGTTATTGGCACAGTTGATGGCTGGTTGTTGGGTGGCATGGTGACTTTGCCGGTTAACTGGCATGGTTGATGGCTGGTTGGTCAGTCAGCATGGTGACTTTGCTGGGTTTTGGCACGGTTGATGGCTGGTTGGTCGGTCGGCATGGTGACTTTGCTGGTTAACTGGCACTGTTGATGGCTGGTTGGTCGGTCGGCATGGTGACTTTTTTGGTTAACTGGCACGGTTGATGGCTGGTTGTTGGGTGGCATGGTGACTCTGCCAGTTAACTGGCACGGTTGATGGCTGGTTGGTCGGTCGGCATGGTGACTTTGCTGGGTTTTGGCACTGTTGATCGCTGGTTGCTCAGACAGGCCCAGCATCATCTGGGTGGGGACGCATTCCTGTCTGGCTGACTTCAGAGGCTGAATCATGAGGAAACAGCCTGGCTTCCGAGAAAGAGAAACGCGGTCAGGATGCCCACTGCACCCCTCTTGTACTGACCCTGCAAGACCTCAGCCAGAGACACTGCCTGGGGGCTCCCTGTGAAGCAAGCGCAGAGTCCCTGATGATGACAGAGAACCTCTGCACTTCGCAAACGCGGCGCTGCAGCCCCTGAACTGGGAGAAGCTCTGCCTGATGCGAGAGAGGACGTCACACAGCAGGACACGCCCTGTGAAGGGGGCTTCACGGCCGCTTCTCCAGGGTGCTCGGGAGGGGTGCAGGCTGTGGACACTGCAGACCGGGGCAGGGCTGGCCTCTCAGCCCTGGGCCCTCTCACAGGACCCCCACCTTCTCAGGGACCCTCCCCTCTCAGGCCGCATGGATGAGAATTCGGCCATTAGAGAGAAGGCTCTGTGAGCCGTGCTGTGGCCGCTCGGACGTGTCCAACCCTTTGTGACCCCATGGACTGTAGCCCGCCAGGCTCCTCTGTCCACGGGATTCTCCAGGCAAGAGTATGCTCTCCTCCAGGGGGGATCTTCCCAACCCAGGAATCAAACCCAGGTCTCTCGCATTGTGGGCAGATTCTTTACCATCTGAGCCACCAGGCAAGTCCATGAGCACTGGAGTGGGATCTTCCCGACCCAGGGATCAAACCCAGGTCTCCTGCACAGCAGGCGGACTCTTTACCAGCTGAGTCACCAGGGAAATGCCTGTCCCGTGTACAACCTTTTACCAAAACCCATAACTGGTAGGTTTGGCTTCTTTCTCCAAATATCAACACTGTTTTAGAAAAAGCTTAGGAAGACCCTTCAAGTGGATTCCATGAGGCCCACATGGGAATTCTATCCAGGCTCAGTGGAGGCCTGGGTATCGGCGTCTGTGTCCGGCCCTTGGAAACAGCGGTGTTTTAGAGGCTGTACAGAAAGCAGTCCCTCTGTTCTGCCCTCACCTCTGGAAACCACCCAGTCTGAACAGGTGAACTTCTTTCTTCTAAAGTGTTAATCTCCAAAGAGTGCCTCTTGAGACCATTTGCTCGTGACTATCTGGTGTCTAGTACAAAATCTACTGTTTCAGCTTGCTTTCTTGTTGTCTGCCTTCAGAAGTTTCTGCCAATCTGTGCATTTAGCCCAGGAGGGGCTGACGGAGCCCAGACCCCCTGAGGATTCCCGGGGGTGGGGGACGCCCCTGCCGCCCAGGCCTTCTCTCTGCCTCCAAGCCACAGAAGCAGCCTGGAAAAATTCAGGGTAAAGTGCTCTATGAACTGAAGATGCTCTCAGCAAGCAGATTCCCCGAAATCCCACCTTCTGGAAAAGCTGAGGGAAATTTCCTTTGAAAAATAAACACCACATACAAGGGTTTCTTTTCAAAAGCACTTTTATGCTCAACACAGGAGTGTTGGAAAGACTGTGGCGTGGACTCACACGAAGCGCATTCTCCCCCCGGGGTGAGAGGGCGTCCTCATGGCGGGAAGGATGAGGGTTTGCTGACCACCAGCTACGTCCCTGGAGGGGAGGCTACGGGGACAGACTGATTTGCAAAGACAACGGCATTTCGGGTGTTTATTCACCTGGAGCATTTGACAAGGACTCACATTCCAACCCCGTTTCTCAAGCCCAGTGCTGCAGCCGTCAGGGACACTGCTCTCCCCCCGACGCGCACAGGACGGAGGGCACCCATCCCGGGCTTGGGGCACAGGGCCCAGGAGGCAGGATGTCAGGCCTGCAACCCTGGAGTCCTGGAGACGTCCACTGGGCCCCGAGGGCAACGCACCAGAGTCACAGCCTAACCCGGGGGCGACGCGCCCAGAGTCACAGCCTAACCCGGGGATGACGCGCCCAGAGTCACAGCCTAACCTGGGGGCGACGCGCCCAGAGTCACAGCCTAACCCGGGGGCGACGTGCCCAGAGTCACAGCCTAACCCGGGGGCGACGTGCCCAGAGTCACAGCCTAACCCAGGGATGACGCGCCCAGAGTCACAGCCTAACCTGGGGGCGACGTGCCCAGAGTCACAGCCTAACCCGGGGGCGATGTGCCCAGAGTCACAGCCTAACCCGGCGGCGACGTGCCCAGGGCCACCCCGGCAGCTCCTCTGAGGGGACCCCTGTCAAGGGGCGGCTTCTGGGTGCGACCAAGCAAAGGTGTCAGGCGGCAGCCTGCACACGGAGCTCCGAGCGAGGCCGGGCTGGTCCTCGGCCGAGAAGCCCCTCTGCTGGCGGGCCGACCCCTTACACCATGGTCATGACCTTCAGGGCGGCCGGCTGGAACCTGCGGATCTTCCTCTTGAGAGCCTTGGAGGCCTTGACGCGGCACAGCC
>SJXQ01007083.1:84947-122582 GCA_006408695.1 Aepyceros melampus
TCTGGAAGAGCCCGCTGCCCTGGGCTCGTGCCCCGGGGACCCTGCGTCTCGGCCTGTGCCGCCACATCCCTGCACGGCAGCCCGTCTGTGGCACCAGGGGGGCTGGGCTTTCAGCTCTGCGGGGGACAGGAGAGTCCCCAGGAGAGAAAAAGGACCTGGCCTTCTGCAGAGCTTTAGCCCACATGGCGCAGGGGGGCCCCCCTGGTGGCTCAGATGGTAAAAAATCGCCTGCAATGCAGCAGACCCGGGTTCAGTCTCTGGGTCGGGAGGATCCTCTGGAGAAGGGAATGGCGATCACTCCAGTATTCTTGCCTGGAGAGGCCCATGGACAGACAAGCCTGGCGGGCAACAGTCCTTGGGGCCACAAAGAGTTGGACACGACTGAGCCGTGGTGTCCCAAGGATCAAAGAAGCGAGTGACAAGCAGGCTCTTGGAGCAGAGGCGAACAAACCAGACCCTTATCGTCCTTCCCTCCCCCACGTTGTGACCCTTAACAAACCTCAGGTCCTCCCGAGCAGCGTGACCTGTCTCTCCTCCCACCTCACAGGGAGAAGGCGTTTGCCTTCCTCTTCCACACCCAGCGCACTTGCCTGATCTGATCAGCACACAACCCGCAAGGCCCTGTCCCGCCCCTGGCACCCTGGGCATAGCGATGCACCAAGGACCCTGTTCAGGGTCGGCCCTCCCTTGAGCTGGCCCGCTGTTGTAACAGCGTCTCCCACACTAATAAACTCCATTCTCCTCCCATTCTGCCTCACGTCTGGAAATTCTTTTCCAGCTCGCACATGGACCCTGACGTGAGCAACTCACACACACATGGCTCACACAGGAGGCTCTGAGGACGGTCCTGCAGGGACCTGCAGGAGGGGGTGCCCGGCGCCGGGGCGGGTGCAGCCTGCACTGCCCAGCGCTCTCTGGTCTCAGGGCCCACCTCCTGGCTCTGTCCCGCTCCAGGCCTCGGCTGCCCCGGCTGTGAGATGCGTGACTGTGAGTGTTAACTACACGCGTGTACGTATCATGTAATATGCACACATGTATGCAGTTAATGCTCACCATCCACGCCACACGCGTGCACACAGGTATGGACGTGAAATAGCACCTGTGTTTCACAAACGCTGACTCCCCTCCTTTAGTGATGAAACTTCGCCCCGTTGTCGAGGCTCACTGCCTAAATCTCTTGTTTAGATTAGCAGTGAAGTTCAAGGCCAATAATTAGTGAGCGTAATTATATGGGTCTTCCTGTTTAAGAAGGTGATTAATTGTATTTCTGTTTATTTTATAGGAAATGAGTAATTACTTCAGCAATTTCAATAATACGAGAAGCCAGTCCCAGAGGGGGCAGGTGGCAGCAGCTTCTGATCCTCATGGGACAATGCCGTCAGCACACTGCTCTGGGTCAGGGGCCGGGAGCTGGGCGCCCAGTGGGTGGACCCACCCGGTCAAATCCACTTTCCTCAGGACCCGATGCAGGAGTCTCAGAACAAGCCCCACGTTTTGCAGCAAGACAGTCTCCAGCCTCATGGAACAGTATCTGTAAACATAACACTGTGAAAGGCAGTCCCGAGTTTATTCACGTCTTACACACTCAGAACCACCGAGACCGCCTGGCCACCGTCGTCCCTGAACGTTCTCACAGAGGGAAACCCTCCCCAGGTGGACGGCCCAACCTGAGAGCTGGGGTCGGGCTCCAGGACAGGCTCCAGCCAACGAGAATCACTTAGATTCAAACAAAGGGAGTTTTTACTGCAGGAGACCCTGGGGCCGGGGGAAGCCTCAGCTGCCTACTCAACCACACCTCAGGGCTTAAACGCGTCAATGAGACCGCCTCCCTCCCCAGCCACGAGCCCCTTCCTCCTGAAAGAGGCCCCCTCTGACTTTTTCCTCCCTCTCCAGCCCCGTCCCCCTGCCAAAACTGACCCTGGCCTGTTTGTGCTGGAATAAGTGCTCTGCGATTACTGTGTGCCCAGCCTGGCCTGCGGCTGGTGGTTTCTGTTTAATGTTGAAAGGGCCCAGTACCTTCCAGGGAATGACCGTGTCCCCAGGACCCCGCCGCAGGGCGACAGGGCCTCTCACCCCAACGCACACTGTCCTCCGTGGTGGGCTGTGTCTCTGCTTCTCATCAGCCCCTCTGTGGGCTCTAAGGCTGCGCTAAGTCAGAGGTTCCTGGGGAACCGCATTGAGCATGGTCTGCTGCGGAGCCGGGCGCCCAGCGTTCCCGCGCTCGTCTGCATTTCTGCAGAGACAGGCGTGCGGCAGAAATGTCACCATGGAGTAAACGCGACAGCCGCGCCGCACGGGGTCCCTCCAGAGCAGCGAGCCGTGCTGTCCCCGCGCCCCTGACGCACCGCAGGCCTTCTGGCTCACAGTCGGGAAGCACGTCCTGTCTGAGTCTCCCAAACCTCGTGAGGGGCAAGGGTCTGCTGTGAAGGAGAGACAGCAGGGTTCCCAGGCCGGGGGCCTCCTTTAGACCCCCAAGCTCCCTGCCACACCAATTAACTGAGACTAGGGCACACCTGGGAACTTGCACTTTGACAAGCTCCCCAGGGTCCGACTTTCTGTGACCACGAACGCTTGAGAACTACCCAGGGAATGCCGTTACAACCAGACGTCTGGCTTAGCCCCATCTTCGAACTGTTGACTTCACAGGCTGCAGAGGTGGATTTGATTTCCTCTTGTTTGGCCCTTCCGCTCCCATCTGCAACCCGGCTTTCTGGACCTCTCATAGCTCTGCAGTGGATTCGGAGGGCGAGAGGGGAAAACGTCCCCACATTCAGGGTACAGAGACGGCACCCAGAACACCTCCGCCCTCTCCCTGAAACCTGGGAACACACACAGGAAGCAGCTTGGGCATCATTCCCGCGGCACCGCGAGAGCCCCATCCGGCTGGGGGAGAGGCCCTCGGGAGGCCAGGGGCCTAGGTGAGCCTCGGGGACCACAGGCGCCGGCGCCGCACAAGGGGGCCCCGCCCAGCCTGTGGATGCCCCTGTGCCTCCCTGTGACCTCGAGCCAGGTCCGTGTCCCCCGAGAGGTCAGGGGACAAGCGCCAGTGGCCCACGGACATCACCAGACGCTGCGGCTCCAGCGGCAGTCAGACCTGCAGCCCCTGCTAAAGGACAGCGCCTGCCAGGAGATGGAGCCCCTGCTGCTCGGCCGGGCAGCGCGACCAGCGGGAGACTCCCCACGGGGTCCCGGCAGGTGCCCAGAGCCTGCCTTCTCGTCCCCACCCCGGCCCCTCTCTCGCTGGCGGCTCCTGGAGGGACGTGGAGCCTGCAGGCTCTCCGGGGCGGCCAAGGTTTCTCATCAGGGCCTCTGGGAACCTGACCCTGACAGAGATGGGAAGGGCAGCCGCGTCTCGGGGAAGGACAACCCCAGAATATGGACAAGTGACCGCAGTGCCAGCCACAGATGCAGGGTCGGAGGTCACAGGGCTTTCATGAGCTCGGAAGTCTAGGACGCAGAGATGGTAAACACTGAAGCCTTCTTCCCTTTGCTATCAGCAGTAATGGTAGCTCGTTTATTTATCCAACAGACTCACTAAGCACCTACTTCGCGCTTCCTGCTGTGACTTCAGCCGCAGCAATTAACAAGGCACAGCTCCCTGTGGTAAGTGTTGGCATGGGAACTGTTCCTAAAGGCAGCGTATATCCCCCAGGTGCTCAAGCTCATTTGCACTTGGGACATCTGCAGACAAAGCTGCTTCGGGTCCCATAAAAGTTCTTCCTGTCTTCACACCTGATTGGCGCCCTCTGCCCAGCTTAACCCAGGGTGGGTGGCAGGGGGCCCTGCCTGAGCCGTGAGTTACCCAAGTGTGAGACAGAGATGGAGGTGAAGGCCCTGCGATTGCACCCTTCGCTACAGAACTGGGATCACTCCTAATACTTTCCCTGTAGGAAAGATGTGAGCCTGTTAATTGCTGGGCTGATGTCACACGTACTCAATTCTTCTTCTCTGCTGATCACACAGTCTGTGCCAAGAACAAAGTTTCAAGACAAAGCGTGCGTGTTCCTTCTGGTCCCCACATTAAAAAAACAACAAAAAAACCGGTTTGATCTTCTTTCCCAAAAGGCTACTTGTAATTAGAGGCTGAGAACCCACAAGTCTGATCTGTATGTGACTTAAGCTCAGTTAATCATCAACTGTGCTCCAGCTCCCCCACAGAACAATGCACAGCAGCACCCCGGAGCTCCTTCCCGTCACACGTGTGTCAGGCACCTCTGCAGGCTTTTGTGTGCCTCCTCCAGGGAGGCTGTGTCTGGGTGAGCACACACACACACACACACACACACACACAGAAGCTACCTGCAGCTCCGACTGGATTAGATGGGGGGCGGGCGGTGAAAAGCCTATAAAGTCCCACTTGGGAACTGGCTCCTTCCCTCCATGGAGGAGCCGGGGAATCACAGGAGGAGAGGCTGCACCCTCAGGAGACAGTGTGGGAGACAGCAGGAGTCCTGGCAAGCATCGCTCCGGATTCGCTAACCCAGAAGCAGCTCACAAATCACTGACCGACGCAGCTGCGCTAAGCTGACAGCAACGTGGCAGCTTCATCCAGCCTGCTTTGTACAGATGGCAACTTTAAACAGGGCCGATTTGACTTCTCAGTCAAAAGACTTTCCACTTGGAGTAATAGAGTCAGTTCTCAAACAGGCATCTTTCTGGGGACTGTAGCCCACTTAGTCATGTCTGACTACTCCTGACCCCGTGGACTGTAGCCCGCCAGGCTCCTCTGTCCATGGAATTCTCCAGGCAAGAATACTGGAGTGGGTAGCCATTCCCTTCGTCAGGGGACCTTTCCGAACCAGGGATCGCTCCCGTCTCTTGCATTGCAGGCAGATTCTTTACTGCCTGAACCACCAGGGAAGCCTTCTCATTTTTCATTAAAAAAGTACTGCAACCCTGCAAAAACTCTCTTCAGCTGACGCCAATACATGGAGTGAAATCACACAGAAGATCAATAACGGGGCAGTGAGCTGAGTGTCCTCAATGGCACAAAAGGAACCCGCGCGTGGAGGAGTCCACTGCTGGCCCAGGCGGCTTGGTCCCACCGCCTCTCCGTCCAGAGGACACACCTCTTTTCATAGGTCAGGTTACATTTCAAAGTTGGAGAGGCCTCATCAGGTCCACACTTCCCCCAACGTCTAGTTACAATGACATGACCCCAGAGCTCAGCCTGGGCTCAGGCCAGCTGAGGGGCGCGTGGCACTCTGTCCCCCGACCCACTCCGCAGGGAGACACTGGCGCCCGGAATAGGTATTCCAAGGAGCCCCCGCAGGGCA
The DNA here is from genome assembly GCA_006408695.1 of Aepyceros melampus. Classification (NCBI taxonomy): domain Eukaryota; kingdom Metazoa; phylum Chordata; class Mammalia; order Artiodactyla; family Bovidae; genus Aepyceros; species Aepyceros melampus. The sequence goes on from SJXQ01007083.1 coordinate 90,224, forward strand.
AACCGATTTGATGCGTTCTTATCAGCGCAAGAGGGAAATTCCAACACACAGGAATTCATCCTCAAAATCTGTGTGCGCCGGGCGACACGCAGAGCCGGGCGCAGCCCCAGGGCGCGGGCGGGCCGGGCAGCTCTCAGCACCCGCATCTGTGGAGCCGCCGCGTCCGTCTGCGTTGGGACCGAGCTGCGTCCTCCGAGGCCGCCGAGGGTGCCCTTCGATCGGCCGCCTCCCGCCCCGCCGCCCCCCGCGCCCCCGCGCGCTCCTTACCAGCTGCTCCTGCAGCGCCGCCAGCGNATCGGTGGCCGCGGAGGCGGCGTCTGCGCCCGCCCCAGGGTCACAGCGGCCGCCCCCGGCCCGCCCCGTCGGCGGGGCCCGCGCCCCGGGCACCTGGGCCGCGCGCTCCCGGCGCTCCGGGGGACGAGCGGGGACCCGGAGGGAGTCTGGGGGAAGAGCCGCCGCGCGGGCGGCGGGAAAGTGCGAAGTTAGACCGAAGGCGGTGGGACGTTTTGTTCAGATTAAAAGCAAGTTTTTATAAAACAATAGCTGCATAGTTTCGCCTTGTGGATTGTTACCATTATAAAGTTATTAGAACTTTGAGAAAAAAAACCTCTTTTCCTAGAAGCCTCAGCTTGTCCTGTTTTTTTTTTTTTTTAATTTTATGATGAAAGCTTTATTGAGATATAATTCCCCTTTTTAGAATGTTCAGTTCAATGGCCCTTAGTATACTCACCAAGAACTATTACCCCCATCACCTTCAGGCAACGCTTTTACCTCCGTGCCCCAGAGAAGCCCGGCCTAGCGGGCGGTCCGGTCCTCCCGAGGCACCGCAACAGGAAGCTGCCTGTCTGGGACACTTTACAGAAATAGAATCAAACAAGAGATGGTCTTTTAGGACTGACTTCTGTTACTGATCATGCTTTCAGGATTCATCTGCGTTGTAGCAAGTATTACCTCTTTTTATTGGTAAATAATGTTCCGCTGTATGGCAGGGCCCACTTTATTTATCTGTTTATTCCGTACAGGCTGTTTTCCACTTTGTGGTAACTATTGTGATTAGTGCTGCTATGGAGTTCATGTACAAGTTCGTGTGTGTGTGTGTGTGTGTGTGTGCACGCGCGCGTGTGTGTGGAGATATGTTTTCGTTTCTCTTGAGTGTTGTATCTAAGAGTGGAGCTGCTGGGTCCTTGGTGACCTCTGAGTCCAGTCTTCTGAGGAACTGCCAGGCTGCTTCCCATCATTTCCCCAGCCCGTCAGCACTGTCTGAGCAAGTGCTCCACACCCTCACCAACATTGATCTTGTCAGAGTGAGCTGTTCCTGGATGAATGAAGTGGTCTCTCATTGTGACTTTGATTTCCGTTTTCCTCAGGGCAAGTATGCTAGTATCTATTCCCGTGCTTATTGGCTGCTTGTCTTTAGCAAAATGTCTGTTCAGATCCTTTGCCCATTTTTTAAAACTGGGTTGTCTTCTTTCTGAAATGTAAATATTCTTTGTGTTTTCTAGAAACACTTCCACTTCAGGTACATGATTTGCAAGCATTCCATTCACTCTGTGAGGTGTCCTCTCCCTCCCCTGATAGTGTGCTTTGCAGCAAAAAGCTTTTAATTCCCACCAAGACCAAATGCTGTTGCCTGTTTTTTCAGTGTCATGTCTAAGAAACCACTGTTAAATCCAAGGTCAAAGAGTATATCTGTGCTTTGTTCCTAAGATTTTAAAAATAGCTTTGGTGCCTATGTTGAAGCCTTTGGTCCGGTTTTAGTTAACTTTTGTGCATGTCATGATGTAGGGGTCTGTCGGAGGCCAGCGTGAGGAATCCCACCCATGACAGAGTCACGAGGCACACTCAGATGGCAGAGCAATCTGAGTCATCAGATTTCTCCCTGGTTTTTCCTGAGCATGTGCCCCAATAATAAAAATTTGTTCTGTATTTGTCTGTTTCTCCACTGTTCTCTGCCAGTTTCTCGGAAAGAGTTAATTCAGAGTCTTAGTCTCCTGCATTTAAAGGGAGTGTTGCAGCCCTACCCCACTTTGATAACACTTTAGCCTGCCTAAACAGGTGACCTTTTACAAGCTTGTGAATTGCTTGCAACCCCCAGCTGTGAGGGGCAAAAGGGCCTTGAAGTGTTTTAAAGTTACAAACCTTTCCTAAGGATAAATTTCACTGTTGCCTCAATGACGCTGCCAGACCTCCTTATCTGCACCTGGAAGTTTCTGCTATACAAATAATATTTGAGAATAGATATGTAATAGTTTTTTGATGTTAGCAACACTAGGCCTTTGAGTCAATTGCTTTCTTGCTGTGTCCTTGCCATGTGAGTATGCAACTTTGTTTAGTGCCTCCCGAAAATGGCGCCAGACCTTGGAAGAAATAACACTTATCAGAAAAGAGCTGTAAATGTCAAATTGGCCTTTTGGCTGGAAGATGATGTAAATTACCTAAGACTTGTGTATACAATTAGGTATGCAGAGACTAAGCCTGCTCTCGATAAGAGTCAGGGCTGCTGCCATTGCCAAAATTTGTGAAACTCATTGATTTTCATTGTATAAAAAGGACATGTGAAAAATAAAGTTTGGAGCCGGAGTCAGTTTCCTCGGAAACAGTTCTCTCTGAGCAGTTTTTCAGACCAGCTTCAGGGACCAGTTTCTCAAATGACTCACTTTCCCGAGCTTCTTCTTTAAAGATATCTGGCTCCCCCCATGTCTGTCTGTCTCTGTCCTCTTGTACTTTAATTCCAGGCTGAATTCCCATCTGGAGCAGGAGGCTCACCACGTCTACTTATTTGCCCTGGCTATAAGTTCCACAAGAGAAGAGGGCCCACGGTGGGGCCCCTCTAGAGACCCAAGCGGATGCCGGTGGCCCATGTAGATGGTGCAGGCCTCTTGTCTCGAGGTTTTGTTGGCTTTCCCCGTGAACCGAGTGATTCAGCCTCCTATTTTTCTACTAATCTCCTACTATCCTATCCTGTCCTGAGCTATCCTGTCCTGTCCTGTCTCGCCCGCTCTGTCCCCGCTTTGAATATCCCTGGATCCACCGGGACTGGACCCCAGCAGGGGTCCAGCTTCATTTTTAAACATGTGAATATTCAGTGTTCCCAGCACCGTTTGTTCAGTTCAGTTCAGCGGCTCCGTCGTGTCCGACTCTTTGCGACCCCGTGAATCGCAGCACGCCAGGCCTCCCTGTCCATCACCAACTCCCGGAGTTCACTCAGACTCACGTCCATCGAGTCTGTGATGCCATCCAGCCATCTCATCCTCGGTTGTCCCCTTCTTCTCCTGCCCCCAATCCCTCCCAGCATCAGGGTCTTTTCCAATGAGTCAACTCTTCGCATGAGGTGGCCAAAGTACTGGAGTTTCAGCTTCAGCATCATTCCTTCCAAAGAAATCCCAGGACTGATCTCCTTCAGAATGGACTGGTTGGATCTCCTTGCAGTCCAAGGGACTCTCAAGAGTCTTCTCCAACACCAATTCAAAAGCATCAGTTCTTCAGCGCTCAGCTTTCTTCACAGTCCAACTCTCACACATCCAGCCATCTCATCCTCTGTCATCCCCTTCTCCTCTTGCCCCCAATCCCTCCCAGCATCAGGGTCTTTTCCAATGAGTCAACTCTTCGCATGAGGTGGCCAAAGTACTGGAGTTTCAGCTTCAGCATCATTCCTTCCAAAGAAATCCCAGGACTGATCTCCTTCAGAATGGACTGGTTGGATCTCCTTGCAGTCCAAGGGACTCTCAAGAGTCTTCTCCAACACCAATTCAAAAGCATCAGTTCTTCAGCGCTCAGCTTTCTTCACAGTCCAACTCTCACATCCATACATGACCACAGGAAAAACCATAGCCTTGACTAGATGGACCTTTGTTGGCAGAGTAATGTCTCTGCTTTTGAATATGCTATCTAGGTTGGTCGTAACTTTTCTTCCAAGCAGTAAGCATCTTTTAATTTCATGGCTGCAGTCACCATCTTCAGTGATTTTGGAGCCCAAGAAAATAAAGTCTGACACTGTTTCCACTGATTCCCCATCTATTTCCCATGAAGTGATGGGACCAGATGCCATTTGTTAGAAAGACTTTTTTCCCCCCCATTAAATTACCCTGGGACATTTGTTGAAAATCAGTTGGTTCAGAAAAACAATTCCTGGATTCTCAATTCTGTCTCACTGGTGTATCTGTCTGTCCTTAAGCCAGTTCTGCGTTGTTTTGATTTTTGTTCCTTTGTAGTAAGTTTTCCAGTTAGGAAGTGTGAGTCATCCACGTCTGTTCTTTTTCAAGACTGTTTTGGCTGTTCAGGGTTTGTTGCACTTCCACCTGAGTTTTAAGCATAGCTTGTCAATTTCTGCAAAGAAGGCAGCTGGGATTTTGAGGGTGACTGCTTGGAATCTGTCGATTGATTGAAGAAGCATTGCTGCCTTAAGGGTGAGTCTTGTCAACCATAAATGTGGTGGTTTTCCCACTTGTTTAGGCCTTTAATGAACAGTGTTCTGTAGTGTTCAGTGTTCAAATATTGCACTTCTTTTGTTAAATTTATTTCTACAAATTTTATTCCTTTTCAAATTATTATAAATGGAAATGTCTCCTAATTTCATTTTCAGAATGTGAATTGCTCGTGTATAGAAATAAGCAATTAATTTTTGTATACTGATCCAAGCAAGCTTTCTGAATTTTTTTTATTAGTTTAATGGATTTTTAGTGGATTCCTTTGCATTTTTAAAAATTTACAAAATTGTGTCATTGGGACACATTTCTTGCTTTCTTAGTTAGATGGTTTTAATTTGCTTTTCTTGCCTTATCACTCTGCCTGGAACTTCTAGCACAGGTTGAATGGAGGTGGTGAGAACAGGCATCCTTGTCTTGATCCTGCTCTTGGAGGGAGAGAGACAGTCAGTCTTGAACTCTTGAGTATGATGTTAGCTGTAGGTTTTGCTCAGCTGCCTGTTATCTGAGTGAAGAAATTCTCATTGACACCTAGTTTCTTGAGTGTTTGTCTCATTGAGTTTTTCAGGATATGTGTATTTTTTTTCCCCTTAGTTATCTATATTTATCTAATACTGAGAAAAAATGTTAGGCTGAGACTAAGTTCAGTTGCTCAGTTGTGTCCGACTCTTTGCGACCCCATGAATCACAGCACGCCAGGCCTCCCTGTCCATCACCAACTCCTGGAGTTCACTCAGACTCACGTCCATTGAGTCCGTGATGCCATCCAGCCATCTCATCCTCGGTCGTCCCCTTCTCCTCCTGCCCTCAATCCCTCCCAGCATCAGGGTCTTTTCCAATGAGTCAACACTTCACATGAGGTGGCCAAAGTACTGGAGCTTCAGTTTCAGCATCACTCCTTCCAAAGGAATCCCAGGGTTGATCTCCTTCAGAATGGACTGGTTGGATCTCCTTGCAGTCCAAGGGACTCTCAAGAGTCTTCTCCAACACCACGGTTCAAAAGCATCAATTCTTCGGCGCTCAGCCTTCTTCACAGTCCAACTCTCACATCCATACATGACCACAGGAAAAACCATAGCCTTGACTAGACGGACCTTAGTCGGCAAAGTAATGTCTCTGCTTTTGAATATACTATCTAGGTTGGTCATAACTTTTCTTCCAAGGAGTAAGCGTCTTTTAATTTCATGGCTGCAGTCACCATCTGCAGTGATTTTGGAACCCAAAAAAATAAAGTCTGACACTGTTTCTACTGTTTCCCCATCTATTTCCCATGAAGTGATGGGACCAGATGCCATGATCTTCGCTTTCTGAATGTTGAGCTTTAAGTCAACTTTTTCACTCTCCTTTTTCACTTTCAACAAGAGGCTTTTTAGCTCCTCTTCACTTTCTGCCATAAGGGTGGTGTCACCTGCATATCTGAGGTTATTGATATTTTTCCCAGCAATCTTGATTCCAGCTTGGGCTTCTTCCAGTCCAGCGTTTCTCATGATGTACTCTGCATAGAAGTTAAATAAGCAGGGTGACAATATACAGCCTTGACGTACTCCTTTTCCTATTTAGAACCAGTCAGCCTTTTGCTGAGACTGAGAGATTTCACTCTTTCCCTCAAATCTCTATACCAGGAAATTCCCCCACTTCTCTGTAAAGTTATTATCTATGAATTAAACCCTTTGTTGTTAATCACCATATTTAATCTTATCTCTTGCTCCCTGGTTTCTCCATCTGTACTTTACTCACCAAATTGTTATTACCAGTCTGTCTTGATTTTAAAGATAATTTTTCAAATTATCTTCCTTTTCTATGCACACTCTGTAAGTAGGGATTCTTAACCTTCCTGGAGTTCTTTGGAGGATGTTTGATGTATGAACACTGAAAATGTAAACTTTTGTGTGTATGGGCTCTTTTATGGGAAAAAAGTGCTCTGTTTCATTAGTTTGAGAGGCTTTGAGCCAACCCTACCCTACACTCTTGGCCTCAGATTCCTGAAAGATAGAGACACTGACTTGAAGACTCATGTCAGTAACAATATGTAATCTGATTTCTAAGTGCCAATCTCTTCTTTCCCTTGATGGACTACAGGTCTGTGATTTTATCTTGATATTACCATTTCTTGCCAATTGCTTTTGGATATGCCTCCTTTAGTTATGCTATTCTCTATTCTCTACTGTGCTGCCTTCAGTTAAACATTTTCTCCAGCCCTTGTCCACGATGTTGCCATTGTGATCTTTCTGGCCTACAAATATGTAATAAGTTACAAAGAGATACAAAGAAAAAGATCACTGTCAAAAAAACCATGACCATGGGCAGACATTCACAGTACATACTCTATGCTATGCTAAGTCACTTCAGTCGTGTCCGACTGTGTGCAACCCCATAGACGTCAGCCCACCAGGCTCCCCCATCCCTGAAATTCTCCAGGCAAGAACACTGGAGTGGGTTGCCATTTCCTTCTCCAATGCATGAAAGTGAAAAGTGAGTGAAAGTGAAGTCGCTCAGTCATGTCCGACTCTTAGCAACCCCATGGACTGCAGCCTACCAGGCTTCTCCGTCCATGGGATTTTCCAGGCAAGAGTACTGGAGTGGGGTGCCATTGCCTTCTCCGGCATACTCTATACAATGTGATAAATCCTGTGCCTAGACCTTGCAAAAAATAACTTGGCAAAAATGAGCACCTTAATCTTCCAGGGTGGGGGATGTTGGCACCTGAGGAGTGGGGGCAACAGGGAAGACCTGATTTAAAAGGTCTGAGACCTTTAAGTTAGAGTTCAGTGATTTCTGCAACACTAGAGTTTATCAGCCATAACACTGACACTTTTAACCAGATCATTCTTTCTATGGAGAATTATGTTATACATTGTAGGATGTTTAATCACATCTCTGGCCTCTACCTACTAGCTACTAGTAGCATCCCTTCCCAAATGTTTCCAGACATTGCTAAATATCTGGGATATGGGAGGAATTGAGAACCACTGAGCTAAAGAGCTCTACAGCAGAATGGAGATACGAGAAAGCCACATTTGGAAAAGGCTGTATGAAGGAGAAAGAAAAGAAAGTGCAAGTGAAGTAGCTCAGTCATATCCAACTCTTTGAGACCCCATGGACTGTAGCCTACCAGGCTCCTCTGTCCATGGATTTTCCAAGCAAGAGTACTGGAATGGGTTGCCAATTCCTTCTCCAGGGGATCTTCCCGACCCAGGGATTGAACCCAAGTCTCCCGATTGTAGGCAGATTTTTTTTACCCTCTGAGCCACCTGGGAAGCCCTGTAAAGAAAAGTTTATAGCAGATAAAGCAAGACAGTTTTACGTATCATAAAGGGCCTTGCATTCTGTGCTGAAGAGTTAAGTTCCTTATTGAAAGATTTTAAGGAGGTAAATTGCATTATGTATGTGTTAAAACAGTCTCTCTAACAGTGTATTTAGTTTGATAGGGCTGCCATAACATAGTACCACAAACTGGATGGCTTCCACAGAAATTTATTCTCCCATAGTTATGATGGCCAAAAGTCCAAGGTCAATGTGATAGCAAGCTCATACTCTCCTAACTTCTGGTTGTTACTGACAATTCTTGGCATTCCTTGACTTGAAACTGCATAACTTCATCTCTCCCTCCCTAGTTACATGACTGTCTTCTGTCTTCACGTGGCCTTCTCTTTGTATGTGTCAATCTCCATGTCTCTTCTCTTATTATAAATATACTAGTCATATTGGCTTAAAGGCGTACCCTATACCAATATATAAAAGTGTCTGCCTACAGTGCTGGAGACCCGGGTTCGATCCCTGGGTCTGGAAAATCCCCTGGAGAAGGAAATGGCAACCCACTCCAGTACTCTTGCCTGGAAAATCCATGGATGGAAGAGCCTGGTAGGCTACAGTCGATGGGGTCACAAAGAGTCAGATATAACTGAGCAACTTCACTTTCACTCTAATATAACCTCATCTTAATTTGATTAAAACTGCAAAGACTCTTATTTCCAAATAAGGTCACATTCACAAGTACCAAGGGTTAGTACCTCAACATATTTTTTTTTTTTGCAGGGACACAATTCAACCCACAATAAGCAGCTTTATGGAACATGAAGAAAAGCATAACCAAGGGCAGAAAGATTACTTACCACTGCTACTGCAGGCAAGAGTGATGCCAGATACCAAAGGTGAAAGCCGTAGACGTATATTCCACAAAGAAACAGGCCCCTGTAATTGAATAAATCTAAAAACTCGGGCCTTATATGTAAAACTTAATGCTCAACAAATACAAATACAGTCTGTGTGAGTATTATAAATAATAGCCCTCTAATCTTCTGGAAATGGCAACCCACTCCAATGTTCTTGCCTGGAGAATCCCAGGGACGAGGGGCCTGGTGGGCTGCCGTCTATGGGGTCGCACAGAGTCGGACACGACTGAAGTGACTTAGCAGCAATCTTCTTCCATTCTATCAGTAAGATAAAAGATAAAGATCTCTACTCATAAGAAATATAGAATTAAGTTAGAAAGTCAAAACTCCTTTGCAACTAATAATACACAATTATGGCAAAAATAACATTGAAGTGATACTTGTGTAACAGATATGTAGACTAAGGGAAATCACTTCCAATTGGAATCATTAAGAAAGGATTTTAAAGAAGAAAGCATTTTATCCAGTTCTTTGAGAATAGGTAGTTTGAGTACTAATGAAAGAAATTAAGAAACTTAAATAAATAGACCTACGATGTTTATGAGATGGGAAACAATACTGTTTAGATGTTACTTGTCTCTCAACTGAACTATAGAATCAACACAAATCCTATTCCAGGAGTTTTGTTTTGTTTTGTTTTTTTAGAAGACAGTTATAAAATTTATATCAAAAGGCAACAGAACTAGAAAAACTAAAATAAATCTGAAAATGAACAACAAAGTTACAGGAGTCTTAGTAATTTATTTCAAGATTTAAAAAGCCACAACTGTCAAGACAGTTCATATTGGCGAAAGGAATAACATATACGTCAGTGGAACAAAATAGAGATTCCAGGAGATCCACACATACAGTCCATTGATTTTTGACAAAGATACAAAGAAATTCAATACGTAAAGTTTACATCTTTTCTGCAAAGAGTGCTGCAACAATTTGATATCTGTATGAACCTCCATCCATACTTCAAACTCTGAACAAAAACTAACTTAAAAGCGATCATAAACCTAAAAGTAAAAATTTAAACTATAATCTTTGTGTCCTTAGATTAAGCAAAAACTTCTTAGATATGACAACTATAATACAATCTCTAAAGTTGACAAATTAAATTTCAAAAATTATGAATTTCTGTTCTTAAAAAGGCACTGTTAAAAGAATGGAAAGGAGGAGATATTTGCAAGTCATATTTCGTAAAGGATTTGTATCCAAAATATGTAAAGAATTCTCAAACGTCAATTATTTTTAAAAATTGAATTCTAAATATAGGAAAACGTCAAAGAAGATGCAGTTGTCTCGTGGTATCCATGGGGGGATTGGGTCCAGAACCCTTTTGGATACTAAAATTTGTTGATGCTCAATATAAAATATAATAGTCTTTGCATATAACCTATGCACATCCTCCTGTATACTTTAAATCATCTCTAAATTACTTATAATCCCTAATAAAATATAAATGCTTTGTAAATAGTTGGTGATATGTGGCAAATTAATGTTTTGCCTTTTGGAACTTTCTGGAACTTTTTCCCTCCAAATATCTTTGATCCATGATTGATTGAATCCAGGGATGTGGAACCCATGGATTTGAAGGACCAATTATATAAATGGCAAATAAGCACAGGAAAGGATGCTCAGCATTATTAGTCAGTAGAGAAATGCAAATTAAAACCTTATGAAATACCACTGTGTCTTTTAGAATACCAAAATCTATGTGTATGTGTATATCTATATGTGTATGTGTGTGTTTCAAATGCTGGTCAGAATGTAGAACAATTGCAGTTCTCACATATTGCTAGTGGAATGCAAAGTATTATAGCCACTTTGGGAACAGTCTGGCAGTCTCTCATAAAGTTATCCATATACTTACCTTATGACCCAGCAGGTTTTTTTTCTGGATATTTACCCAGGAGAAATGTTCACACAAAAATTCATATGCAGATACTGATAGTGGCCTCATTGGTAATCATCAAAAACTGGAAGCAAGTGAGATAGTCTAAACTAGAGAATGGGTAAACATTTAACCATATAAGGAATAAGAGGGCTTGCTAGATGGCATTAGTGATAAAGAACCCGCCTGCCAATGCAGGAGACGTCAGAGACACAGGTTCTATCCCTGGGTTGGAAGATCCCCCAGAGGAGGGCACGGCAATCCACTCCAGTATTCTTGCCTAGAGAATCCCATGGACAGAGGAGCTTGGTGGGCTGTGGTCCTTGGGGTTGCAAAGAGTCAGACTGAAGCAAATCATCATAGGAAGTCCACTGGTGAATGCTTGCCGTGCTGTGCTATATAAGGAGTAAACTGATACATATACTAACATTGATGACTCAAGTACAATATGCTAGAAGATATACCAGACTCAAAAGGCTACATACTATATGATTTTATTTCTAAAACATTCTGTGTCATTAGTTTATGGGACTAGGTTTGGGGGTTGCAAGTGTTGATAGGGCATCCAGGTTCCTTAGAGGTGCAGGACCTGTGCCCTAGAGAAGACTTTACAGAACTTGAAATAAAGTCCATAGTAGAAGTTAGTGTGGAGATGAGGGGGTTGGGGTGAGGGGTGTGGAGCACATGTGGGTTAAGGAATGTTAAGTGGAGAAGAGAAAAGTGTTAGGACCTTTCTTGACAGTACCTTTAGCTCTATTATGTGGAAATTAGTCTGTTGTTGAGAGTGAGGGGCAGGTTAAGAGCTGCAGTGTGTCAAAACGGTATAGCTGGAATAGCAAATGCTGAAAGGAATCAAATCAGCAGCACTGAGTGTCAGATGAGATTAAATATGGAATTTCAATTAGATCCAGTCTACATGGTTTCCTGACTTTGTTTAGCCATGTTCCACATCCCCAGGAGAGAAAGCAGAACGAATTCCCAGATGGAATTGGCATGGCAGAAGGCTAAGAAGGGAAGGAGTTATTTCTGGAGAGGATCACTTAAATGACATCCATGTCATGGTAGGGAACTTGTTAAGATATCTCAGTAAATTATTGTGACCTTTGGCTTGCTTTTACACTATTTGTCATTTTCTGTCCCCAAAGAAGTACCCTTAAAGAAGAGGCCCTCAGAAGGTTCTTCTTTTAAGAAGATAAAGAAACATAGTAGAAACGAGTCTCCTGAGCTTTTCTGGCCCTAAATGGCAGCAGAATCAGAAAGTCTTTAGCCCCATCCCCACCAGACCAGGTTCCTGAAGAGGACCTTGTAATTGTCAAGGTAGAGGAAGATCATGGTTGGGACCAGGAATCAAGTCTACATGAAAATAACCCTCCTGGCCAAGAGCTGTTCCGCCTACGCTTCAGGAAATTATGCTACCAAGAGACACTAGGACCCCGAGAAGCTCTGATCCAACTCCGTGCACTTTGCCATCAGTGGCTGAGGCCAGATTTGAACACCAAGGAACAGATCCTGGAGCTGCTGGTGCTGGAGCAGTTCTTGACCATCCTGCCTGAGGAGCTCCAGACTCTGGTGAAGGAACATCAGCTAGAGAATGGAGAGGAAGTGGTGACCCTACTGGAGGATTTGGAAAGGCAAATTGATATATTGGGACGGCCGGTATGTATAAGGAGGTGGGCATGCTGTGACTGTTAGAGTCCAGGGAGCTGGGTGGAGGGACATTGATATAAAATGGGAGAATAAATGCTGAGCATGAGTTTTGTTATAGGAGAATGAAAATAGTTATAGTGTGGCATGGCTTCTATCTGTAGAGTTCTTTTTATTCTTGTAAAGGATATAAATCCATTTTTTTTAATCCTCATAACATCCCTGCAGTTGTATTATTGTTCTGTTTGCCAGATGGGAAACTGATGCATAGAGAACTTATTTTCCAGGGGCAGCCAAATATCTAAAGATAGATCTGAGGCCAGAACTCAGATTTCCTAGTTTCTTATCAAAAATTTTTTCCGCTGAAGAGTACTGCTTTAAGTTGCTGTTTATCATTTTCCCCCTTTCTTGAGAGTACAAAGTATCAGCATTTTGTGCATCAAGGAGGGCATCAGCAGAAATCTTTTTCTTCAGTGCTAAGCATAAATGATGCCTTTCTGTGCGAATCAGCATGTTTATGTTCCTTACTGCCCCTTGGAAGTAATTAAGATTCTGCTTTTTCCTTCCCCCATATGTATTCCTTTAGATGTGCTTTTTCTTACATTGTTCACTTCATTTCTCAGAGGGATTCCTGTAATGCAACTGTATTGTCTCCAGGTCCCAGCTCGTGCACATGGACATAGGGTACTCTGGGAGGAGGTGATGCATTCGGAATCTGCACCAGAGCCTCCAGATACTCAGCTCCAACCTGTGGCAACACAGCACAAATCTGCAGTGCTCCAAGGGCCACACGATAGAGGTGAGGAGCCAGATTTCACTACTGAGGAGTGAGGAAGTGAAAAGGAAAGAGTACATTCAGGACACCTGTCTAGTTCCTTGAACCAAGAACTAGAATCTGCTGTTTACAGACTGGTCATAAGATCTGATTTAAATTTCATCTAGGCTTCACATACAGACTGTCAGTCCCAGTGGTAAATTCAACAACAAATGAAAGACTTTGGGGATTTTATAGCTTCATATGTTTCTGTTACCACAGTGTATTTACTGCATAGGCATAGGCATTTTTAGATTTTGTTGGTATCACATGCCATTTTATTTGTATTTCAGTCTGTATTTTCTTAAACAAGAGCATTTTCATAGATACCACAATGAATTGATTACAGAAAATATTCATATTTTGCCAGTTGTCCCAAAGTTTTTCCAGAGTCTAGTCCAGGATCACACTTAGCAATTAGTTGTCCTGTCTCTTTACTCTCCTTTTACTTGGAATAGTTCCTCAGCCTTTCTTTGCCTTCTATAATCTTGAATTTGTGAAGAGTAAAAGTCAATTATTTTGTAGAATGACAACGATTTGAGTTTGTGTGATGTTTTCTCATATTTACATTCAAATTGTGTCTATTTGACAGGAACACTTCACAAGTGATTTTGTATCCTTCTCAGGAATATGACAGGAATTTGTCTATTGTTGGTAGTGTTTTTTTCAATGGCTTACTTAAGGTTGCTCTTGCTAGGTTTTTGTTACTGTTTTTCCCTTTGTAATTAATAAGTAATTTCTGGGGATATACTCTTGAGTCTGTGTATCAGTAAATACCCTGGTCTTCATCAAACTTTTATTGCTGAAACACTAATTTTAGTATTTGTTGATGTTCCTTCATGAATCAATGATTGCTAAAGTGATTATTTTCTATCATTGTTGTTCAGTCACTAAGTCATGTCAACTCTTTGTGACCCCATAGACTTCAGCATGCCAGGCTTCCCTGTCCTTCAGTGTCTCCTGGAGTTTGCTCAAATTTATCTCCATTGAGTCAGTGATGCCATCTAACCCTCTTATCCTCTATTGCTCCTTCTCCTCCTTTTGCCTTCAGTCTTTTCCCAGCATCAGGGTCTTTTCAAGTAAGTTGGCTCTTCACATCAGGTGACCAAAGTATTGGAGTTTCAGCTTGAACATCAGTCCTTCCACTGAATGTTCAGGGTTGATTTCCTTTAGAATTCACTGGTTTGATCTCCATGCAGTCCAGGGGACTTTTCAAGAGTCTTCTCCAGCACCATAATTTGAAATCAATTCTTTGGCGCTCAGCCTTCTTTATGGTCCAACTGTCACATCCATACATGACTACTGGAAAAACCACAGCTTTGACTAGACAGACCGTTGTCGGTAAAGTGGTCTTTGCTTTTTAATATGTTGTTTAGGTTTGTCATAGCTTTCCTTCTAAAGAGCAAGTGTCTTTTAATTTCATGGCTGCAGTCACCATCTACAGTGATTTTTGGAGCCCAAGAAAAGAAAATCTGTCACTGCTTCTACTTTTTTCCCTTCCATTTGCCATGAAGGATGCCATGATCTTAGTTTTTTAGGTGTTGAGTTTCAAGCCAGCTTTTTCACTCTCCTCTCACTCTCATCAAGAGGCTTTTTAGTTCCTCTTCACTTTCTGCCATAAGGGTGGTGGTGTCTGCCTATCTGAGGTTGTTGATATTTCTCCCAGCAATCCTGATTCCCACTTGTGATTCATCCAGCCTGGCATTTCACATGATGTGCTCTGCATATAAGTTAAACAGTGACAATATACAGCCTTGTTATACTCCTTTCCCAATTTTGAACCAGTCAGTTGTTCCATGTAAGATTGTAACTGTTGCTTCTTGACCCATATACAGATTTCTGAGAAGACAGGTAAGATAGTCGGTATTCCCATGTCTTTAAGAATTTTCCACAGTTTGCTGGATACACACAGTCCAAGGCTTTCGCATAGTCGAGGAAGCAGAAATAGGTGTTTTCCTGGAATTCCTGTGCTTTCTGTATGATCCAGTGAATGTTGGCAATTTGATCTCTGGTTCCTCTGCCTTTTCTAAATCCGACTTGTATAAGTTCTCGGTTCCCATACTGCTGAAGCCTAGTTTGAAGGATTTTGAGCATTACCTTACTAGCATGCGAAATAAGCACAATTGTCCAGTAATTTGAACATTCTCTGGCATTGCTGTGCTTTGGGGTTGGAATGAAAACTGACCTTTTCCAATCCTGTGGCCACTGCTGAGTTTTCCAAATTTTCTGACATACTGAGTGTAACACTTTAACAGCATCATCTTTTAGGATTTTAAATAGCTCAGCTAGAATTCCATCACCTCCACTAGCTTTGTTTGTAGTAATGCTACCTAAGGCCCACTTGACTTCACACTCCAGGTTGTCAGGTCTAGGTAAATGACCACACAACCACGGTTATCTGGGTCATTAAGATCTTTTTTGTATAGTTCTTCTGTGCATTCTTCCTTTCTCTTAATCTCCTCTGCCTCTATTAGTTTCTGTCCTTTATCATGCCCATCCTTGCATGAAATGTTCCCTTGATATCTCCAGTTTTCTTAAAGGAATCTCTAGTCTCCCATTCTGTTGTTTCCTCTACTTTGCATTGTTCATCGAAGAAGGCCTTCTTACCTCTCCTTGGTATTCTCTGGAACTCTGCATTCTGTTGGGTATATCTTTCCCTTTCTCCCTTGCTTTTCACTTCCATTCTTTCCTCAGCTATTTGTAAAGCCTCCTCAGACAACCATTTTGCCTTCTTGCATTTCTTTTTTTGGGGGGATGGTTTTGGTCAGTACCTCCTGTACAATGTTTTTACATTTATTCGTTTATTGTAATGGAGAGTTCCTTCCTTCTCCCATTTTATTTTATTCATTTTTTTATTTATCAATATGTACTCATAGATTCTTTTTTTTTCTGTCATTTTCTTTATTTTGATGCTTAAATTGTCTCAGAGTTGGCCATAGGAGGCCTCTTCCATCTGACTCCTGCATCCTATTGGTTTTCCTCCATCATTTTTGTGAATTTTCTTACTTTTTTACAGAACAAGATGTTCTAGTCTCATATCATACTTGCACTGTATTTATTTTTTTATTTATGTGGTTTCATAGTCTGTTTAAAATAATTCTAATACCTGTTGTGTAAGACACAGTAGTCCATTTTGATTTTTTTATTACCCTGTCTGATATCTATAGAAAGCAGATACTGGCAGTCATAGTAGACTTTTCGAAAAAGTGATAGAGTTAGTAGAGAGAGAATGGTTCCCATATTCAGTTTGACAAAAGATTATGACCTAAAGAAATACTGTGTACAACCACAAGAATGGACTACAGCTTTGATGGTAGAGAAGAAATTGTAAAGCAATTCCTATTAGGAAACCAGTAAACATTCTATTTTTGACAGGTATCTTCAAGCTGAGTGGACCATCAAAGTACAGATGTTTTGTGGGCAACCATAGGTATAGACACATAGTCCAAGACTAACAGAATTTCATATGCAAATTCTCTGGCATACATATCTGCTGAAATGCACAAAATTTTGAAATGTGTTAGTGCTGGTTCCTATAACTATAGAATAAGGCTGGTCTCATTCATAGCTCCTTTCTTCTCTCAGCCATATCAGTTTCACAGAGTCCTACCCCTTCCCAGAAGGGAAGTCCTCGAGACCAGGAGATGACAGCTACACTGCTTACAGCAGGGTTCCAGGTGAGTTGTGCTTCTTCTCACTGAAACCTCATAGCTCTACTCAGAGTGTTTGTGGCATCTACCCCACGTCTAGACTGTCTGTAGCAGTACTCACTTAAGGACTTGCTCCACATTCTAATGCATAGAGACAGATTGATCCTTGATTCTCCCCACCCCCCAAACCCCCAGTAAATCTGATACATTTTCCTGCTCTTCCCAGCTAGCTTCGCAGATCCCTTTACATGGTACTCCTCATGTCATGATTCTCTCCACCCCTGATGGGTCTCTCTGATACTCTGGGTTTAAGCTGTGAAACAGTCCTAGTCCTCAAATGAGCATCTTGTTTTGTTTCAGACTTTAGAGAAGATTGAAGACATGGCTGTGTCCCTAATTCGAGAGGAATGGCTTCTTGATTCATCCCAGAAGGATCTGAGTAGAGATAACAGGCCAGAGAATTATAAAAACATGTTCTCCCTGGGTAAGGAGAGCTCTGGTTGTTATTGTTAAAGATCTTTTGTCTATGTGTACAGTAGCTTTGAGCTTTCCGAAAGATATAGTTGAGTTTAAACTCAGGATCCAACAGAGAGAGAAAATATTGAGACTTCTGGAGTTCTGAAAGGAAACTTTTGTGGCCACTATGGAAAATAGTATGGGGTTCATTAAAAAACCAAAAATAGAGTTGCCATATGATCCAGCAGTCCCACTCCTGGATGTATATCCAGAGAAGAAAGATGCTTTAATTTAAAAAGAAATGCACCACCATGTTCCGTGCAGCATTATTTACAATAGCCAAGACATGGAAGCAACCTAAGTGTCCATCAGCAGGTGAATGAATAAAGATGTGGAGGTTGGGTAGGTGGGGGTGTGTGTGCGTGTAGTGGAATATTACTCAGCTGTAAAAAGAATGAAATAATACCATTTACAGCAACATGGATGGACTTAGAGATCATCACACTAAGTGAAGTAAGTCAGAGAATCTAAAATAGTGAAATCTAAAAAATAGTACAAATGAACTTATTTACAAAACAGAAACAAATTTATGGTTACCAAGGAGGAAGGTGGGAGGAGGGATAAATTAGGAATATGGGATATATGGGTTTAAGATACACACTACCATATACAATAAACAACAATATTCAGAAACTATATTCAGTATCTTATTTTTTTATATTCAGTATCTTATAATAAGCTATAATGAAAAATAATTTAAAAAAGTATATATATACACATATATATGTGTAACTTAATCACTTTACCATACACCCGAAGCAACAATATTATGAATTTCCTGTACTTCAATAAAAAAATAACTAGAAAAAATTAATTTTAAAAAATAAAAGGAAACTTTTTACTCTCTAATCTAGGACTTATCTTACAGTTTGTGACTGAGTATTTGTCTCCTGTACAAGTACTAGCAGGCCCAACCCTTCTTAGCTTCCAAGATCAGACGAGAGCAGGCGCATTCAGGGTTGTATGGCCATAGACTGGGTATTGGTCTCTTTGCCAGTTGGATACTGAAATCTTTTGGTGCTCTCTGCATTCATGTAGATCTCTCATACTTAGACCCATTGTGCTCCTCCCTTTTAATAACTGGGGCTTTTTTCTTTCCTACTCCACTCATTAGATCTTTTTGTAGTTCCATATTCCTTCTCACTCCCCAATTTCTGCTTCTCCTCAGGGGATCCCTTCTCTACTTTAGTCCTCCTTCCAACAACCCTATTTCTTGATGGCAGTTATTCCCTAGTTGGTGTATGTGGTACTTCAGTTTGTCCCTGCTCCTTTCTCCCCATATTAACGAAGGCATTTTGCAGACAGATGGAAGCTTTCCGTTTACTCTTAACCTCCATGTGTATTTTTCTTTCCTCTATTTGATTTCTTTTTCCTGACGTAAAGACTAGGAAGTGACATTCACTTGATGTTAATTACATTTTTATTCCAGGTGGTGAGACCAGGAATGAGAACAGGGAATTAACTTCAAAACAGGTAATATCTACTGGAATCCAGCCACATGGAGAGACAGCTGCCAAATGCAACGGGGATGTTATCGGGGGTCTTGAGCCTGGAGAAGCCCGAGATCTTCTGGGCTCATTAGAGAGGCAGCGGGGAAATCCCACCCAAGAGAGACGACATAAATGTGATGAATGTGGAAAGAGCTTTGCTCAGAGTTCAGGCCTTGTTCGTCACTGGAGAATCCACACTGGGGAGAAACCCTATCAGTGTAATGTGTGTGGTAAAGCCTTCAGTTACAGGTCAGCCCTTCTTTCCCACCAGGATATCCACAACAAAGTAAAACGTACCACTGTAAGGAGTGTGGTAAAGCCTTCAGTCAAAACACAGGCCTGATCTTGCACCAGAGAATCCATACTGGGGAGAAGCCATATCAGTGCAATCAGTGTGGGAAAGCTTTCAGTCAGAGTGCAGGCCTTATTCTGCACCAGAGAATCCACAGTGGCGAGAGACCCTATGAATGTAATGAGTGTGGGAAAGCTTTCAGTCATAGCTCACACCTCATTGGACATCAGAGAATCCACACTGGGGAGAAGCCCTATGAGTGTGATGAGTGTGGGAAAACTTTCAGGAGGAGTTCACATCTTATTGGCCATCAGAGAAGCCACACTGGGGAGAAACCCTACAAATGCAATGAGTGTGGGAGGGCCTTCAGTCAAAAGTCAGGCCTTATTGAACATCAGAGAATCCACACTGGAGAAAGACCCTATAAATGTAAAGAATGTGGGAAAGCTTTCAATGGGAACACTGGCCTCATTCAGCATCTGAGAATTCACACAGGGGAGAAACCCTATCAATGTAATGAGTGTGGGAAAGCCTTTATTCAGAGGTCAAGTCTCATTCGACATCAAAGAATCCACAGTGGAGAAAAATCTGAATCCACAGGAGTTTAGGGAAAAACTTCAGTCGTAGATTTGGCGTTAATTCAACATTAGAGGAACCATGTGCTGGTGAGAGGTCTTTCACTGTAAAAAAAAAAAATGGCAGAAAGTTCAACATCATTACAACTTTATCTAGGGTCAGATTGATAGGGGTGGCAAAGTTAGAATAGCTCTTCAGTAGTTTGGGTCCAGTGCCTTGATACAAATTAATTAGCTTGACTATCTTAGGAGGTGTCTGATAGAATGAAGCTCCTGATGGTCTGATCCTTTAGAAGCTTAAAATAGCATTAGAGAAAATTGCTTGTGTGGCTTGAGGCACTTAACTTTGTCTTTTTGGTGAGTAGCTGTAGGTTTGAGAGTAGCTACTCCTAGTTCCTCTGCTTCTTCTGATCTCCTGTGATCCCTATCTCCCATTTATTCCCCTAAAGTGCATTTTGTGTTCCTAATCTGATCTAGGAAGCTGTTTTAGAGTTTGAAGCAGCCTCTGTATGAGACTTACACTTATATTTAACTTTATGAGCTCCTAGTTCTAGGGAAATTTTTATAAACACTTAATGTATTTATGCTTAAGTGTACATTTTATTTTATTCTAATGCTCCTGCTAGTGGAAATCCATATTCCCATGCAAACTCAGAATGCTATATTTTTAACAGCACTCCAGCATTTTTCTTCATATATCACCTTCACTGACTCCCCTGAGTCACTGAGCATCCATACGTATCCTTCACCACCCCCAGCCCCAGTACCTGTGTCAGCAAAGGAAGTGGACGCATTAGTGATGGTTGTGGGAATGATGCAGAGAAAGAGGTGAGTGGAGACTCAGCAGCAGCAGCTTGGCTGCTCTTGAGCTTGGATGGCTATACCTTTTGGTAATTTGACTCTCCTTTCCACCTTCCCACTGTACACTGTGGTACAAATAGGTATTTATACCATCCTCAATAAGGTGTCACATGGGGAAAAAAGACAGGTGCTTGAAGACATAAAATTCCTGCAAAGAATGTACACATCTCTTTTGGTCCATCACAGTACTGCTCTCTCAGGTTCCTGTCAGTCTGCACAAACCCCCTGACTGGATTGTCTGCCACTTTTGCTTTACCTTGAACCCACCTCCTTAGATGGCCTCAGGACCTCACTCACTCTTTATCTGTTTCTTCCCATTAGCTTTATGTATCTACAGTGTTCGTTGGTTGAGTACTTCACCTAACAATTCCTCTTCTGAATTCTGGTGCATTCCCTCTATAATCCAGCAAAGACACAATATTAAACTTATCATCACCAGGCACTGTAATTCATCTTTGAAGCTTTCCGTATACCAAGGCACTATAATTCATCTTTGAAGCTTTCAGTATGTATAAAGTAATGAGGCTAGTTTAAAGTTACCACCAAGAACTTAGAGAAGAATCCAAACTTGGGTTGTCTTTTTAAATTGGGCAGTTCTAGCTATTCTAGTGTGCTGTTATTCCAAGTACTACCACTCCTCTAAATATCTGGAACACTCTCAAGATTCCCATTTAATACACCATTCAAGAAAAACACTCTATTACTCTTTGAATTTCATCTTATCTTTGACCATCTATAGAGTTACGCGCTTATTCACCATATTTGGAATTGAGTAACTTTTAGCTGTTTCCAAAATCACCTTTCAGAATGGGAATTGATTCCATTAATCTTATTCAGAAGAATATAACATACATTGTAATGAAAGTTCTAAGAGAAATTATACATTTTCACACTGTGACTATCCTGAACAAGGACTGCATTTACTAATAATGTTTTATGATTAATGTTTTTAAAAGTCAGTCATAATACATCATAGACGTCTGCCTTTTGGATCATAAATTCCTTCCCTATAACATCCCTTCTGTACCCCACTATGGCCCATATTGATTACTAATCACATCAGAGTTATCTACACCTATTTCATTGAGCCATTGATAGCCATTTGTCATTTGTCATCCTGGTTTCCTTGGTTAACTTTTTCAAAACAATGCTTTTCGTTATCTTTTATTTTCTTATCTTCTCCCTCTGCTTCTCCCTCTTTTTACCCTGTAGATTACTATTCCTAACTCCTTTGTACTTGAAATTACAAGAAACCAGAAACAAATCTAGTTGTCTCTAGATCTTTGCTCTCTGCTTCAGTTGTGCCTTACTTTCTGTAAAATACTAATTCTGCCTGAGGCCAATGTTACCTGTGTACAGATATTATGTAGGATGGGTACGTTGTCAGAGGGAGAGTGTGTGTATGCATGTACATGTATGCACACACTCCTCCCAAATAGTTCAGAGGAACAGTAGTCTTCCAGTGAAAGCTGTTAGCAGAGCACTGTGGTATTGAAATGACTAGATGTACCAGCTAACATCTGTTTACATTACTCAAAGTAATGTATAGCCAGATTACTTAACTCTTAGAATTACTGAGCATCTGGCAGAAATTTAGAGAAAAGAAAATATGACCAGAAAGATGAGTATTATCTGGAATGCATGTGAGAAAAGACTATGACTTGACAGAACAATATATGTCAAGGCTGATTCAGCACACCTATAGATGTAGCCAAATAGTTTAAGACAGCAGAAAAGGGCTGTTGTTCCTTTGTGGGCATAAGTAGAAGTCCTTTCTTGGTCTACAGTTTTCACTCTTAGCATTGGTCAGTCTGTATGACCTTACTTTGAGCTCCTAACTATGAGTGACAGCACTAAATTTCTTTATTCTGCAGATTCTATTTTTATACTTGTAATCTGAAATTAACTGTTCACCAGTATTTCTTCTCCCACCCTCAACTTTTTAAGACCTGGCATAATAAAGTGGCTCTTCTGTAACAGTTGCCATCCAACATGGTCCTAGGAGAGACATCTTAGGTTTCAAAGATTTTCTGCATTGAGTAAGGTGGTTGTGGTTGATTCCCATATAGAACAGTTAGTTTTTATTTATTGAGCACTTATTATGTGCCAAACCCTAAGTTACATATTTCTCGTGCTTATGATAGATATTTTGATATCTTATGATATCCTCCATTTTATAGATGAGGAAACTGAGTCTTAGCTGAAAAGTTACTGGGGAAGGAAATATGCAGTATAGTGCAAATCCATTACAATTACAGGAAAATTGGTTGAAAATGTCATTTTTGTTTATTATATCATCTTTAAATGTTGATAATTTTGGTGCTTTGTAGTAGTAGAAAGCTAAATTCTGCAAGTAAAACATGTTTAAAACTTGAGAGGAAAAGCAGTAACACAACTCAAATACACTTCTCTCTAAACTGCCCCAGGGAAAGTGGCATTATGGGGGAAAATGAAATATCCGTGTCTTACGCCAGGCAAATGGACATTTAGGATGACAACAGTAAGTTCATCTACAGCATAAGATGTGTAAAAGCTTCCATTTTAGTGCTCATTTCCAAGTACCATTTTCTTCTTCTTCTATCATTCATGGTTTTTCAAACGTCATCTGTTGTTAAACCCCATTTCCTCATTAATGCATTCTTAAAACTCGTTTTTGCTTTTGTACTCACTCCACTGAAATGTCCTCAGAATCACCAGTAGATAAATATTAATGCCTTAGCTCTTATCTTTTTTTTTTTTGGCCAACCCAGGTAACATGTGGGACCTTAGTTCCCTGACCAGCGGTTGAACCTGTGCCCCCTGTGATGCAGAGTAGATACAGAGTCTTAACCATTGGTTTGCCAGGAAAGCCTCAGTTCTTATATTTCATAATTTTTTAATTGACCCTGCATCTTGGGAATTCTTTGAGAATTGGTCGATTTTCTTCACTTTTAGCTTTTCTCTATGCATCGTTTTTTCTTCCTCTCCACTGAAAAAAAAATCCTTGTCTTAATTTATTCACTACTTTTTCTATACTCCTCTTTATCCATTTGGATTATTTATACTTCTATATTTCAGTAACTTAATATTTTCTACCCTATGGGTTGTCTCAACTTGTGAACTTTTCCACGAGTACTTATATAACTTGGTATTTGGAGACAAGACTCATTACTGTGTCCCCAGACAACATTTTCCTTTTAAATGGGCATCTTTGGTTAACATCTTTATCCTTAACAGACTCACTACCCTTCCTATTTCTTATCCTAATGTTGGAGTGGTCTTTTAGTCTTTTTCTGGTTTTCATTGTTCATGTCCAATATCTTGTTAAGTTGTTCCAATTCTTAGTTTTCTCCTTGAGACTGGATTTTTTTTTTTTTTCCCTTCCCATGTTTCTGCCATTTCTTCGTATCCTTCTCTGCAGATCCATGTCATCTGAGGCCCAGGTTATTGTAATTCTTGCTTTTCAGTTTCCTTGCTCCCAAGATCCTCACTTTGTTTGCTTCTAAGATTGTCCTCCTCAAACTCCATTTTTCTGATGTCTCATTTCACAAGATAATCAAGATAATTTTCACATCAGGTAATTCCTATCAGAGCAGTGATAGGACCTTGTCCTCATGTTTAATCTGCCTCAGCCTCATTTCTCTCTAGCATATTCACCTTGATTCATCATTCACTTCTGTGACCTTCCACTGATATCGTTATAAAGCCCTTGCCTCTGTGCCTTTTTCATGCTGTTCCTTTTGCTTAGATTTCTCTTTGGCCCAGCTCATGTTCATTACTCCCTTCCAAGCCAAGCTTCCATTATATCTTCTGAGTGAGCTCTCCCTGATGATTTCACCACACTGAGACCTCCCTTACTCTGTGCTGCCTCAGCACTGATCCTTTAAGTTTGTAGTGTGGTCCATGCACTTACCAATGTGTTGTTTTGTAATTATTTTCTAGCACTCTGTATTGTAGTTTCATGTTTGTATTTATTTCCAAAATTGTAAGCTCCTTGAGGGCAGGAATAGTAACTTACATTTGTATCTCTGCACCCCTTAGTGCCTAGTACAGTGCTGAGCACATAGTAGGCGTTTAATAAATGCTTGTCAAATTATTGTGTGCATTATTTATGCTGTTCTATCTACAGAAATATTTACACTGCTTTCAAGGATATATGTCTCTCTTCATTTTATACACAGACCCATTTCCATTATACATCAATAACTGCGTTCAAGATTGAAGACAAAAATTTTAATGTTAGGGTATGTGTGAAAAGTTGAAATGTGAAACTTCATTTGTTCATATTTGTTTGTTGGTTAAGAAGGAAAATAGGAAACTCTAAAGATTACTGCTTATCATTGCAAAAGTGCTTGAAAATAGGCTTTTTGTGTCTCAAGTAGACCATTGGTTCCTAACTGGAGAAATTTAGCAATGTCTGGAGACAGTTTTGGTTGTACTATCAAGGGATGGCTGGGATACCACTGGCATCTAATGGATAGAGGCTAGAGATGTTGCTAAACATTCTGCATGCACAGGACAGCCCCCACAAAACATTCCCAAACTTCCATATGTTTGATAGTACCTGAGAAACCCTGGTCTAGGTATATTTAAGGTATATAGCAAAAAGAAGAGAGAGAAAATACTAGATTTTTTTTACTATTAGGAAAATCAGCTATGCCAAGCTTTATGAGAATCTGTTTATATATTTTATAGTCTGTAATATTATGAAAGCCTTAAGTTTGGAGTTCACAGCAACATACATGTATGTTTTAAGGTTGCTCTCAGCATCAGATCTGCCTTCCAAAGTGGAAGGTGTTGTAGGAGTACAAGTCTAGTTTTAGCCTTCTGTATCTTGTTTTTTCCCCATAAAATGAAAGATAAAACACTGGGGCCTCTTTAGCAGGGAGCCTACAAATCAAAGATTTAGCTTTGGGAACAACACATGACCCTTAACCACCCCTTGGGCAGCCACTAGACAAGAATGACTGCTAACTTCCTAAGAAAACCCCAAGCAGACCCACATAAAGTTTTTAACATACTCTCTCAATCCTGCTTAAGAAGATACTTGTAGGGGGAAATATGGCTAGTCAGAAATACAATTAAGAAATTAAGTAGTGTAAAAGACAACTTTTTAAAAACTAGTCTCTTTGCAACTCAATGGTACTTTTGACAGATTTTAAAAGGGTCAATCTCAGAGTTAGAAAAATAAGTATGTAATACATCAAAGAAATAACTGCTCTGATGTGTTTAATTAGGCTGTAGAATGCTAGGTTTGGAAGTGACTTGAAATCATTTTCCAGTCCATTGTTCTGTAAGGGAAGGTCCTAAGACATCATGTGACTTGCACCAGGTGATCCATTAAGTTAATGGTACAGATGGAAACAGAATCCAGGCTTCCGAAGGCTTTGCCTCTTTGACTAGTTATGACCCTTGTTTTATGTTGATTCATACAGTGCCATAGAATGTATTCATACTTAGTGCCGCCTCTTGTAGTGTTTCATTTTAGGAATTATTACTTTTATCAGCTTGTATGTCCAAACCAGTACACTGGTGTCTTGAGTTCTTTAATGAACGCCTGAGTAGTCCAAGGGATTTTGCATTATTGCAGTCCCTTTTTGAAGGTCTTGCTCTCTCAGGTCAGTCCGTAATCTTGGAGAAAGCGCATAGGATGTGCAGCATTGGCATTCAGAACACTAACAATGAAAACCGGAGCTCCTGCCGTCCAGTGTGTCGGTTTTAGGAATCCTGTAACGCTAGAGCGGGCACGACTGAGCGACTTCACTTTCACTTTTCACTTGCATGCATTGGAGAAGGAAATGGCAACCCACTCCAGTGTTCTTGCCTGGAGAATCCCAGGGGGAGCCTGGTGGGTTGCTGTCTATGAGGTCGCACAATCGGACACGACTGAAGCGACTTAGCAGCAGCAACACTGGAGATGTCCTTTCCTAGCTGCAGTCTTTAAATTCCAATATTCAAGGCTGGTCCTACCCTGGGTAAAATCAGGAAGTAAAAAATCACCTTTGTGACGGGTGAGGCAGGGATTGCGAATCTTGTGAAAACTCGGGTCAGAGGCTCACAAAAATAAGCAGGGACGAAACCTGCAGCCAGCCCCGGAACCCACGACTTAGTCAGGATGCAAGCGAGGCCCCGCCCCGGAAGTAATGAGAGACTTCCGCCCACGAGGAATTCTCGGAGTTGGTTGCTTCTCGGCTCATAGGGTCCTTTGCTCTTGGGCGGTAGTGTGGTGGGCACTGCTCAGGTGCAATCCCTTGGATTCCCTCTCCCTGGGCGGGCCGGGATGAATCTTGGGCATGAACCTCGAGAGGCGGGACGGTGAGCAATAACCCCAGATGCAACCTCCCGGGGAAGGGTTTTTCTTAACGATTTACTGCTGCTGGAGTACACATTTGGAACTACTATTGGGATTATAACCCCAGTCTTTCCTGAGGTCTTCAGAGTTTTATTGAATCATATTAACAACGTGTGCACCTGGTACATTTGGAATCGATGCCCACCAAATCCCTCAGCTTGCCATCCCAAACAAAAGAAATAGCAAATGACTGGAAATAAGTACTAGGAGATCTGAATTTAGAAGTTTCCTCTTCCACAACTACATTCTGTGTCCATATTTCCCTTAGAATGCAGAATACATCTTTATTTCAGCTTGGCAATAAATGATGGCCGTTTCTCTTTAGCAATAATTTTTCCGTCCACACCTGGGCAGACCCGCCTTCCAACAAGGGCGGTGCTGTTTTCTCCTGACATACCCCTCCATCTGCTCCCCAGTAGTGCCCCCAAGGCGACGGCAAGGAGATTCCTGTGACACAGGGCCGCGCCTGCTAATCCCAGTCTGTGATCACATAGCCCTTTACACGTTAGCCCCTTATTTGACATGGCTTTTTACTGCCACCCCCTGCCCCCACCTTCCATAACCCTCAGTAATTAGAGTAACAGCGTAACAGCTATGGCAGTCTGCTTTCTCTGAGTAAATTGTTTCTTTTACAGAAGTATTGCAGAAAGGGGTCGGGGGAGCCCTCTCGAGGGATCTTACTGAATTGCAGACTCTCCAATTACAAGAAAGCTGCCTGTCTGAATTTTTAGAAGAGCTGCTTTTGTTGGTTCCAAAGATTCTGTTACTAGAAAACTGCTCTGAACTGGCTCCTGCAGCTCATTTGACAATGACTGAGGCCAGTTCCTGACTCTTCTGCTGAGTAATATCAGGTCTGGGAATGGGAGCCACATTGTGGGAAGCGGGTGGTGGGAGAGGGTTGGGAAGGTGGCTAAGTTGGAGGACCTCAAGAAGGAGTTGGATAAACCTAGAAGATAGGGCAGCAAAGGAGAGGTATTTATTGTTATTTTAAAACTTTTAGCCTGTTAGTGATTCTTATTTTTCCCTACGTTTTAGGCATGCAAGTCTAAAATTGGACTGTCTATGCTTCCATTTCCTCATCTGTAAATGAGGATGATAAAAGCACCTGCTTTTTACATTGCATGAACATTACGTAGTACCTAAGAAGTGCTATCTAGATATTTGTTGTACTTATTTCTTCCTCTCCTTACTTTCCTGGAGCTTGCCCTACTCTGCTGATTTATTTGGTTATACAGTGATTCTCTCATAGTTTCGCGAGTTTTTTTTCTAGGTCCCAGTTCTTGCACACAGTAAAGAAGTGATCTATTAATAAACGTCAACTCTGGCAGCAGAAGGAGAACCACTGTCTCTCCAGATCCTAGCCAGGAATATACCGTTGAAATATTAATTATAGGGACCCTTCTTCCTATAGTAATCTCCCTATTGAAGAATTATAAGTGTTAAACTTTGACATTCTGTAGTTTTCTGAAGATCTGGATGTAAGATCTCCCTTACATCTATCTTGCTCACCAGTGCCACACTGTTTAATTACTGAGGCTTTGTAATACATGTTTAAAATTCTTTAGAGCAACTGCTGATAAGGCCCACGTGCTACTAAGTCACTTCAGTCGTGTCCAACTCTGTGCGACCCCATAGACGGCAGCCCACCAGGCTCCCCCGGCCCTGAGATTTTCCCGGCAAGAACACTGGAGTGGGTTGCCATTTCCTTCTCCAATGCGTGAAAGTGAAAAGTGAAAGTGAAGTCACTCAATTGTATCTGACTCTTAGCAACCCCATGGACTGCAGCCTACCAGGCTCCTCCGTCCATGGGATTTTCCAGGCAAGAGTACTGGAGTGGGATGCCATTGCTGTCTCCGAGGGCCCACATAGGGTCTCATTATTAAGGTGGCTCATTATGTTGACCCCGCAAACAAAGAATAAAATCACAGTGATCCTTGAGACTGACCAAATTGCCCAAACAACATTCTGATTTCTCACTAGCGCCTACCTTCTCAAAGCTATGAGACCACCAGATTCCAGACATCTGGCTACGTGACCACAGGACTCAACTACAGGCTAAAAATTAACCATCCCTTCAGAGAATTTTTCATTGGCAAGTTATAAGAAAGACCCCATCAGAAAGGGAAGACACTGGTTCTCTTTAAGGGCCACTCTGTCATTTCCCTCTAATAAACTTCTGTCTTCTTTCCTGACTTTCCAACTCGCTCTCTTTTTCTCTGCACTTGCCTTACAACTGCCCCTTCATTGCCCTTCTTCTTCAGCTTTTCCATGCAGAGTCTTGCTTGTTTAGTTTTCTATATTAAGTTTAAAATCTACTTATTAAAAAGTTCATATTTTATTGGAATAGTGTTAAATTTACAAACCAATGTAAGAATTACTTTCTGAGACCTAAGCCTTGAAGATCCATTCGCTGGTTCCCCTGGGTGGCAAGAGAAAGCTAGGTTCAAATTTCATCCTGCTCTCTTGTTAGTTGCCCAACCTCAGCAAATTTATCTGTTTCTCAGATTTCTTATATATGAGAGGAGGACTGTAACGTCTGCCCTGCAAGTTTGTGTCTGTGTGTGCTCAGTGGCTCAGGTTTGTCCCACTCTTTGCGAGCCCATGGATTGTAGCCCGCCAGGCTCCTCTGTCCATCGGATTCTCCAGGCAAGAATACAGGAGCAGTTTGTCCTTTCCTCCTCCAGAGGAGCTTACCCACCCAGGGATTGAACCCAGTCTCTTGCGTCTCGTCTTTACCACTGTGCCACCCGGGATTAAAAGAGCTAAAAAGCCTTAAATGCTTTTTTCTATATAAATAGAACAGTTTCCTCTCGCTCCTTTCAGAGATTCCTCTCACGAACCACTGAGAGAGAAGCCTCCAGGATCCTAGAGCGGACGACTTGGTGTCTGGGGCAGGGTTCTGCGGAAGTCGACCTCTGGAGGCCACTGCAGGCATCAAAGGCCCCTTGGTTCGACAAACCACGTTTTCCGGGTGAGACTTCTTCGACTTTCTCCTGGGTGTGGAGTAAGCTCTTGGGCGAAGGGCCCCCGAGGTGGGTGGTTACTAAGCTCTCCACCTGGTTGTCTCAGACCTGCCCCTCACTCTGCCGCCCCTCCTCTCTCTGCCTCTTCTTCCCACACACCTCCCTTCTTTTTCACTCCTTTTTCCTTTCCCTCGTCCCTTTTTTCTGTCCTTTCCCTCCGACGCCTTCTTTTCCTGTCCTTTCCCTCCTCCCTGTCCTCTGGGTCGTCGCCATACTGGCACCGGAAATTCCCCTACAGCGTCTCGGAGGCCCGGAGGACTGGCAGTCGCTGGAGTGCCCCTCCTCGCTTTTCTGGCGAAACCCTATTTTTGGGTGCGAGGAAGGGGAGTCGGAGAATGGACCTTTTCTCTTGACCCTGTGTCCCCAGCTCTGCTTTGTTGTGATAACTTTAGTAGCTCACCGACACTCGACAGTTTTATTTGGATGTTCTTGAAATATTTTCATTTGCCTCAAAAAAAAACTCAGTTTAGCTGAACATTCATGAAAGTTCCTTTCTTTTGATATCTACATTGCATTTCCCCTCCGCCTCCAGCCGTTTTCTTCTGTTTAAAAGATGAGAGCAAATATCCCTCTTTTTTCTTGATACCTTTTCTTTGACATTAAAAATGTTAAAGTAACTGATAACAACACCAGAGAAGTACTTTATACATATTTATAGCCTTAAGATAATTTAAAAAATTGCATTTATTGTCCTTTATAGTTGCCTTAAGTCAATGTCAGCAATTTGGGGCTCAGAGGAAAAAAGCGCACTGAAGCAGCCACAGGAAAGGCTAATTAAGGTGTGAGCAAGCCTCAGATCAAAGGGGCTTTGGGTAGGACTAGGAATTCTCCATGTTTTGCTAAGGACAAAGCAACTTGTACCATATGCTCCATGGTAACCTCATTTCTGGACTTTGGGCAAGGGTTCATTTGTATGTGAAGTGTGCACCAAGTGAGCCTTTTTCAGTATTGCCAAAGAGCTACTTACTGTTCAGAGAAACTTGATAAAACAGCATCACTTAGAAATAAATGGCACAGTTCCTAAGCCATGTGGAATGTAGTGTCCATGTGACAATAAACTTGTGACTGATTTGTAGGTCTTGAAACTGAATTAAGGAAGTTAGAGGCTTAAAATATACATGTTTGTGTAAAGAAACATTAGAAAGATGCAGGAAACTAATAAAATTGGCTATCTGTGGAGGTGGCAAACTGAGGGGAAATCAAGGTGGAAACAAGATTTTTCTGTATCTTTTTGGATCATTTTGACTTTCGAATTGTATATTACCTGTTCAAAAACATAGACAAATTTTTAAATAAAACTTTTGGAGTAGTTTCTGAGATCTGGTCATTTTAGATTTACAGAAAAATTGTGAAAGTAGTACAGAGAGTTCTTATATGCCCCCACATTTAGTTTCCCTATAGTTAACATCTTACCTTATGTAATGTATTTATCACAACTCTTGAGTTACTATTGATTATTATTATTATTAAAGTCCAACTTTATTCACACTTCCTGAGTTTTTACCTAATGTCCTTTCTCTATTCTAGGATCCCATCTAGCATACCATGTTACATTTAATTGTCATATCTCCATGTGTTCCTCTTGGTTGTGACACTTTCTCACACTTCTCTTGGTTCAGATGACCTTGACATTTTTGAGGCATACTTGTCAGGTTTTTTATAGGATGCTACTCAATTGAAATTTGACTGATGTTTTTCTCATTACTATACTGAGGTTAGAGGTTTGGGGGAGGAAGACCACAGAGGTGAAATGTCATTCTTATCAAGGGTTTACACTGTCAGCTTTATGACTGTTGACACATAAAACAACTTGTAAAATGGAAAGAGGCTGACGGTGATAATTTGTGGAATTTGAGTTTGAAGCAAAAGTTTTGTTAAGTTTGGAGATAGAATTGATGAAGTATTATTGTGAGGGTATAAGAGAGTGGGAACCATCCAACAAGTTATCCACACATTGGTCTAAATTAAAAAGATGGAATGGACCTTTCTTTGGAGAGATGGAGGATCTATTCTGTCACAGTTCCAGAGGAGACAAAACATCCCTGTTGCCAAAATACAGTCTGCCGTAGCCTCATCAGCTGCAGCAGTAATAGTGGTAGCAGTTCAGTTCAGTTCAGTCACGTAGTCGTGTCCGACTCTTTGCGACCCCATGAATCGCAATACGCCAGGCCTCCCTGTCCATCACCAACTCCCAGAGTTCACTCAGACTCAACGTCCATTGAGTCCATGATGCCATCCAGCTCTCATCCTCGGTCGTCCCTTTCTCCTCCTGCCCCCAATCCCTCCCAGCATCAGGATCTTTTCCAATGAGGCAACTCTTCGCATAAGGTGGCCAAAGTACTGGAGCTTCAGTTTTAGCATCATTCCTTCCAAAGAAATCCTAGGGTTGATCTCCCTCAGAATGGACTGGTTGGATCTCCTTGCAGTCCAAGGGACTCTCAAGAGTCTTCTCCAACACCACAGTTCAAAAGCATCAATTCTTCGGCGCTCAGCCTTCTCACAGTCCAACTCTCACATCCATACATGACCACAGGAAAAACCATAGCCTTGACTAGACGGACCTTAGTCGGCAAAGTAATGTCTCTGCTTTTGAATATACTATCTAGGTTGGTCATAACTTTTCTTCCAAGGAGTAAGCGCCTTTTAATTTCATGGCTGCAGTCACCATCTGCAGTGATTTTGGAGCCC
>SJXQ01007083.1:122683-157083 GCA_006408695.1 Aepyceros melampus
CTCACTTCCACTGTATAATCATAAGGGATTTGATTTAGGTCATACCTGAATGGTCTAGTGGTGTTGCCCACTTTCTTCAATTTAAGTCTGAATTTGGCAATCAGGAGTTCATGATCTGAGCCACAGTCAGCTCCCGGTCTTGTCTTTGTTGACTGTATAGAGCTTCTCCATCTTTGGCTGCAAAGAATATAATCAATCTGATTTCGGTGTTGACCATCTGGTGATGTCCATGTGTAGAGTCTTCTCTTGTGTTGTTGGAAGAGGGTGTTTGCTATGACCAGTGCATTTTCTTGGCAAAACTCTATTAGTCTTTGGCCTGCTTCATTCCGCATTCCAAGGCCAAATTTGCCTGTTACTCCAGGTGTTTCTTGACTTCCTACTTTTGCATTCCAGTCCCCTATAATGAAAAGGACATCTTTTTTGGGTATTAGTTCTAAAAGGTCTTGTAGGTCTTCATAAAACCGTTCAACTTCAGCTTCTTCAGCATTACTGGTTGGGGCATAGACTTGGATAATTGTGATATTGAATGGTTTGCCTTGGAGACGAACAGAGATCATTCTGTCATTTTTGAGATTGCATCCAAGTACTGCATTTCGGACTCTTTTGTTGACCATGATGGCTACTCCATTTCTTCTGAGGGATTCCTGCCCGCAGTAGTAGATATAATAGTCATCTGAGTTAAATGCACCCATTCCAGAATGTGGTCCACTGAAGAAGGGAATGGCAAGCCACTTCAGTATTCTTGCCTTGAGAACCCCATGAACAGTATGAAAAGGCAAAATGATAGGATAGCAAAAGAGAAACTCCCCAGGTCATTAGGTGCCCAATATGCTACTGGAGATCAGTGGCAGAATAACTCCAGACAGAATGAAGGGATAGAGCCAAAGCAAAAACAATACCCACTTATGGATGTGACTGGTGATAGAAGCAAGATCCGATGCTGTAAAGAGCAGTATTGCATAGGAACCTGGAATGTCAGCTCCATGAATCAAGGCAAATTGGAAGTGGTCAAAACAAGAGATGGCAAGGGTGAATGTCGACATTCTAGGAATCAGCGAACTAAAATGGACTGGAATGGGTGAATTTAACTCAGTGGTAGCAGTAGATAGAGCTTATTTAGTCACTAATCTCTCTTCGAACACAAATAATGTGGACTTGTGAGTGGTAAAACAATGATGATGTTATTGTTGTTTTCCCAAATTAATTCAATATCAGTTGAATTTCTAATTTTTTGCCTTCTCTATTCCTGTGTTCTTCATCTGTTCTACTATCTGCAAATCTCTTCAACTCCTATCTTGTCTCCCAATTTAATTAAATGTGACAAAAAGTCTTTTTAAGTAGAAACTATGTTATTTTATATACTCACTTATAGCCCAGATTTTGTATTTGAGTTGCCTTTTTAAAGTATATATTTAAATAGTATATTAGTCAGGTGTTCATTCCAGGAGTTTTGTGGTAGTACCAAATGAATAAAAACATTTGATTTGACCACATTTGATCGATGTGTCCTAGGTTTGTGGAACATGTTTGAGAGTCCTAGTTAAGTCTTTATCACATCATATTGCTTTTTTAAGTTGCTCAGACATATCTGACTCTTCCAAACCCGTGAACTGTAGCCAACCAGGCTCCTCTGTCCATGGATTTCTCCAGGCAAGAATACAGGAGTGGGTAGCCATTCCCTTCTCCAGGGCATCTTCCCACCCAGGGATCAAACCCAGGTCATATTGCTTTAGCTGCAGGGAATAAATCGCATTTGAAAGGTGTGTTTATTGTTTCAGGAATCAAGGCCAAAAGTATGAACAAGGTGTTAATTCTGAAGGGAAGATTTTTGTAAGGATGGATCCACACCAGAAGGTCCCCAGCACATATAATGGGGATACTTTACAGATTCCTGAGAATGAAAAAGCTTCTTATAACTGGTATGAGGACCAGTTAAAAAGTCATGAGGCAAGGTCTGCAGAAGAAAGACGGTATACATGCAGTGAATGTGGAAAGAAGTTTGCTCAGAGCTCAGGCCTTGTTCGACATCAGAGAATCCACACTGGAGAGAAACCCTATGAGTGTGATCACTGTGGAAAAGCCTTCAGTGTACGCTCAACTCTCACTGTGCATGAAAGAATCCACACTGGTGAGAAACCCTATACTTGTATGAGTGTAGGAAAGCTTTCAGTGTGAGGGCACACCTGATTATACATCAGAGAATCCACAATGGAGAGAAACCCTATGAATGTAATGAATGTGGCAAAGCATTTAGTGTGAGCTCAGACCTCATCAAACATCAGAGAATCCACTCTGGTGAGAAACCTTATGAGTGTGATGAGTGTGGAAAGGCCTTCAGTGTGAGTTCAGCGCTTATCAAACATCAGAGAATCCACACAGGAGAGAAGCCATATGAGTGTAAGGAGTGTGGGAAGGCCTTCTATGTGAACTCAGCCCTTATTAATCATCAGAGGATTCATTCTGGAGAAAAGCCCTATAAGTGTGGAGAATGCAGAAAAGCATTCAGCCAAATTTCAACGCTTATTCATCACCAGAGAATGCATACTGGAGAGAAACCATACGAGTGTGATGAGTGTGGGAAAGCATTCCGTGGGAGCTCTAATCTTACTAAACACCAGAAAATACACGCTAAAGGAAAGTGTGATCAATGACTTACATGGTGAAAACATTACAAAGGCCTTTTTTTTTTCCAACCAAGTCAGAAGTTGTCACCAGAAGAATGATATGACAAAAGTTAATGCTTTAGTTGACACTTCAATTTCTTGGAATATCAGAGAAATGAGAAGTCAGTGAAAAATGACTTCACCATTATAATGATCGACTCAGTCTCTAAAATAATAGCCACTTCTGAGAATGCAGCTTTACAAATCATAAGGTAAATAATGTAGTTTATTGTGGTTTGGTAAGTGCAACCTCAGTATTTCCAACATAATTTTTACTTTTTTTATGTGCAAACATTTTGTTGTTATTGTTGCTACCAGTTTATAGATGAAACATTAAATTTTGAAATTGGAAGTGATGTTGGTTGGTGGAAACTAACAGATCCTCTTTGAATCTGGAAATATTGGAGTCTTTTTTTGGTGCTGTCTTGACAGTGAGAAAATTCCCACACCTGTCCTGATTCACCTGACCCTTGCCTGCCACTGTTCCATGGATGAGAATAAAAAGCATGCAGGAGCCAGCACCTTTTTCTTGTTGGGCCTCTTGCTAATGCTATTGCAGTAAGTAATTAAAGGCTTGACTGTGTTTCATTTTTGCTTGTATTATAATGCAACGCATTCTCACTGCTCTAGGATCCAGGCCAGAAGAGTATTTCTGCCTTGAATATGCTACACTTATGGCAAAAGAAAAACAGAGGTAGGACCACATGATGACTTTTAAAGCATCTACTCAAGAGGAGCATATGTCATTCCCCTTAGGTTTTGTTAGGCAAAGCAAGTCAGCTAACCAAGCTTTTATTCCTCATCCATATGGTCGAAAAAAAGTAAAGCTTACATAGAGGACAGTGAATAACTAAGGAAAGTAACATAATCTATCTCATTGAAATAGTGTATCTACCATATTGGCCAATGCTTATGCAGTGCTTTCTGTGCCCAGGCTTTCTCTGAGTGCCTTATATGTGTATTTTTCTCAATAAAAAAATAGTGATATGACATACATACTACTATACGGTAAGTCCCCTACATATGAACCTTCACATTGCAAACTTTCAAAGATTTGAACATGCATGCACATGTCCAGTTGATAGCTTACAATGAATGGTGTTGGATTCGTGATCTCTGAAGAAGAAAATTTAGTTTCAGGATCAAGGGCCTGGCTTGACCACTCAGGGCTCTTGTGTGACAGAAGTTTTATTACAGTGAAAAAGGACAGAGACATCTTCTGACATAGACATCAGAAGCAGGCAGAGAGTGCCCCCTCACTAGTCTTAGCAAGGGAGCTATATACTTTTTCAATTGTTATTACAGTAAATCAAAAGAATGTCTCCAAGATTGTAAAGGTCATTCCCACAACTTACATTTTAAGATGACAGGATTAGAACTAACAATAGAAAGGTCTTACTAGACCCACTCCCACAATTTACATTTTAAGATTACAGGATTAGTCAGAAGATTCTCAAAAAGGAGCAATGTGACCCTTCAAGAGCTCCAGACCCCTTTCTCCTCCCTCTCTTCTTCCTCCTCCTCCTCCTCTCCTCAGGGACCCCAGACTTCTTATCAACCTACCTAAGAATTGACTTTCTCCCAGTCATGTAAGGTAGTTCACCTGTCTGATGTACATTGTCATGTATGTGCATCCTCTACAAGTGGTTATGCTTTTGTGTACTTTATAATACTGTATAGAGTACAGTAGTATAGTATCTTTATTTCAAGCCCCAAATGTCCAGAAGCAAGCATAAAAGCAGTAGTGATATAACTTGCTGTACTGTACTTTTCAAGATACTGTACTGTAATATTAAAATGTCTTATTTTTTGTGTTTGTTTTTTATGTATTATTTCTGTGGAAGGTATTCTAAACCTATCACAGTACAGTATTATATAGCCGACTGTTAGTCGAATACCTAGGCTAACTTTGTTGGACTTAAAAACAAGCTGGACTTATAAACACACTCTTAGAGTGGAACTCATTTGTATGTAGGGGACTTAACTATACTCCCATTTTACAGCTAAAGAAATTGAGAAACAGAGACATTAAGTAATCTTAATTGTCCAAGGTCATGCAGCTAGGAATTGAAACCAGAAGTTTAACTTGACAATCTTTTAACCGCTGTGCTACACTATGAAAGTTTAATCTGAAGGTTGTTTACGTACTACAGTGGGCCTTAAAAGGTTGGGAAGGTCCCCTGGAGAAGGAAATGGCAACCCACTCCAGTATTCTTTCCTGGAGAATTCCATGGACAGCGAAGCCTGGCAGGCTACAGTCCACAAGGTCGCAAAGAGTCGAACATAACTGAGTGACTAACACACTGTGCTGGTAAAAACGTTAAAGTCTTTAAGTCTTCTTCAGTCTCAATCTGGGAGAAGGCAATGGCAACCCATTCCAGTACTCTTGCCTGGAAAATCCCCTGGACGGATAAGCCTGGTAGGCTGCAGTCCATGGGGTAGCTAGGAGTCAGACACAACAGAGCGACTTCACTTTCACTTTTCACTTTCATGCATTGGAGAAGGAAATGGCAACCCACTCCAGTGTTCTTGCCTGGAGAATCCCAGGGACGGGGAGCCTGGTGGGCTGCTGTCTATGGGGTCACAGAGTTGGACACGACTGAAGCAACTTGGCAGCAGCAGCAGTCTCAATCTGTCTTTACCTCTAAGGAACTTTTAGAGGTAATCCATTTAGGATTACTTAGGCTAATCCACCTGGCTGGGTCTCAGTTTTACATCCTTAAAAATAAGGAGAGAGGCCAGGTATTCTCTGATATCCCCTACAGCTTTGAGATTTTTATAATCTCTCCAAATACACTGTAAAATGCTTTGTTATGTGATGACTTCTTTTTTAATCTACTACTTTATGTATTGTTATGTTCACAAGAGCTTTTGAATAAATGAGTCTCTGCACCAGTTCCTCCTTTCTGCTTTACATTAGTGATAATACTGAGTAGTTTGCATTTATTTAATCTGGTCCAGGTACTTTTCAGGCTCCTTAGGTTAAATTATTTCATTTAAAAGTCTAGATGCTATATTTAGAATAAAAGCAAAGCTGAAAAAAAGAGAATTGCTGTAAACATCCCTTTTGAGATCTTAGAGCACAGTAAAATAAACCCAAGAAACAAAAAGAAGAAAATACTGAAAAGGTGCAATTAGAAGAAAAGCAAGTGTATTTTCTTACTTAGAACTTAAGCACAGAAAGAGTTTTGTTTTTTGTAACTTCTCTCTTTAGGCTACTCTCATATATGTCACATTTGACACTTTTTCTGCCTCTGGGGAAAAAGTGCTAATATCATGATCAACCTGTTCTTTCAAATGGTAACTCCTGGCCTTAAACAAGGAGTCTGAGATTTCAAAGCAGAATTTTCCAGAAGTGTAATACACAAGGAGATGTTCAGATCAAATGGGAACATCGTCAGGGGCTCCACATTGGACAAGTTCATAAGCTTCTGAATAATTTACCCAAGTGAAGGAGGAGTCTCTTTGTGGACACACAATTTACTTTGCCTCAAACCAGGGAGAATACACCCGGGAGAATTTACCCTGAATTTCAGTCCCTTGTGGCTCAGCTGGTAAAGAATCTGCCCACAAGCGGGAAACTGGGGTTCAATCCCTGGGTTGGGACAGTCCCCTGGAGAAGGGAAAGGCTACTGACTCCAGTATTCTGGCCTGGAGAATTCCACGGACTGTATAGTCAATGGGTCGCAGAGTCAGACACGACTGAGCAACTTTAGCTTCACTCAGTCTTGTCAATGCTCTGGTTGTGGGAAATTCTCCGTTCAGCTTGTGTAGAGTTTCCAACTTCAACTGTAATAAAAGCAGCAGCCACTCATTGTAAAGGGAGTGGAAGTCAGTCATTCAAAAATACCCCCTCCCTAATAAAATGAACCCTGGCACCCTAGCAGCCCTGACCAAGCACCAGCATGTCCAAAGTTAAAGAAAGCCTTATAGATCCTCAACTTGGAATGACCGTCGTGTAATCCAAGTCTCAATAAACAAGAGAGAAGCCATCCTGAGAAGAGTCTCATGAGAAGAATGTGGCAAAACCTTCAGACACTGGAATGATATTGTCAGACAACAGAGAACCTTTAGGGATATCTTCAGTGTCAGAAGCCTTCTGTATGAGCTTATACCTCATTAAACGTAAGCAAATTCATTTTGGACAGGAGTCTTATTTGTGTCATTAGTGTGGCAAAGCCTTTAAGTTCTGTGATAGCCTTGCTAAACATCAGAGAATCCACACTGAAGAGAAAACTTAGCAGTATAAAGACTATATGAATTCCTTGTGTTTCAAGTCTGGTCACTCACCAAAGAACCCGCAGTGGAGAACACCATTATGAATTTAGTGAGTGGGGGAATGCCTTCATTTGGAAGCTAGAATTTATTACCAAAAAAACCCATAAATATTAAAATGTGAGAAGACCTTCACTTAAAAACTCAATCTTATACCCTGGAAAATCCATACTGGAACAAAACCTTATGTATATCATATATACATTCTTTTGTATGGATATGTATATAACTGAATCACTGTGCTGTACATCTGAAACTAAACATGGCATTGTAAATCAACTATAATAAAATAGATTTAAAAAAAAAAACTGGAGGACTTACTCTTGGTCAATGGTTAGGATTCCACCCTTCCAACGCAATGGACATGGGTTTGATCTCTGGCAGAGAAGATACACAAATGGCAAATAATCATGAATAGATGCTCCAAATCATATGTCATTAGGAAATTGCAAGTTAAGATACCACCACACACCTATTAGAACAGCTGAAGTGCTGCTGCTGCTGCTGCTAAGTCACTTCAGTCATGTCTGACTCTGTGTGACCGCATAGATGGCACCCCACCAGGCTCCCCCGTCCCTGGGATTCTCCAGACAAGAACATTGGAGTGGGTTGCCATTTCCTTCTCCAATGCATGAAAGTGAAAAGTGAAAGTGAAGTCTCTCAGTCGTATCTAACTCTGCGACCCCATGGACTGCAGCCCACCAGGCTCCTCCATCCATGGGATTTTCCAGGCAAGAGTACTGGAGTGTGGTGCCATGGCCTTCTCTGAGCTAAAGTGCTAAACAGTGACAACTCCAAATACTGATGAGGATATGGAGCAACGAATTCTCATACATTCCTGGTGGGAATCCAAAATGGTACAGTCACTTCAGCAAACAGTTCATCAGTGTCTTACAAAAGTAAACATACTCTTACTCAGCAGTTTTCACTCCATGGTATTTACTCCAATGAATCAAAAACATGTCCACAAAAGAACCTGCACAAGGGTGTTCTTAGAAACTTTATTCATAATTGTTAAAACGTAGAAGCAAGCAAGATGTCCTTTAGTAGTTTCGTGAAGTAACAAACTGTACATCCAGATAACAGAATATTCAACAGTAAAAAGAAATAAACTATCATGCCATGAAAATCCATGGAGAGAGACTTCCTTCCCTGGTAGTTCAGTGGTAAACTGTGTTCCCAGTGCAAGAATCCTGAGTTTGATCCCTGGTCAGGGAACTAAGATCCCACATATTGCATGATGTGGCCAGAAAAAAGAAAACTCGTGGGAAAATGTTATATACTTTTTGCTAAGTGAAGAGACCAGTCTGAAAATGCTACAAACTGATTCCAACTATTAATAATGACATTGTAGTATAGGCAAAAGTATGGAGACAGTAGGAAGATCAGGGGTTGTTGGGGTTGGAGTGTGGGAAAGATGAATGTGTGGAGCATAGGGAAATTTTAGGACAGTGAAACTCTTTAGTATGATACTTGTAACAGTTGATGCATACTTGTAACAGTTGTATATTTTCCAAAACCCGTAGAATGGACTACACAGCTTATATTAAACTTAATATTTATGGACTTCAGTTAATAATACTTTATCAATATTGGCTCACTAACTGTAACAAAGATACCTCACTAATTTAAGATGTTAATAATAGGGTTTGTATGTAGCCAGGAAAGGAGTTTGGAGGGGATATATGGGAAGCTTTTTCTATAAACCTAAAAGTACTCTTTAAAGACTATAACGTTTTTTAAAGCTATTTTTCAGCAAAAAGACATAACTGAGAATAAAAAGGGTAGTGGGAGCCAGTATCTGGTGCTCATACCCAGAATGTAAAA
Organism: Aepyceros melampus; assembly: GCA_006408695.1. NCBI lineage: Eukaryota > Metazoa > Chordata > Mammalia > Artiodactyla > Bovidae > Aepyceros > Aepyceros melampus. Next base: position 131,449 of record SJXQ01007083.1, read on the forward strand.
AGAACTTTTCACTCATCAATAATAAATACACTACAAAAAGGGTCGTAGCTAACTCGCAGCAACGTTGTGGGTGATTTAACCTTTATGGATCGGCTCGGATTTCTTCAGGAGGCAGTGGTAGAGAGAAGGGAGTAAAAATCCTAACTGCCAGAGTGAAGTGCTGCGCCCACCCTGGCCGAACCAGGAGAAGGTAGCAAAACCCGCAATCAAAAAGATCATAGAGAGGACCATGCCTCCGGATTCCTAGGCGGGCACCGGAAGCGGCCTCGTGGTCCCGGGCGCCTTTTGCTCTGTGATTCTGGGTTCCTGGTTGGTCCGGAGGGATGATGATTACAGTTTTCTCTTAACTGCTTGCCAGGGCTAGTCCTGGGGAGCGCCAGCCATCCCCAGAGCTGCGGGTGAGCGGTCGTACTTCTCCCCAGCCGAGCTGCAGAATTTCCAATCTCTGTTGTCCCTAGAGGCAGAGGTGGGGTGGGGGAGGGCTCTTTGCAGCGTGGGTGTCCTGTTCTCCCCTCAACAAGTGCACACGGTGCTTGGAATGAGCTTCAGGGACGATTTGTCTGGTTTTTGTTTTTGTTTTTTTTAACTTTATAGTATAGCACAAACGACTCATTTTGCTTGCTAATTCTCTTTATTTCATACACTATGGATGCTGGGGGTGTCTCATCCGACGGAGAGGTGCTTATTGCTTTACTCCCTAAACGAAGACTATAACCAGTTTATGGCACTTGTGTTTTACTCCCCTGTATAAGTAACTTGATTCCTCTAAAGATGATAAAGGTTTTACCGGAAAAATAACTTTGACTCTGCTCAGGTGCTTTGACTCTACAGGAGTGTCCCAAAATCCATCCCTTCCTGCTGAGCAGTTCTAGGAAGGGATAATAGGTTATGAATATGCATGGAAGAAAGCATTGACAAATATGGTGATACCACAGCCTCTGGCTCATGTGCTTTTCTTCCTGTAATGTAAACTAAAAAGTCTTTAAATTCTAAGAATGTGGCCTTAGTTCCCACAGTAGAAGTTCTGACACTAATATTTATGTCACATTTTGTATATCAGCAGCAAAGTGCACTTTCTCAATTGTTGTCTGTTTTTGTGGGTCTCAGGAATATTGTCTTACAGTATTCCACTACTCAGGAATATCACCTTGGCAGTGAGTCTGCATTACTAATAACATAGGTTCTTGACTGCTCTGGTTATTTTGCTGTTTTAATAGTGGGTTCTTCTCCCACAGGAGTGCTCTGGTTCTAAGGTTCTTCCTGATTCCTGGGATGTAAGCCAAGTGAATCCTATGCTGAGCCATTGCAGTCTAAGATGTCCACCAAGTTGAGAGCCGATCCAGTCTTGACTCCTGTGGTCCACACTTCAGAGGAACAGGAGGGTCTGAGAATAGTGAAGGTAGAGGAAGAGGAGAACCATACTTGGGAGCAGAAGCCTGGACAACTAGGGAATGTGCACACTTACGAGGAGCTTCTCCGTCAGCGCTTCAGACAATTCCGCTATCAAGAGGCCCCTGGACCTCGAGAGGCGCTGAGACGGCTCCGGGAGCTCTGCCAAAGTGGCTGCAGCCGGAGAGGCACAGCAAGGAGCAGATCCTGGAGCTGCTGGTGCTGGAGCAGCTCCTGAGCATTCTGCCAGAGGTGGTTCAGGTCAGGGTATGGGAATATCATCCAAGAAGTGGAGAGGAAGTGGTGACTGTGCTAGAAAATCTGGAGACAGAACTTGAAGGCAAAGGACAACAGGTGGGAAAAGGGTAATCCATTGTTTATTTATGAGCTCACCAGGGGTATACCACCAAAGACAGGGGCCATGAGTAAGCAAGAAGAGAGGGACTTATGACCATTATTTTCTGGGCTGAAGCATTATCTTTCTGTTTTCCCTTTAAAACTCTGCTGACTGACACTGGTTTCTTTATTCTGCTTTCTATTCCTGTAGGAAATTGTATTTTTAATCAAATTCTGAGGTTTAGTTAGCTATTGCCATCTTTCTGATCCTTTCATAAAACCAGCTGTACTGGTATGTCCTTAGGTCCAAGCCAGTGCATGTTACAAACAAGAAGTGCTCTGGAAGGAAGTGAGACTTGCAGGCCTTACAAATCAGTCACTGATCGTCCAGCTAAAGTGTGATCCTTGGGAGCACTTTCCTCTGCAAGAGAATGGTAAGCTTTCCAGCATGAATCTTTGTGATCTTTTAGAAGCACTGAGCATAGCATCTGCTAAAAGCAGTATTTCTGATGAGGGGCGGGGGGGAAAGTGGTGTCTAGAAATAGCCAAATAAATTTAACACCAAAAGGTTATTTACAAAGTGAGCATATCTAGAGTTGATTTCACTTTGAATTGGGCTATGTGATATTTTTTAACTGGGCTGTTATAGTGGTTTACAAGTCTGTGAATCCAAATCATTATGGAACTGTTAAGAAATACTGATGCCCAGATCTACCACAGATTTACCACAGTGGGTCCTAGTATTATATGTTTTAATTAGCTATTATCATAGAACAATAGTGGTCATTTATATTTTAAAAAGTCAAGTACTGTAGAAAGATATAAAATGAAAATAAAAGTTCCATTCCCAAGAATTACAACTGTGGGCCTTTCATATACAATCCAGCCAATCCAGAGCCCAGTCCCCCAACCATCTCCTTTATCAAGCTTTCACACACCAATCTTATCAGTAGAGGTATTTTATTCTTTTTAATGTTTATAGTTTTCTGTTGCATACATGTATTGGAATTAATTTAATGGTCTCCTACTGATGTACATTTAGATTTTTTCCAGTATTTTTGTTATTTTAAACAATGATCAGTGGATGTCTTTATGTAAAAATCTTTTGACCATTGTGTGAAAATATTGAAGGAAAATATTTCTATAAATGCAGTAAGAAATTAACAGTCAGTAGATTAAAATATGCTATTTATTACATAGGCAACAAAGTTATAGTGATTACCTTGGGAAAGTAAAAAGACACAAGGTGATGGAGAAGGAATTGGAATTTGGGCTTTTTACTTTTATGCCTTTTATACCGTTGACAATTTTACCTTAAGTATCTATTCTTTTTGTAATAAAAATAAAGAGCACAGTCCTTAGACTCAGATTAACTCCAGGCCAGGCTAGTCACGTGATCACAGACCAGTTATTTAATTTCTGTGTTTCAGTTTCTGTTTCTATTACCTAGCTTATTGTGTTACTGTGAGCATCACCACAAACTGACTGATCACTTGGTGTTTTAGCTATGTATTTCCATGGACTAAACCACTCCAGAACTTAGTGGCTAAAAGGAACAACCATTATGTTATCTCTTGCAATTCTGTGGATTGATTGGGATTAAGAGGGTGGTTCTGCTGCTGTACTTCATTTGATAATATCAAATGAAGCTGTAGGTATTGAGGACTTGCCTGGACTGTGATGCTCGAGATACTTCACTCACATCTCATAGCTTATCAGGAGATGGCTAGAACCTGGGCTTAGCAAGATTATGACATGGATGGGCCTCAGGTTATCTCATTCTCTCAGTCTCCATTTATCTCTTTAGTGGAGTAACTAGACTTAACATGGTAACTCAGGGATCTCAAAAGCATCTTTTAAAATCTTAGTCCTTGAACTATATATCATCACTTTCACCATATTCTGTTGGATAAAGCAAGTCACAAGCCAGCCTAGATCCTGTGTGGGAAGGGGTTGGACTACACAAGGGATAAATACAAGAGGGTATGTTCATTAGGGACCCTTTGAAGACTCTTGGGAAATTTACATTTCATTCCCGCCATGCTGAGTTTTTAGATCTGGACTGAGGCCCAAAAGCCTTTTATTTATTTATTTTTATTCTCTAAGACTCATAAGTACAGTAACTGTCAAACCCTTAGGATGATAGTTCTTGATTATTTATCACAATCCTTGATGTTAACAAGCATTTAGTAATGTTATCAATTATTATTACTAACCTTACTTCCAAACCCTTATGTGGGATATGCAACTCTTAAATAATCAACTTGCTCTTTCAGCCTATGAGGCCAGGAATACAACTGGTGAATTTGCCCCAAAGCAGATTTCTGCAGAAAGGAATTCACTGGATGCTTTCCAGGATCCAAAGTGTGGAGAAACTTTTCAATATAGGGGTAAATCAGAACACCAAAAGGTCAACCCTGCAAAAGTAAAACAACACAAATGTAAGGAATGTGGAAAGGCCTTTGCTCAGAGCTCAGGGCTTATTCGACACTGGAGAATTCACACTGGAGAGAAACCTTATAAATGCAATCAATGTGGAAAAGCCATCAGTTATAAATCAGCCCTTCTTTCACATCAGGAAATTCATAATAAAATAAAACGCTATCAGTGTAATGAATGTGGGAAAGCCTTCAGTCAAAACACAGGCCTCATTCTTCATCAGAGGATCCATACTGGAAAGAGACCTTATGGGTGTAAAGAGTGCGGAAAATGCTTTAGTCAAAGTTCACACCTTATTGGACATCTGAGGATCCACACTGGAGAGAAACCCTTCAAATGTAATGAGTGCGAGAAGGCCTTCACTCAGAGGTCAGGACTCATGGAACATCAGAGAAGTCACACTGGAGAAAAACCCTACATGTGTAAGGAATGTGGGAAAGCTTTCCGAGGGAGCACCAGTCTATTCAGCACCTGAAGATCCACACTGGGGAGAAGCCCTACCAGTGTGAGGAGTGTGGCCGAGCCTTCATTCAGAGGTCAAGCCTTGTTCGTCATCAGAGGATCCACAGAGGGCAGAAGTCTGTGTCTATATCCTAAGCGTAAGAAAGCCTTCAATCAAGCCTTACTGAACACTTTAGAAAGCTATGCTGAATACAGACCTAATCATTTTGTAATAAATTGAAGAAATTGGGAATGTGGTGTCTCCATTATCATTGTTACTCTAGGTAGTCAAACTAGAAGACATTTTGGTATCATCCATCAGGTTGAAAGAAGCTGGTAGCTTGTCACTGGAGAAGAGCACATTTTGGGCTGAGTCTTTCATGGATGCTGCTATTTCTTTCTCTCATTCTTTTGATCCTTCTCCTTTTGTGGTCCTTCAGCACTTTTGTTCCTTGAAGTCACTATCATCACATACCCTGAATATCCTGATGACACAGTGACTCTCATATTTTGAACGGAGGACCACTGAGACTGTTAAGTGTGCATACTGTGCAAAGGAGAACTTTAGCAGGATGAGTGAGGAAAGTGACATTGTTTTTAAAGTTAGCTAAATGAGGGGTAAGCTAGGTACTTATTTAACTAGGTAAGTTAAGTTTAAAAGCAACTACTCAGTGACATAGCTTGCTGTTTTGTCTGCCTCCTCTTCACCCTATTGGTGAGAGAGGAAGTCCCACCCTAAGATTCTGGGGATGGTCAAACACATGACACCTGGCTCTGGACAGATGGGATTGACAAGAGTTCATTAATCATGTATACTCACAGCCTAGGGCAGGAGGGCCACTTGGGAGCAGAATAAACAAACAGGAGCTTTGTGATACAGGCTTCATAGTAATAAGATGAGGTGATGCCTGGTTTCCTTGGGAAGATGTGACTGGCTCATTTGAATAATTTCATTGGGAGGGGGCAAGGTGGTGAAACCCAGTAGGTTGAGGACTAAGAGTGTAGCTAGTCCAGCAGATGGGGAACTAGCCAAGTGGGGTCATTCCTGCTGGGTGGGAGGCATATACGGCAAGAGTGGTGGAATTGATGGTTAGGCTTTTGGTCCCTCTGAGGCTCAAAGAGGGCTAAGTGGCTCAGTGGGAAAGAATCCACCTGACAATGCAGGAAATGAAGGTTTGATCTTTGTGTTGAAAGATCTCCTGGAGGAGGAAATAGCAACCCACTCCAGTACTCTTGCCTGGAAAATCCCATGGACAGAGGAGCCTGGTAGGCTACAGTCCATGGGTCACAAAGAGTTGGACATGACTGAGTACGCATGCATAAGGCTCAAAGATGTCAAGGCAGCATATGAAGTTTTAGGCCTTGCTGCTCACTTTGTCAACTTAGAAAAAAGGCAGTGTTTAGGAAAGAGTTAAAATGCATATCTGTGCCCTCAAAGTCTACTCTTTATTGATATGTCCTCTTTTTTCTCCCTCTTTCTTTCTGAATCCCATGATACCCACTCCTCCAGTTACCTCTAGGAAAAAATCTCAGAAATACCTTTGACCATCCAGCATGACAGTTGGACTTGATTCCATATTGGTACTAGGATTGAAAAGACATCAGGTAGCAGAGTATCTTTAATGCTTTTCATATATCTTTCTGACTTTATGCTAAAAACCAGTATTTATCTCAAGCTTAGCTCCATCACTGTTCCTCATACATAATCATCTGGATGTTTATGTCCTCACTATGCTTTAGTTTATTTTTGCAACCTTTGGAACAGGAAGTCTAAAAAACATTGGTATTGTCTTCTACTTTGAATGAAATATACTTTCCACTATTGTGAGGACTTGAGAAACTGGAAAGTTTATAAGGTAGAAAGTGTATAAAAGTGAGGTATTTCACTATATTCATATTTTTATGAGGGTGATATAAATATATAGCCACCCAAGAGAAACTCTGGAGGTGCTAGTTGTTCATTCTTACTGCCATCATACCACTTCTATTTTATTCTGCCTTGTTTCACAGCTCAAGTAGGAAATACCTGAGAGCTATGAAATTTTTCATAAGCTGAAATGGCATAAGCAGAGGGAGTTACCTTAGGACACATCTTGCTAACAGATGGACAGAATCAAGGTAAAGCACAGACACAGTTCAAAACTATAGTGGCTTAATGCTGAGACGCTGAGTATAGTTTCCAGAGAAGGAGCCAGTGGCATCACTCTTGCTGCTTGAGGTGTGTGATGCAAATGCTCAACGTTGCTTTCACTTTTCACCTTTTTTTGGTAAAATCCTCTTCAGCTTTATTTAGCAAAAGCAGATACTAATAAAGGTCTTTATTACAAGGCAAAGTGCCATAATGCAGATTTTCAAAAGGCAGGGGATACTTGTATTTCTTGATTTAGTTTAAATACAAATACTAAAAACCTACTTTAAATGTCAATAATGTGACCTTTGTGGCCTTCCTTACCTTAGAGTTAGGGATGTGTTTACAAAAGATGTGTTATATTTATAACACATCTCTTCACAGTGACTTGGCTAGTACACATTTCTGAAGATACTTTGTTTAAAGAATGGTTATTGCCTACAAATATGTCATGCATTTTAAGGGTATATACAAGAAAAAAAATTATAATACAAAACAAAAAGGACAGCTAAAGACAAATCAAGAACATTTCTGCCTGGAAGAATTAGGAAAGTATATAAAGGTGGACATTTGTCAGACATTAAAGATTAGTAGGATTTTGGTATTTTAGTCAAGATTATCGGAAAATATATATATTACTTTTTTTTTTCTTTAAGAATTGACGCAGACAAATGTTCAGTTCAGTTCAGTTGCTCAGTCGTGTCTGACTCTTTGTGATCCCATGAACCGCAACACACCAGGCCTCCCTGTCCATTACCATATCCCAGAGTCTACCCAAACCCATGTCCGTCAAGTCAGTGATGCCATCAACCATCTCATCCTCTGTCGTCCCCTTCTCTTCCTGCCCTCAATCTTTCCCAGCATCAAAGTCTTTTCAAATGAGTCAGCTCTTCCCATTAGGTGGCCAAAGTATTGGAGTTTCAGCTTCAACATCAGTCCTTCCAATGAACACCCAGGATGACCTCCTTTAGGATGGACTGGTTGGATCTCCTTGCAGTCCAAGGGACTCTCAAGGAACTCTCCAATATCACAGTTCAAAAGCATCAGTTCTTCAGTGCTCAGCTTGCTTTATAGTCCAACTCTCACATTCATACATGACTACTGGAAAAACCATAGCCTTGTGTAGACAGACCATTGTTGGCAAAGTAATGTTTCTGCTTTGGCTCAGACTGTTAGGTGTCTCTCTACAATGTGGGAGACCCGGGTTTGATCCCTGGATTGGGAAGATCCCTTAGAGAAGGAAATGACAATCCACTCCAGTACTATTGCCTGGAAAATCCCATAGACAGAGGAGCCTGGTAGGCTACAGTCCATGGGGTCACAAAGAGTTGGACACGACTGAATGACCACTTTTCTAGGTTGGTCATAACTTTCCCTTCCAAGGAGTAAGTGTCTTTTAATTTCATGGCTGCAATCACCATCTGCAGTGATTTTGGAGCCCAGAAAAATTAAGTCAGCCATTGTTTGCCCATCTATTTCCCATGACGTGATGGGACCGGATGCCATGATCTTAGTTTTCTGAATGTTGAGCTTTAAGCCAACTATTTCACTCTCCTCTTTCACTTTCATCAAGAGGCTCTTTAGTTCTTTTCTTTCTGCCATAAGGGTGGTGTCAGCTGCATATCTGAGGTTAATGATCTTTCTCCCGGCAATCTTGATTCCAGCTTGTACCTCCTCCAGCCCAGCTTTTCTCATGATGTACTCTGCATATAAATTAAATAAGCAGGGTGGTAATATACAGCCTTGACGTACTCCTTTTCCTATTTGGAACCAGTCTATTCTATGTCCAGATCTAACTGTTTCTTCCTGACCTGCATACAAGTTTATCAAGAGGCAGGTCAGGTGGTCTGGTAGTCCCATCTCCAGAATTTTTCACAGTTTATTGTGATCCACACAGTCAAAGGCTTTGGCGTAGTCCATAAAGCAGAAATAGACTTTTTTCTGGAACTCTCTTGCTTTTTCGATGATCCAGCAGATGCTGTAATTTTATCTCTGGTTCCTCTGCCTTTTCTAAAACCAGCTTGAACATCTGGAAGTTCACAGTTAACATATTGCTGAAGCCTGGCTTGGAGAATTTTGAGCATTACTAGTGTGTGAGATGAGTGCAATTGTGCGGTAGTTTGAGCATTCTTTGATATTGCCTTTCTTTGGGATTGGAATGAAAACTGACCTTTTCCAGTCCTGTGACCACTGCTGAGATTTCCAAATTTGCTGGCATACTGAGTGCAGCACTTTCATAGCATCATCTTTCAGGATTTGAAATAGCCCCACTGGAATTCCATCACGTCCACTAGCTTTGTTCATAGTGATGCTTTCTAAGGCCCACTTGTCTTCAACATTCCAGGATGTCTGGCTCTAGATGAGTGATCATACCATCGTGATTATCTGGGTCATGAAGATCTTTTTTGTACAGTTCTTCTGTGTATTCTTGCCACCTCTTCTTAATATCTTCTGCTTCTGTTAGGTCCATACTATTTCTGTCCTTCATTGAGCCCATCTTTGTGGGAAATTTTCCCTTGTTATCTCTAATTTTCTTGAAGAGATCTCTAGTCTTTCCCATTCTGCTGTTTTCCTCTATTTTTTTGCATTGATTGCTGAGGAAGGCTTTCTTATCTCTCCTTGCTATTCTTTGGAACTCTGTATTCAAATGGGTATATCTTCCCTTTTCTCCTTTGCTTTTTGCTTCTCTTCTTTTCACAGCTTTTTATAAGGCCTCCTCAGACAGCCATTTTGCTTTTTTGCATTTCTTTTTCAGACAATTGGGGAGATACTAATTCCAAAATATGCAAGGCAGGCTGGCAGGGAATGCAAGCAGGATTCCTATGTTACAGTTTTAAGGCAAAATTCCCTCTTGAGGATATCTCAGTTTTGTCTCAAGGCCTTCAGCTAATTGGATGAGGCCCACCCATTATAGAGGGTAATATCCTCTGCTTAAAGTCAACAGCTTGATGATGGGAAGTCCCAGAGCAGACCTTTGATAGCCTTTATACAGACTGTGCCCTCTGGTCATCTCCCCCATCTGGATGGCCTATGGCCAACTGCTGTTGCCAGCCTCCTCACAAGAAACTGTGGAAAATTCTGAAAGAGATGGGAATACCAGACCACCTGACCTGCCTCTTGAGAAATCTGTATGCAGGTCAGGAAGCAACAGTTAGAACTGGACATGGAACAACAGACTGGTTCCAAATTGGGAAAAGAATACATCAAGGCTGTATATTGTCACCCTGCTTATTTAACTTATATACAAAGTACATCATGAGAAATGCTGGGCTGGAAGAAGCACAAGCTGGGAATCAAGATTGCCGAGAAGAATATCAATAACCTCAGATATGTAGATGACACCACCCTTATGGCAGAAAGTGAAGAGGAACTTAAAAAGCCTGTTGATGAAAGTGAAAGAAGAGTGAAAAAGTTGGCTTAAAGCTCAACATTCAGAAAACGAAGATCATGGCATTTGGTCCCATCACTTTCATGGCAAATAGATGGGGAAACAATGTCAGACTTAATTTTTTGGGGCTCCAAAATCACTGCAGATGGTGACTGCAGCCATGAAATTAAAAGACGCTTACTCCTTGGAAGAAAAGTTATGACCAACCTAGATAGCATATTCAAAAGCAGAGACATTACTTTGCCAACAAAGGTCTGTCTAGTCAAGGCTATGGTTTTTCCTGTGGTCATGTATGGATGTGAGAGTTGGACTGTGAAGAAAGCTGATGGCCAAAGCATTGATGCTTTTGAACTGTGGTGCTGGAGAAGACTCTTGAGAATCCCTTGGACTGCAAGGAGATCCAACCAGCCCATCCTAAAGGAGATCAGTCCTGGGTGTTCACTGAAAGGACTGATGCTGAAGCTGAAACTCCAATACTTTGGCCACCTCATGCGAAGGGTTGACTCATTGGAAAAGACCCTGATGCTGGGAGGGATTGGGGACAGGAGGAGAAGAGGATGAGATGATTGGATGGCATCACCGACTCGACGGACATGAGTTTAAGTAAACTCCGGGAGTTGGTGATGGACAGGGAGGCTGGCGTGCTGCGATTCATGGGGTCGCAAGGAGTCGGACACGACTGAGCGACTGAACTGAACTGAACTACTTCAATTCACAAACTTCTTTTCCACTTCTTGCCCTAGGATGGTTTCCCCATCTCCTGAATTTCCCACAGCCTTCTGAAATTTCCATTGCTTTCTGGCCCAAGCTCTTTACCAATGCGTACTTATTTCTTCTCTATCATCTCTGTTTTCTTAGTGTTTCTTCCTGGTTTCAGCATATTCACGAGGTCCTGAAGGTTAGCTATCATGTTCCTTCCTTAGAGGGAAGGCATAGTTCCCTCTTAGAGGGAAGCCCTATTGTGGGCACAGGACAGAGGAGATGAAAACACCCAGGGAAAAGGCAGTGGGGAGACAAACTAGTAGCAGTGCTGACTGCCAACAGCCTACCTCCCTTAAGGAAGAGGACAATCATTTTTTTCTATGTCGTCACCAAGCACTCCCATACACTTTCAGTATCCTGCTGGGTTCACAAGGGCATGTCCAAAACTTTTTTCTTTGTTTTTTTTTTAACTCTCAGACATCCAGTAATTGGGTTTAGTGTTATCTGGCAATGCCTTTAGTCCTGAACCGCTAGAAACGAACATGTAGCATCCTAGCACTGCAAGGTAATCAGGAGACACCGGGCACGTGCGTGGAGGCAGGTCACTGGGGCAAGCTCAGGGACGTGGCCTGCTGGAGACGCTGGAAGCCGGACGCGTCTGAGTGTCCAGCTCCGGAAGCCGAGGCCACTTGTTCTCGGGTTCAGCCCTGCGAGACTGCAGACTTACTGGGCCCCATGGAACAGCCAGCACCAGCCTTACTTCCAGCCTGGGGACACCCGATGCCCGGAGAGGCTGGCAGCAGGCATCTGCCTGAGAGGCTTTGGAAAGGCTGGCCCCAAGCCCCTCAGACAGGACCCTGTCCTGGGTTTGGGGGGTCCCCTTTTTGGCAACCGTGCTTCCCACGCTCTGACGAAACCAGGGCCGCCACTACTGTGTGAACGAAGAAGAATTTTGCCTCCATTTTGCAAGATTTGCACGAAAACAGTAATTTTCTGGGTGTGATTTGTAACTTTTTCTTTCCCACAGGTTGGATCGTATGTACTCAAATGTGGAGAAACTGTGCCAAGTGATTAGAAATTTTTGTTTTAGGCTGGGGCCACATCCACCTACTTAATGCCGAATTTTGGAGAAATATTCCATTAAGTGCAAGTCTTCATTCCACTCTACCCCCGGCAATTATATATTTTTATTTATCTCCTTCATATTATGCTTTTCATAATGGTTGTGTGTGTTTTACTGTTTCAACTAGAATGGACACTCTGCTAATGCGTTTCAAACACCTTGAACAGTTTCTGTGCAAGGTAGGCTTCTAAAAAATATTTGTGGATTTAGTGAATTAATAAAATTAGTTATCTTGGTTACAGGTGGTCTTCTTTCTCGTGTGGGTTCTTCAGAGTATTTGCCGTGTATCCCTTTATCATTTAATTCTTATTCCCCAGGGTGCCCTCAGAAGCCTTCAGTTGAAACTCCAGGCATGATGGCTGTAGATACAAGAAAGTCTGCTGGTCAGCTGTTCCAGGCCCCATGGGGTCAGCAAGGCCCTATGATGGTGACAGTGAAGCTGGAGGAAGACCACCCCAGGAATCAGGGTCTCAGCCTTCCAGAGAACCAGCCTCCTGCCCGGGAGATCTTCAGGCAGCAGTTTAGGCATTTCTGCTACCAGGATTCCCTTGGACCCCGGCTGGCCCTGAGCCGACTCCAGGAGCTCTGCCATCAGTGGCTCAGACCAGAGACACACACCAAGGAGGAGATCCTGGACCTGCTGGTGCTGGAGCAGTTCCTGTCCATCCTGCCCCAGGAGCTCCAGGTCCCAGTTTGGGAGCATCATCCAGAGAGTGGGGAAGAGGCAGTGACCATGCTAGAGAATCTGGAAAGAAAGAGAAATGTACATATAGGAAGAGACAAGTCTGATGTGGTTGTGGGGAACTGGGAGCAAAACTTTCTCAAGTGTGGAGGCTCTGAGAACAGTGGGAAAACTAGCATTTAGCAGGGAACTGAGCTTCCTCCTAAGCCAGTCCTGTAAGGAGGGGGAGGGTGGGAAACAGGAGATTCAGGGATGGAGTAAAGATGCTGAAGGCATAAGTATCATGCTGTGTACTCTACTGGTCATTTCAACATTGACAGCAACAAAGAACTAGGTGGTATCTCATATGGAAACGAAGTTCAGAGAGGTTGTGTAACTTAGCGGAGGAGACGTAGCCAATAAATGAAGTGTTAGAGACAGGATTTGATCAGACTTTCTGATCAAAAGGTAAGCATCACTTACCTTTCTGGCTACCATTTAGCACCCTAAGGCCCTGGTTTCTCTTCTAGTCTCTCCAGGGATGTTTCTTGGAAATTCCTCTCTGAGGTTTAGTTCCTGTTAAATTCAGGCCTAATGAGTGCCACTTGTCTCTAGGTTTCAGCTTGTTCTCTAGAACAGAAGATACTTTTGCAGACAATGACTCTTCAAACACTAGATGAAGAATCTTCATATACCCAAGCTCAGCCCCCAGCAATCCAGTTCAAGGGTGAAAGACCTGAGCCCCGACCATCAGAGGAAACAGGTGAGGCAAGAATTTCTCTAGGAAATTTGGAGTGAAATGAAGTCCTCCATTGGCTTTTTTGGTGAAGTATGACACGTTAATTCCTTGTGATGAGAGTTGTTAAAGGATATGACAAAGCTGACATTTTAGGTAATAATGATTAAAAGGTGATAAGTCATCTCAGAACAGCCTCTATATTATGTTAATTTTAAATATCCATAGTTGAGTTTTCTGCAGATCATCTGTAGCAGATGTTACTTTCAAGTATTTTGATGCTTACTTCCTTAAGTAGACTCTGAAAGGACATTAACATTGTAAAACTATATTGACTTTTCTGAAAGTTACCTCTTATTATTACCAGAGAAGTATATATACATTGTAGAAAGTTAGAAAATACAGAGTTGCAAAGTAAGAAAATAAGCATAATATTCTATCATCCAGAGATTACAGTGACTTTTTATTATATATTTGAATTCTTTTATGTGCATGTATGTATATACACACCTTCCTTTCACTGAAAAGAGATCATTTCTATGTGCTATTTTGTAATCTATTTTGTTCAATTAATAATCTTCCTTTTTCCCTGACAATACATTTTAATGTTATCTAAACTTAATGCAAATTCAAATTGGTCCATTTTTTCCAAAATGTCTTTAAAGCTGATTTGTGCAAACCAGGATAGAATCCATGGCTGTGTGAGACATCTGGTTGTTGTGCCTTTTAATTCTCTTTTACTTTAGAACAGTTTCCCTTTCCCATTTTCCCTTTCATGGCCCAGACATTTTTATGACCCTGGGCAAGTTTCTTACTCTGTGAAGCTTTCTGGTTGCTTCCTCACTGAATCATTTATTTTGCTGCCCATGTATGCCGTATTTCCATAAAATGGAAAAAAGATCGAAAGACATGGCAATATGATCCCTCCATTGAACAGCTAATTTTTCCCCTTTATAACTGCGTGATGTCACTTTGGCAGTATGTGATTGGCTAGTTTCCCAGCAACAAAATACAAAATGTTTGAGAATTCTTCTATGGGTCAATCATTTTATTAAGTGTTACAGAATGATTTTGTGACTCTTTCATTCCTTCTATGTTATTAACTGTTAGTCTTCTTTATAGTGAACAAATCCTCAAATCATCTGTTTGATCACTTCATATTAGACAGTTAAGATTGATGCTTACTTTCCCCCTTGTATTTACCAATTTTCAAATTCAAGGAATGGTTTAATAGGCATCTCAAATGACAACGTGGGATTTTAGGACTTTCTTTGTGATAGTATCATTATGGGCTTAGTAATTTTCATTGAGTCAGTGTATTTCAATCTACCACAGTTATTACTTGTTTTAAAACTCAGATTGATACATCTTTGCCTAGTTTGGATGTCTTCCACCCTGTTCCTAACTCTTTTTGCCATGACCCTATGAATTTTGAATCCTTGCTTTCTGAACAAAATTAATTATTCCATTCTCACCATGTGCTTTCCCTAGACCCAGATTTGTAGCAATCCTTTCTGAAGGAGCTTTAATTCTTCTTAATGGAGAAGGCTATTGAAGCAGAAAATCTGGATGCTGGGAGTTTTCTTTTTCTCTTGGGTAACAATACTTCTAGCACATTTTATGGGTAGAGCTAGATGTACTTTTTTTTTTTTTCTAAAAATTATGAGTTCATATTGGTGTATTCAGTTTTGTTTTACCACCACAATGTTCCATTATTTTTCTATATCATGTTTTGTCTCTGCATTTACTTTTGTTAATTCCTTCCTTATGGTCTCCCTTGTTTTTAAAATTTATTTATTTTAGATTGTAGTAGTTTCTATCAGAAGTGTTCCCAGGAAGCGTAAGCAGGAGGAATGAGACAGAAGAGAGAAAAGTGTTCCTAAATGAGCAGATTCTTTTGGTTAATTAGTTGTCCTTTTTATTTTTTAATTTTTGAGCTGGCTGGATCTATCTGTATATCTATTACTAATATAAATATTTGATGCTACAAATATTTCATTGAACACTGGTTTTGATGAATCCCAAATGTTTTGAAATGTAGCATTTTTGTTATTTTCTAGAAAATCTGAAACGTAATTTTCCTTTGAACCAGTAATTGAAAGTTTTAAAATTTTCAGATGGAAGGGCTTATTTTCTGATTTTGTTACTAATTCTAGATTTATTGTTATCAGAGAATATTTGTGTTGTTTATATCTTTTAGAATTTATTATGGTTTTCCTATGACCCCAAAATTAGTTTTCATTAAAGGTCACTGCACATCTGAGAAGATATTCTATTTTCCAGATACAGAACTTGATATACATGTTTATCTATAGATTTAATAATCTTGTAAATCTTCTGAATTTTTTTGTGTCCATTTGGTGTTTTTTTCTAGACAGAGAAAGAATGATTAAAGTCTGTTATTTGTTTTGTCTCTTTATCTCATCTATAATTTCTGCTCTAGAAAATTTGTTCCTTTGTTATTTTCTGTGTAATTATTCATGTCTATTCCATGGTCACTATAAATTGTAACGTTTTTTTATCATATACTTTTCTTTGTCACATTTCATGCTCTTGGCTTGAATCTCACCTTTTTTATGAAATTGAGATCATGATGCCTTTCTTTTTATTTGCATTTGCTCAATTTTCTCTTCCTCATCCTTTATGCATAACTTTACTCAATCATTTTCTCTTAGATGTGTCTCTTGTATATTTAGTGTAGTTGAATTTTTCTCTGCTCAATCAATGACCACAAAGTTAGCAATTAAACCACACACATTTATTATCTCATTTTCTGTGGGTCAAGAGTCTGGGTATGTGGCTTAGCTGGATCCTCCACTTCTGGGTCTCTTACAAGGTTGCAGCCAAAGATAGGTACTCACCTGAGTTGTGACTGAGGAAGGATCCACTTCCAACCTCACATGGATGTTGGCAGGACTCAGTTCTTTGTCAGTCACACAGACAGAGGGCCTTCCTTCCTTCCTGGTTGCTGACCAGAACCCAGCTTCAGTTCCTTGCCACATGGGCTTCTCTATATGGTGGCATTCTTAATCAAAGCCAGCAAATTAGGAAGGAAGGGTGTCAATAGAGAAAGTCTTATGGTAGGTAGAAATTATAGTCTTGGGTAATCACAGAAGTGACATCCTATCAATTTTACCATACTCTATTGGTAAATCAGCCATGCTTTATTCTTTCTCACTCCCACACCTGTATTACTCCCATTCCTTTTACTTGGCTCACCTGTTTCTCTGAATCCCTGACACTAAATAAAGAAAAGATAGAAAGTGCTCTATTAAATCTGAAATAAACATTAACCCTCCTAGCTCTCTGTTAAATCATTCTTGAGTTGCCTTTTCTCCTCAAATTGTGTGCCGTGTTGTTTCAGATGGTGAGATGAAGACTGAGAATTTGACATTAGAAGTGAAACAGGAACCTTGTGAAGAAACAGAATGGTGTAGGGAGGGGTCTGATGGACATCATGAAACTATATGTCAGCATGCCATACAGAGAGGAGACAATGAGCCTAGTGAAAGTTTGGAAATGCAGAATGGGGATGCCACAGGTGAGAAATACATGAATGTGATGAATGTAAGAAAACCTTCACCTGGATGAGAGGCCTTCATATGCACAAGGGGATCTACAATGGGAAGAAACCATACTCCAGTACAGAATTTGGGCTTCACAGCAAGGAAAAGCCTTATCAGTGTAAAGAGTGTGGCAAAGACTTCAGTCAGAAAGCAGGCCTCTCTCAACATCTCAAAATCCATATTGTAGAAAAGCCTCATCAGTGTAATAAATGTGGCAGATGTTTTAGTCAAAGATCAGTTCTTTCAAAACATCAAAGTCTCCACACTGAAAAGAAGCCTTTTGAATGTATATACTGTGGGAAAACCTTCTGCCATAGTGCAGACCTCACTGAACATAAACAATTGCACAACAGAGAGAAGCCTTATGAATGTAATGAATGTGGGAAAACCTTCAGGCAGTGTTCAAATCTTACTGAGCATCAGCGAATTCACAGTAAAGAAAAACTTTATGAATGTAAAGTATGTGGAAAAGCCTTCACTCAGTATGCAGGACTTAACCATCACCGGAGAATCCACACTGGAGAGAAACCTTTTGAATGTCCTGTGTGTGGACGAGCTTTTAGCCGAAGCTCAGAACTTATAATACATCACAGAATTCACTCAGGGGAGAAACCTTATGAATGTGCTGAGTGTGGAAAAACCTTTAGAGTGAACTCAACCCTGATCATACATCAAAGAAGTCACACTGGGGAGAAGCCCTATAAATGTGATGAGTGTGGTGAAGCCTTCAGTCAACACTCAGGCCTTAACAAACACAAATTAGGAGGAAAGCACAGAAACCCTCCTAAACTAAGAAAATATACATGTGATGAGTGTGGAAAGACCTTCGCACAGTTAACTGGCCTGAGAAACCACAAAAGAATCCATACTGGGGATAAGACCTACCAATGTCCTGAGTGTGGCAAGGCCTTTACAAGAGGAGAGCATCTTATTGAACATCAGGGGATTCACAACAAGGAGAAGCCTTATCAATGTAAAGAGTGTGGCAAAGCCTTCAGTCAGAGACAGGTCTTAGTCATCATATCAAAATCCACACAGGAGAGATACCTTTTGAATGTTCTGAATGTGGGCAAGACTTTAGCTGTAAATCAAATCTCAATAAACATAAGAGAGTCCACTCCGAGGAAAAATCCTATACATATAAATAGTGTGAGAAGGCCTATTAGGCAGAGAGCATTGCTAACCCAACATCAGAGAGGCCACATTCTGCTAAGCCTCAGCAGTGGCATGAATGAGGTAAAGCTTATAAGCTCAGCTCTGATTAGTCACCAGAGAATCCACTAAAATGACTCCTTGCCAAGATGTCTGGTGACAACTTCAAGTAGAATTCAGAATTTTTTTCAATTGAGGTGAAATGTTTCTTAAACTTCATTACTTAGAGAATGTCAGAGATACTGTGTTGAAAAGTTGTTTAAAGGTCATAAATGCTGGAAAAGTTGAGAATTTGGGAAAATAAACATCAACAAGAAATTTACCTGTAATTACCTTTGTTAAATGCAATCAAGTGTCAGTTAATACAATGAAAAAGGTAAACAAGGGCTTCTGTTAAAAAATTATTTTTATACTGAATTCACGAGTTTTTATGTTTTGCTTTTTGAAATCATTTTTATTTCTGAGTAGCCTTAGCCTAGTCTAATGTTCAAATTGCTTTTCATGGTACCATTTGTGGTCACTGGAGTATCCAAGAACTTGGAATGTGTGAGATCAGTTGTCTGTTTCTCTACCACCTTGTCTTCCTAACCAAGCCTCTGACCAGAATTGGGTGACCTGCAGACCCTTCCCAATCCTGACCTCTCCCCATGACACCCCCCACCCCATCCCCTGAACTAGCATTTCCTGGTGAAAAAAGATGTGTTACACTCTAAGTGATGTGGAGGGCATAAAGGTTTGGGACCACAGTACATCAAAATCTAGTGTGGCCATCATGGCTAAAGCCCAGAACACACATTTTTTATTGTGAACACAGCTCCTTAAGCTCAAACAGAGGACAAAAGAGAAGAGGAGAAAATAAGCCTTTCATTCCACATTTTCCATCTCCTACACATTACATTAACACAACTGAAATCTTCAGCTTCAGCACTGCCTATCTCCCTCAGTCAATGTAGTGAGGGACTTTGCTGAAGCTGGTAATAGCTTTCAAGCACTGGAAGAATATTTCCTCAGTTTTGTGACTGCACTTGACTTCTGTTGGATTTTATAATATTTATAGGGCAATAGAATTCCGTGTCAATAGCAAGCAAATCTGGCCCAACCATGGTAAAAATATTGGTGTATTTAAGTCTCTTAGGCTACCTAGTCTGCTGATTTGTCATTCTGTCACTTTTCCGCTCTGCTGCCTTTAATCCTCTGAAAATAAGACTCAAAACTTTCTTGTTCATGGAGAATGTTTCCCCTTGTCTCTTTTGGTAGCTACTACCTCTCACTTCCGAGGTGAATAAAACTATCATTTCTCTTTTAGGCCAATGATATTTAACTGTCTTCAGGCTCCAGCCTATTCATATAAATACAGTGTTTTCTTAAATGGCAAATATGGAGCATTAAATGTTATTAAATGTTGTGTCAGTCCTTGAAGCCCAAGTCAAGTGTGACTCACTAGTCAGTTGAGATGTAATTTGCATGTTCAGATCTACAACAAAATGATTCAATATTTGTATATATTATTAAATAATCACCACAAAAATGTCTAGTCAATATCCATCAACACAGATAACAAAATTTTCTTCTTTTGATGAGAACAGTTAAGATCAACCCTCTTAGTGACTTTCAAGTATGCAATACAGTATTAACTATAGTCACCATGTTGTATATTACATCCCAATGACTTTATTTTATAACTGGAAGATTGTACCTTTGACCCCCTTTACCCATTTCACCCCTACCCTCTCCTCCAACTCTGGAAACCACCTACCTGTTCTCTGTGAATTATTTTTTTCCTGTTGCTTTAGATTGCATGTATAAGTGAGATCATATGGTATTTGTCTTTCTCTGACTTACTTCACTCAGCATAATGTCCTCAAGTTGTTGCAAATGGCAAGATTTCCTTTTTTTGGCTGAACTGTATACACACCCACCTTTTCTTTATCCATTTATCTGTCGATGGGCATTTAGGTTGCTTTCATGTGTTGGTTATTGTAAGTAATGCTGTAGTGAACAGGGGGGTACAGGTATCTTTTTGAGTTGGTGTTTTTGTTCCTTTGGGTAAATGCCAAGGAGTAGAATTGCTGGATCATGTTGATGAATCTCCATACTGTTTTCCATAGTGCAGTACCTATTTACATTACCACCAGCAGTGTACAAGCACTCTCTTTTCACCACATCCTCACCAACATTTATTTCTTGCCTTTTGGTAATTGCCACTCAAACAGGTTTGAGGTGATATCATTGTGATTTTAATTTGCATTTTCCTAATGATTGGTGATACAGAGCACCTTTTCATGTTACCTATCAGCCATCTGTATGTCTTCTTCACAAAAGTGTCTATTCAGATCTTCTGCCCATTTTTTTAATTGTTTTTTTATATCGAGTTGTATAAGTTCTTTATACTTTTGAATACTAACTCCATCAGCCATGTGGTTTTGCAAATATTTTCTCCCATTTTGTAGATTGGTTGCCTTTTCATTTTGTTGATGGTTTTCTTTGCTGAGCGGAAGCTTTTTTAATGTAATGTGGTCTGACTTTTTTTTTTTTTTTTGCATTTTTCATCACCAAGACCAATATCAAGTAGATTACCTCTCATGTTTTCTTCTGGAAGTTTTATGTTTCAGGTCTTATGTTCAACTCTTTAATCCATTTTGACAATTTTTGTGTATGGTGTAAGAGAGTGGGCCAGTTTCATTCTTTTGCTTGTGTTCCAGTTTCCTTAATGCTGTTCATTGAAGGGACTGTCCTTTCTCCATTGTATATTCTTGGTTCCTTTGTTGTAAATAAATTGACCATATATGCATGGGTTTATTTTTGGACTCTGATCCATTGATCTGTATGTCTGTTATATGCAAATAACATACTGTTTTGATTATTATGGTTTTGTAATATAGTTTAAAATCAGTGTGATGCTTCCAGCTTCATTCTCTTTCTCAACATCACTTTGGCTATTTGGGGTCTATTTTGGTTCCATATGAATTTTAAGATTGTTTGTTCTATTTTTGTGAAAAATATCATTAGAATTTTTGTAGGGATTACACTGAATCTCCAGATTGCTTTGAATTGCATAGTACAGTGTCAAAATCTAAAGTAGCTTCTCAAAAGGGCTTCTTACCTCAGTGAAAATATTGGTTCCCAGCCTTCAGCACTGGGTTATCAACCAACACAAACCCTTGATACGCACAGCCTGACCCATGGACAGTAAAATCTTGTAAGAGATTCTGAATACTCTCAATAAGGATAACTACTCACTTCCAGAAAATGGAAAAAAGGATTTGAGGAGGATTCTGTTTTTTAACCCTTGGAACATGAGCTTATATTCTATTTGAAGTCATGATAAAGATAGAATTTCAGCAATGTTTGCAATTTGTTTTAAAAATAAATGTAGGGAAGAAAACAAGTACTGTATTGATTCATCAGAGACTCTGAGAAAGCAAGGCTACCATATGACCCAGCAATTCCACTCCTGCATATATACCTGAAAAAAGTTAAAACACTAAGTCAAAAAAATAACATGCGCCCCAATGTTCATATTTACAGTTGCTCAGATATGAAAGCAACCTAAGTATCCATCAACAGATACATTCTTGCAGCAACATGGACCTGAAGGATATTAAGCTAAGTGAAATCAGAGAAAGACTGTATGATATTACTGACATGTGAAATCTAAGAACGTAATGAATATACTAAAAGGAACACTGAAATAGAGAACAAACTAGCTGTTACCAGTGGGGAGAGGGAAGCAGGGAGGGGTAATGTAGGGATAGAGGATTAAGAGGTACAAACTATTGTGTATAAAATAAGTTACAAGGATATATTGTACAACAAGAATATAATCAATATCTTATATTAACTATAAATGGAGTTTAACCTTTAAAACTTTTAAATTGAATCATACACCTGTAACAACATCAACTGTGCTTCAATTATTAATAATCTTTTTTTAAAAGTTGATTCATCAGAGCATTGATTCATTAGAGACTCTAGGAAAGCAATTCCTTCAACCACAAAGAAGGTCTCCCTTGGCAGAAGGACAGGGATCTTAATCTCAAGGTCCAAGCAATACTCAGGCAGTGTTCCAGCACTAGACCAATTTCCATGAAACTCTTTCTGCATCCAGCTCCTTAGCATTCCCCGGTAAGAGGAAAAGTCAGCCACACTCCCCACCAGATTTTCCCAATATCTGGTCTGGAAACAGGAGGCGGGCAATCTGAAAGAAAGGTCAGTGGCCTTGGGAACGGGGGAAAGCTAATTGGGTGGGTGAAAATTATGACCCTTCTAGGATCCAGATCTTAACATGGGAAAATGTTGAAACCTCTTCCTGTCATTATCCACTCTAATACCCCAACTTTGAGTTTGCCATCTCAGTATTGTCTAACACCTTGTTTATGTGGCTTGTTTACCTACCAACAGAGAGGGAGTATATACAGCCAAAGAGAGGCTGCTTTCCTGGAATTTCTATAGACTGTTTCAGAAACTCAAGCGTGCATCCCAGTGGGAGTGGAAAAGGTTGCAACTGTGTTACCACAGCCTAAATTTCCTACAATTCACACAGCCTTGCCTTTTCTTCTCTGTGTGCCTGGGGGGACACAGTTCTTGGAGAAGGTGAATAGTTCCTGGTCCTCTGATTCCTCCAGGATGCAGAGAGGGCAGTTTTGAAAGATTAGCTAAGATTCTCTTTCAGATGGGAAAGGTTCAACTCTGGGCAGCTGATTTGAATGGACATGGGGATTGTGAACAGGGATAGAAGAGCCAAGAGAAGTGCGTCCTAGAGCTAGTTATAATCACAGTTTTCCCCATCTAGAGAACCAAAGTCCAGAGCAACATCCTTCAAAATCCTCCAGAAAAATCGAGGGAAGCCTTCACCTGCACATTGAGCAGATTTTGTTTCCCGGCTTTGGGTTTGGTATTTGGCAATTTAGGTCCTAAGAATGGCTTCTGGTTTTTCCAGCATTCTGTTTCTTTTCAAGACTTTGACACCACTGGTTTCCCCTTCTGCCTTGCTTGTCAAGCCTAAAACAAACCAGTCAATGAAACTTGATCGCATCTCCACTGGATTTTAGGGGGAAATAATTGCAACCTTCTCGTTTGAAATACTGCATGAGAGAAAACAGCATTGGGCTGTGGAGACAAGAGTGCTCCGTTTAAACCGTAGCCGGGCAACTCTGCGTGGGACCCTGGGCAGGCACCCATCTTGAAAGGGTGGTACTGGGATTGCCTTAATTTTTTTTTAAATTTATTTTACTGAAGTAAGATTGATAGAGGCTTAGCTGGCAAAGACTCCACCTGCAATGCAGGAGACCTGGGTTCGATCCCTGGGTTGGGAAGATCCCCTGGAGAAGGGAAAGGCTACCCACTCCAGTATTCTGGCCTGGAGAATTCCATGAACTGTATAGTCCATGGGGTTGCAAGGAGTTGAACACGACTGAGTGACTTTCACTTTCACGGTTGATTTACCACATTGCATTAATTTCTGCTGTACTGCAAAGTAATGCAATTACACACACACACACATGTATTCTTTTCTATTATGGCCTATCACAGGATATTGAATATAGTTCCCTGTGCTGTACAATAAGACTGTTGTTTATACATTCTATTTATAACTTTGCATCTGCTAGGAATTCTCTTATTTAATAATGCGTGTAAAGCACTTAGGCTAGTGTTCCGCAAAGTAGGAGCTGTGTAGGAGTTTGCCATTATTATCATTACCCAGCTGTAAAGACTTTAGAAGGTGGAAACCAAAATTTTTAAACCTAGAGAGAGGTCCCCACCTCCCCCAATAAGAAGCATGACAGGTTTAATGCCACCAACTTGTGCTCCATGACCAACCGTCTGCACTTCCAGGGAATAAAGTAAAAACTGAAGCTTAGAGTGTGGGTTGGAGGGTGGGACGGGGAAGGGGTAGGGGTTGTTGCTGGCGAGGAGTCTATACTGTCGTTGGATGGAAAGGTTTGGGGAATGCGGGAGGGTGATACTTCTCACGGAGCTGTCGCCTGTGAACCGCAGATGTTTCTCAATTTCGCACTTTCACCTACATGCCTTTAAGTTGTGGATAAGGAATTTCCTACAAATAGGGTATTAACCCAGAGAAGGCAATGGCACCCCACTCCAGTACTCTTGCCTGAAAAATCCCATGGACGGAGGAGCCTGGTACGCTGCAGTCCATGGGGTCTTGAAGAGTCGGACATGACTGAGCGACTTCACTTTCACTTTTCATTTTCATGCATTGGAGAAGGAAATGGCAACCCACTCCAGTGTTCTTGCCTGGAAGATCCCAGGGACAGAGGAGCCTGGTAGATTGCCGTCTATGGGGTCACACAGAGTCGGACACGACTGAAGTGACTTAGCAGGGTATTAACCCCTACCTCAGCTTTTCTTGTCAACACAGTTATATGTGTCTTTGTTTATTTACTTATACGCTCCCTGACTGTTGGATGGCATGGTCATCCCTGATGGCATGGTTGAATGGCATCACCAACTTGATGGACATGAGTTTGAGCAAGCCCCGGGAATTGGTGAGGGGCAGGGAAGCCTGGTGTGCTGAAGTCCATGGGGTCGCAAAGAGTCAGACACGACTGAGCAACTGAATTGACTGACTCTGACTCCCTGACTGTTGCGTTAATTCTTCCTTGCTTATTCAATAAATTGAAGTTAAATATATTATAACTTTTATTATGGACATTTAAAACACAAAGAAAATAATATAATGTAGTCTAATGTGTTCATCACCCAACTGTAAAAATTAGTATTTTTGCCAATCTCTCTCTCTAAATATATATGTATATACATATATGTATTTCCCAACCTTTTTCCTCCTGTGTTTTAAAAAAAATCCAGGCATAATATAATTTTACCCATCAAGACTTCAATACACAAAGGAGATAGAATTTTTAAATATATGCCCTGCTCATTTATTTATGGACATGTCTAGTAGGAGGAAGATGGTTTCTTCAGATTTTTTTTTTAATTTTTAAAAATTTTTGCTTCATCCCATTTTATTTTTATCAGTTTGTAATTTTCTTACAATATCATTTTGTTTTCTCCACTGGACTGTCAAGGAATTCCATCATGAATGTTTTTGGGGGTTTTCCCTCCACTGGGTTTTATTTTCTACTTGAATACAATTTAATGTAATTAATTACTTATTTTGCTAGTATTACAACTACCATAATATCAGATGATTTACACAGCAATAACTATTTGTAAGACAAGTTTCTAAGCATTTCACTGAGGTTAACTAATTTGATGTTTCACTAATTTAATACTCACCATAACTTTATGGTTAAAAAAAACTATGATTATCAACCCAAAAGTTTTCATTAATTGAAAACATGCTTTCTAGGTACCTTAACTCTAATGCTTAGATTTGGTATTAAAATTATTAACAATAGTTATTGTTTACTTACACTGACATTGGCGTAATAAGACCAAAATAAATACGTTCCTAGACCTCTTGCTGTAGGGAGAGTGGTATAAGTTAAACTTCAGTGAAACTCTACGTTAACAGCAGAAATCCACCCTCCACCCCACCCCCACCCTCGAGCTTCCACTAGGGATAGTTCTGAAGTCACTGGTGTGAAATG
>SJXQ01007083.1:157538-209344 GCA_006408695.1 Aepyceros melampus
AATTCGGTGAATCAGTTGAGAGAGGAGTTTCTCCCAACAAAGTTAAGGGCTGAGCTTCATAGGAAAAAGGGACCAATATTTTTGGTAGAAAAAGAACATTTCAACCTTCAAACTTCTGCACTGCACTTTCGTTTTTCGTTGTTTGGTGTCCGACTTTTGAGACCCCAAGGCTTGTAGTCTGCCACGCTCCTCTATCGGTGTGATTTCTCAGGCAAGAGTGGGTTTGCCGTTTCGTTCTCCAGGGCATCTTGACCCAGGAATCGAACCTGCATCTCCCGCATTGCGGGCGGATTCTTTACCGTTAAGCCACCTTTAAAAGTACACAAGCTTTTATGAGTGGAAAAGGTTTCTTGATGGTCATTTTATCCCAGAGGTTGCCAGAGCCAGAAGGGACGTTAGGGGTTACTCAATCCGGCCTACACAGTGGGGTTTAGGAAAGAGCCACAACCAGGACCTGCACTTTGACTCCCGCATCTGGGATTATTTACCCACCCACCGTTGGTTGATAGGAGTCAAGCTAAACCAATCTTGTGCTACGATGCAAACGAGTTCCCACTGGGACTCTCGCTCTTTTCTCCTCTTTTTTTTCCCCCCCCCAAAACACGTTTTCCTGCATTGCTGATTTTTCAGACTGATCAGTGCCAAGAGAGGAAAACAAAAGACAAATGAGGGCATCTCCTGGCTGGCGAGCATATCACAAAAGTAAATGGGAATCAGGATTTTGGTACCACGTAGAAAACGGAAATCCTGGGAGTTCTGATCAAGAGGTGGGGAAATCGGTCCCTTCAGTGCGAAATGCAGCGGTCGAGGGACTTTGTGAAAGTCGGGTGGGTGAGTGTTTCCCGGGGACGCAGAGCTGAGTTGGCAAGACAGTGTTGGCCTGTGTCCAACAACATGTATTATGCTTGGTTCCACCTGTTACCAGTTATTTGCCAAGTAACTTCACCACTCCAAGCGCTGTCAATTACTGTCCGTTGTGAAATTTACTTTAAGACACGTAACTCACACTGTGGTTGTGACGATTAAGCCGGGAAGAGAACGATTAGATGCATTACTATAAAACGCCTGCCAGAAGGTGTTGAAGAAATAAGATTTACATGCGACGAGGTGGCGAGTGGTTAAGGCGATGGACTGCTAATCCATTGTGCTCTGCACGCGTGGGTTCGAATCCCATCCTTGTCGGCTGGCTGAGTTTGTGAGGGGTGGTTACTTGTTTTGGCGAGGTAAATGAGTGAAGTGAATTAATTCCATCTATTCCACACCCCTCCCCACCCCTCACCCCACCCACCCCCGTTCCCAACTTCCTTAGTAGCATTCTGTCATGGCTGTGAACTTTGTTAAATAATACATTTGATTAATGGTTCATTCTCCCATTCTCCCTTGAAATTTTCACTGCAAATTTTGCTTAGCAGAGATTATCCACTGAGGACATCACTGAAGAATTAATTGAAGACCATAGAAAAACATTACCTAATAAATTTAGAGGAGCATATAAAATTGTTTATAGAGAAGTATACACAAAATTATGGGTTATTTAAGGCATTATCAGGTTAATTTTATCTTTAGGGAATTTTTGTCTATTATCTTTTAACTTTAAAAGCAACCATTTCTAAGGATCCCTACCATTGACAAGGAAGAATATGTTTCTCTTAGAGATATGACAAAACTAAAAAATATTGTACACACTACAATATTCTCAGTTAAAGCTGAGTATTTCTCCCCAAGAAAAGGTAATAAAAATCTGGGACTTCCCTGTTGGCCCAGCAGTTAAGACTCTTCACTTCCACTGCAGAGGGTGCAGGTTTGATCCCTGGTCAAAGCACTAAGATCCCCGCATGCCCTGTGGTGCACTCCCCCACAAAGTAAGATGCAGTTTCTACCTGTGACTTCCATTTGACAGACTTTGGGAGGAAAAAATATAATGCATTTTTTCATTTTATTACTTATTTTATTTATTACCATTTTGGAGTAAGTACTATGTTCATATGATTCAAAAACTATAAAAATCTATACAGCAAATTTTGTCACCAATTACCCTTCCCACCAGTAGGACATTATTGGCCCCAGTGTGTCATTCCAGAAACACAGTATGCATATATAGCATTAAGCTCTCTAAGATACACTTTTATTGAATATAGTTAATTTACAATGTTGTATTAATTTCTACTGTAGAGCAAAATGATACATTTACAGATATATGTTCTTTTTATTCATATATTCTTATCCATTATAGTGTATCACAATATAGTTCCCTGTGCTGTACCGCAGGACCTTGTTGTTAACCATTCTATATATAATAGTTTGCCTCTACTAACCCCAAACTCCCAATCCTTCCCTCCGCAATCCCCTGCCCTTGGCAACTACAAGTCTGTTCTCTATGTCTTTGAGTCCATTTCTATCTTGTGAATGAATTCATTTGTATCATATTTTAGAGTCCACATGTAAGTGATGTCATATATCATTTGTCTTTCTCTTTCTGACTTACTTCACTTATGATAATCTCTAGTTCCATCTATGTTGGTCCAATGGCATTATTTTATTTTTTATGGCTGAGTAGTATTCCATAGTATATATGTACCACATCTTCTTTAGCAATTCATCTGTTGATGGACATTTAGGTTGTTTCCACGTCTTGGCTATTGTGAATAGTGCTGCTTTGAACATATGGGTGCATGTATTCAAAATATAATGTTCAATGAAAAAGAGCATAGTGCAAGACAATATATATAATGCTACTTATTTTAAAAGGTAAATATATCTGCATCTAAATATATACACCATTTTGCATGTGTATCTATAGCTATAATATAAATGTCTAGGAGATAAGCTGTGTTCTAGGGTGTAGTCATTTGTAAGATACTTTCCAATTTCCTCCATAGGGATTATATTAATTTATACATGTGTGCCTGCTAAGTCACTTCAGTTATGTCTGACTCTGTGTGACCCTATGCACTGTAGCCTGTCAGGCTCCTCTATCCATGGGATTCTCAAGGCAAGAATACTGGAGTGGGTTGCCATGCCCTCCTCCAGGTGATCTTTCCAACATGGGGGTGGCAAAAGCATCTCTTACATTTCCTGCATTGGGAAGCAGATTCTTTACCACTAGCCCCACCTGGGAAGCCCCCCAACCAAATAAGTAGAAAGGAGACCAGACCCATCTGCTCCTGCAGCCCTATAAGAGGAATTTTTATTTCAACTAGCATTGTCACAGATCATCTAAATGGAAGCACAAGCACTGCAGTGAGACAGAAATAGGAGTCCTGGTTGCTCATAAGCTTGGTGGCTTTTGTTTATTAAAGGTTTTCTGGATATCCAGTGGCAGTTTATAAATTGGACTGATTAAAGATTTAATGGATTTTAGGGACTGGTGAAATTGAGCTTTCTGTGGTTTTAGGGTGGAACTCATTTAATTGTTTTATTAGAATGAAAATTTTAAATGTCTAAATCAGAGGTCTCATGTTGAATCACTGGATTAGCTCCTATGCAATCCAAGAGATTACTCTAGTTCAGCGGTTCTCAAAAATGTGTTTCTCCCAAGCAACACCAGCATCATCATCACCTGGAAACTTGTTAGAAATACAAACTCCAGGACTGAGGCCCAACAATTGTGCTTGAACAAACTCTGGGGTAATCCTGATAAATGCTAAAGTTTGAAACTCTAGTTTTTTTCTGTTTTGCTTTGTTTTAAAACATGGTTATCCTAGTTGCTGTCCATCTTGGTAAAATCTTTTTCCCCAAGACCCACATTTCTCTTGTCATTGCAGTATCAACATGAGTGTCTATCCTGATTTTTTTCCCTGCTCTGCCAGGATTAATTGTTCTAACCCCTCCTCTACCCACACAACTAGGACTCACAGAACAAGCTAAGGTGGTGTTAAAGACACCGGCCAAAGACCACCAGGAACAAACCTGACAAAATCAGTGTAATGAATTAATACAGCGACAGGATACTCCGGGAAACACCGCTCAACAAGAGAAGTGAGAGAAAACCTCCTTTATTAAGAACCTAGTTACTTTAGATGACTCTAAAGAGGCTCTAAGGGGAGCAAGAAGCGGGTCTGGGTTGATAGCTATTTCTGAGGAGGTATCAACCTTCTTGAAGAAGGTGAAGTCGCTCAGTCGTGTCCGACTCTTTGCGACCCCATGGACTGTAACCTACTACGCTTCTCCGTCCATGGATTCTCCAGGCAAGAGTACTGGAGTGGATTGCCATTTCCTTCTCCAGGGGATGTTCCCGACCCAGGGATTGAACCCCGGGTCTCCTGCATTGGAGGCAGACGCTTTAACCTCTGAGCTGGGGATTAGGTATAGTCTTGAAAAGAGGGTGGTTTTAGGTATTCCAGTAATAGATGGGACGTAGCCGAATGGGTCTGGGACATCGTAAGAAGGCAGTAGTCATTCAAAGAGCGGACCGTGGTGGCTTTTTACAGTTGCTGCTTGATCTTGGGGAAAACACTGATTCCTGTTTACTTTGCAGCTGGCATCTCCTGTATCTTTCCTCCCAGCCTGATAACAGCAGCCATCCCCGCCTTTTTTGTTGTTCTTTTTCAATTGGAGTAGGTTTTCTTCCTTTCCATATAGACAGGCTTTTACTCTTTCAGGGGAGGTTGCTTTGACTGTGGACTTTCAGGAGACTTCGGAGAGAATGCAGGCCGAGATTTCCTCCTTTTAACTCCAGTCCAAAGCGCCTAAGAGAGGAGGCGCGGGAGAACCGCCCGCAGAGGGGGACGAACTTGCGCTCCTGCCTTCTCTGCCTGCTGCCGCTTTGAGGCCTTTCCAGAATAGGGTTGGAGTGGGAGTCGGTAAGAAAAGAACAGAAGGCCGCCTCTCGAGAATTATCCCAGCGAACAGAGAGGTCGCTTCCCGCAGATGCCCCTCGGCGAAGAAAGCGCCCCCCGCTGGAGGTCGGCGGTAGGATGCCAGATGAAACAACGCCCAGCTATATGTGAATTTCAGATAAAGAGCAATTTTTTGCATACAAGTGTGGAAAACCTAGATAGTGGTTGCACATCCGTGAGCAGCCTTCGGGGCACGGCGGGCAGCGAGGAGGGTTCTTGACGATTCTGAGGCCAGAGAGCGTCTTCATCTCAGGAAATCTCACTCTCCCTCCCTTTCCACTGGCTCCCCAGAAGTTTGTAAACTTCCAAGAGAAAATGCCCATTTCTGACTTCTCCAGGGCTCGGGCCACTTGGGAATCACTAAAGAGGCACTAAATGATGACTTGAGAACTCCTTCGCTTTGAAATATAACTCTTTCCTTGAAGCTAAGCGTATCGTTACGTCGGAAAGGGGTGTTACTCAAAAAGGGGGAGAAAAAATAAAGCGGGGTTGGGGGGCGGGGCAGAAACGAGCTCCTAGTCACTTACCGACAGGCAAAGCTACACTGGATCCAAAGGTCGCTTCGAGATATATGAAGGATATGAACTCCGATCGTCAGATTCAAAGCCCAGAACGCTAACCGTTACATAGTAGGGCAATTATCAGGTGGTGTTTGCGATGATATTTAAGTGAAATGGACTGGCAGCCTTGGCTGCGGCTCCTGCGCTCGCACTGCCTTGGAGGAATCCCCCGACCTGCGCCTTCTGCTCTCTCAGTCCCCCTTATTTGCTCCAGTTCTTTGAGTTCTTCATTCTCTTGCATCTCCAGCTCCCATGGACCTTCAAATAACCTGGCTAGAATGGCGCATGCGTTGAAACGGTGTGAGTCTAGACGAGATGCGTTGCCCCTTCCGCTCCAGTTTTATTCAGTCCAGAGGTTCGCGTTCTCTTTCGGGAGAGTTCCTGCAACTCGTTTGGTCGCAGGGCACAGTCCAGTATGGAAGGAATGTTCATAATTTCAAATTCAGGTAAAACTAAAAGATACTACCCTAATCAACGCTATGCAGAGTAATTTTAAGAACCTGGATATGTGTATTTCTAGAAAATATAACATACGGAAATGACCCTAAAAGAAAATTTAAAATCCGAACAGACCAGTTACAGTTGAAGACATAACGCTGTCAACAAACTACCCTGAAAAAATATCAGACATAAGTTTCAGAGATGAATTTTAATAAACTAGTTACAGAACAGATAATTCTAATGCATTTAAAACTGTTAGAATAAAGAAAAAGAAGAGAATATTCGATCTTGGATGGAGATAGGGAACGAATATTAATCGTTAAAGTAAAATTGATTACCAATAAGAAAACCCACCTAATTCTTCCCTGATGGTGCAGTGGATAGAATCCGCCTGCCAATGTGGGGACACAGTCTTGGGAAGATTCCACATGCCAAGGAGCAAAGACCCCATGGACCACAACTACTGAGCAGAGACAAGACCCATGCAACAAAAAATCAATTAATTAAAAAAGAAAACCACATATTTTTAATTTATGCTGAATCTTCAATAAAATCAGCGTAAACAGAATCCAGCAGCACATCAGAGGAATAAAAATTTTTCTATGGCGAGATGGAGATGAGCATTAAAATTGTTTAAAATTTTAAAACTTTTAAACACAATTCACCATATTAGCATATCTCACAAGAAACATCTACATTTAGTAGATATGGAAAAGGTATTTTATTATGTTAACATCCATTTTGATAGATTAAACATTTAAATAAAAGAATAGATACTTCCTATCTTAACCGTGATAAACATATCTAACTACATCAACACCATCCTGCTTTCAGAGGAAACATGTTATGCCTTCTCTTTGAAGTTAGCAACATGTTAGAAAAATGCCCATTACTATTATTTTACATTGCTCTGCAGGAACTAGACAATGCATTTAATGAGAAATAAGTTACAAAAAGTTAAAATTATATGAAGGTATCTAAGGATTTGTTTATAAAACTAAATATATTTATAAAAATAAACAAGAGAAATCAATTGCCTTCACACACAGAATGAAAGAAAAGATCTCCGTTTTCAATTGCAACAAAAGAGATAAAAGAGAAATAAATTTTTTCTATTTTGTTATATTTATTCATTTGGTTTCTTTTTAAGGTTCCATATATAAGTGATAATATAAAGTATTTACCTTTCTCTGTCTAACTTATTTCACTAAGCATAGTAGCATCTAGGTCCATCCACATTTTTTAAATAGCAGAATTTCATTCTTTTTATGGCTAAATAATATTCCATTGTGTATATATACAACATCTTCTTTATTCAGTCACCTGTTAATTGACACTTAGGCTGCTTCCACATCTTGACTATTATAAATAATGCTGCTATGAACATTTGTGTGCATGTATATTTTGAATTAGTGCTTTTATTTTGTTTGGGTGTATATCTAGGAATGGAATTGCTGGATCATATGGTAGTTCTTGTAGAACTACCCACTCTAGTATTCTTGCCTGGAGAATCCCATGGACAGAGGAGCCTGGCAGGCTACAATCCATGGGGTCACAACAGTCAGACACGACTTGGTGACTAAACCACCACCACCATGGTAGTTCTATTTTTAGTTTTTGAAGCACCTCCATATAGTTTTTTATAGTGGCTTCACCAGTTTACATTCCCACCAACTGTGAAAAGGGTTCCTTTCCTCCATATTTTCTCCAACATTTGTTATTTATACACTTTTTGAGGATAACCATTCTGACGGGTGTGAGATATCTCATTGTGGTTTTCATTAACAGTTCCTTGATGGTTAGCAGGGTTGAGCATCTTTTCAGGTGCCTGTTGACCAGCTGTATGTCTTCTTTGGAAAAATGTCTCTTCTGGTCTCCTGCTCATCTTTTAATCAGGTTGGGGTTTTTGGTTTCTTTAGTTTTGCTTTGAGTTAAATGAGCTACTTATACGTTTGGGCACTGACCAGTTATATCAATCACATCATATGCAAATATTTTCTCTCATTCAGTAGGTTGTCTTTTTGTTTTGTTGATATATAAATTTAAGAGGAAAATACCAGGTCAATAATAAGAAAACTTTAAATCTTGTTTACTGAAGCCAGATATGGAGAGAAAGTCGTATCAGTTTTCTCTACATGTAGGTGAAAGGGTTAACGGCTAGGCACGTCAGCCTAGGGAGGCCTGTGGTCCCCAAGCCCCAGGAGACAAACTGGCAAACTTTTTTTCCTTGCATTCCTTTGCTCCCACTTTACTCCTTAGCAGGCGCCTTTAGTTCTGTGTTGCTATAAGGACAATGGGTTCTGCCTGAAAGTAACTTTTTTCCAACCTTGAGCTGCTAATTGCCCAACAAAATAGTACATCTTACTCATGGAAAAGTTTTTCTTAGTTATATTAATGAAACTATGTATCTTGTTTAGAAGCCTGTTTCCTTCAAGACATACAATGTATCTCACCTACAGAGGACTCCCCTTGTGCAGATAGGTATGTTCTGGGAGAGAGCTGCACCTGGTGCAACTCTGTCAGCCTTGAGGTGTTTATCTATGATCAGCAGCTTGCTAATGAGTATAAGATGCCTTGCAAAAACTGGCAAGGGGGGTACTCTCCTGCCCCCTTCCGGTGCCTATTGTTGGAAGCTTTCTCTATCCCTGTTGGTTTAATAAAATCTACGCAAATCTCTAAGTGACAGAGTCTTTGGCACCAGAGTTAAATCCTCTTCCAAGGTCACAAATCCAGCAGCACCATTCACCGTAAGCTATCATCTTGGGGACTCATCTGGGATCCCAAGACAAAATGTCACCTTCCATCTATCATTAGTCTAGGTGTTAATATAATACCAATAAATATTAACATAGAATTTTGTTTTCAAACTGGGTAAATACCTTCTAAAGTTTGTGTGAAAACTAAACAAGCATTAGTAGCCAGGAAAATTCAGAAAAGAATAACAAGGAAGAAAAAGCCTTTTGGGTTTTAAAACAAACTTCAATGAAAAAAACATTATAGTACGAACAGGATAGAAAAACCAGAAGTAAGCACAAATATTTAAGAATTTGATAAAAATGGTATTTTAAGTCAGTGGACAAAAGACAGATCACTCAGTAAATGGTACTGGGACATCTGGATAGTTCAGTTCAGTTCAGTCACTTAGTTGTGTCCGACTGTGCGACCCCATGGACTGCAGCATGCCAGGCTTCCCTGTCCATCACCAACTCTGGAGCTTGCTCAAACTCATGTCTATCAACTCCGTGATGCCATCCAACCATCTCATCCTCTGCCATCCCCTTCTCCTCCCTCCTTCAATCTTTCCCAGCACCAAGGTCTTTTCCAGTGAGTCAGTTATTCCTATCAGGTGGCCAAAATATTAGGGTTTCAGCTTCAGCATCAATCCTTCGAATGAATATTCAGAACTGATTTCCTTTAGGATGGACTGGTTGGATCTCCTTGCAGTCCAGGGACTCTCAAGAATCATCTCCAACACTACAGTTCAAAAGCATCAGTTCTTCAGTGCTCAGCTTTCTTTATAGTCCAACTCTCATATCCATACATGACTACTGGAAAAACTGTAGCTTTGACTAGATGGACCTTTGTCAGCAAAGTAATGTCTCTGTTTTTTAATATGTTGTCTAGGTTGGTCATAGCTTTTCTTCCAAGGAGCAAGCATCTTTTAATTTCATGGCTGCAGTCACCATCTGCAGTGATTTTGGAGCCCCCCAAAATAAAGTCTCTCACTGTTTCCATTGTTTCCCCATCTATTGGCCATGAAGTGATGGGACTGGATGCCATGATCTTCATTTTCTGAATGTTGAGTTTTATGTCAGCTTTTTCACTCTTCTCTTTCACTTTCAAGAGACTCTTTAGTTCTACTTCACTTTCTGCCATAACAGTGGTATCATCTGCATATCTGAGGTTATTGGTATTTCTCCCAGCAATCTTGATTCTAGGTTGTAGTTCATCCAGCCCAGCATTTCACATGATATACTCTGCATCAATGTTAAATGAGCAAGGTGACAGTATACAGTCTTGATGTACTCCTTTCCCAATTTGCAACCAGTCTATTGTTCTATGTCCAGTTCCAACTGTTGCTTCTTGATCTCCAACTTTCACTTTCAAGAGACTCTTTAGTTCTACTTCACTTTCTGCCATAACAGTGGTATCATCTGCATATCTGAGGTTATTGGTATTTCTCCCAGCAATCTTGATTCTAGGTTGTAGTTCATCCAGCCCAGCATTTCACATGATATACTCTGCATCAATGTTAAATGAGCAAGGTGACAGTATACAGTCTTGATGTACTCCTTTCCCAATTTGCAACCAGTCTATTGTTCTATGTCCAGTTCCAACTGTTGCTTCTTGATCTCCATACAGATTTCTCAGGAAGCAGGTAAGGTGGTCTGGTATTCCCATCTCTAAGATTTTGCCACAGTTTGTTTTGATCTATATAGTCAAAGGCTTTGGCATAATCAATAAAGCAGAAGTAGATGTTTTTCTGGAATTCTCTTGCTTTTTTGACGATCCATTGGATGTTGGCAATTTGATCTCTGGCTCCTCTGCCTTTTCTAAATCCAGCTTGAATATCTGGAAGTTCACAGTTCATGTTGAAGCCTGGCTTGGAGAATTTTGAGCATTACTTTGCTAGCATGTGAAATGAGTGCAATTGTGCAGTAGTTTGAACATTCTTTTCCATTGCCCTTCTTTGGGATTGGGATGAAAACTGATGTCTGAGTGGATAGACATCTGAAAAAAAACACCAGAGTGCAATCCACATCTCATATTTTACAACTGAGTAACTTCTAGGTGGTTCAAGAATTTAAATAGGAAAAAATAAAGCTGCAAAAGTCCTAGAAAAAACCACATGAGAATTTTCTTTTATAGTCTTGGCACAATGGAGGCCTTTCTTGGCATCACAGAAAACATAAGGGATTAGTATATTGGCAAAAATCAAAAAGTTTGATGAAGATTGGGGATGATATCACTTTCAGATAGTGTTGAAGAGCTGAAATTTTCATAACTACTTTTGAAGGCAATTTAATAGTCTATAATAAATGAATATTCTTTGACTCAGAAATTCTACTTTTAGGAATTTATCCTGCAGATATACTCATATATGTGTAAGATGATGTATATATAAAAATATTTAGTACAGTATTATTTATAAATAGAAAATATTTGGAAATAATCTAATTGCTCATCAGTAGAGGGCTGGCTAAATAAATCTATATGATAGAATATTATACAACAGTCAAAAACAAAGAGATTTATGCCTACAGCTATGGGAAAAACTCCAAAATTAAGCAAACAGAGGAGCTGTGTGCATGATATCCTACTATCTGTATAAAATAATGGAGTTAAATTATAAATAATTGCTTCTACATGTATAAAATATCCCTGAAAACCTACAATAGAAATCAAGAGCTTTGGCTGTTTCTAGGGAGTGAAATTAAGTGACTAGAGGTAAGAATAAGATGAAATTTTTATTAAAAATTTCTTAAATTTGAAAATGAGAGACTCTAGTACATATCCAGGATCTCTTATCCACAGTTCTACTGCTGTTGCTGCTGCTAAGTCACTTCAGTCGTGTCCAACTCTGTGCGACCCCATAGACTCCCCACCAGGCTCCGCCATCCCTGGGATTTTCCAGGCAAGATCACTGGAGTGGGTTGACATTGCCTTCTCCGTCCACAGTTCTAAAATCCATACAATTCTGAACTCTTTTTTCCCCCATAAATTTGGCAGTAAAGCTCATCTGAGGCAAACGAGGTAACTGAACTGGGATTTTTTAAATAGTCTTTAAAAATCTGAATTTCGAAACAGTTACTCCCAAAGGTCTCTGTGTGATTTTATAATGAATGCCATATACTCATCTACATTTATAAGTGTTCATTTTGCCATGTTTGTGCTCTCTCTCACACACACTCTCTCTCTGTCGGAAGTATTTTATAGTAAATTATAGACATCATGACATAACACCCTTGTTCTTCAGTTCTCATCTTTAATAAACAAGAACATTTTCCTGTGGAACACGATACCATTATCAAGCTCAACAGAAGAGAAAAATCAAAGGGAAATGTTTCCATGTAGTCTCTTTTGTACTTTTTGTACTTTGAAACCATGGCTTTATAACTTATTCAATAGATAATGCAATTTTAAATTAGAAACAAATTTGGATGAGACCTCTAATAGAGAAAATTAGCCAGAAAGCTATGGGATCTGTCAAACTATCATTAAAGGACAAGAAAGGATTCACAAATACCCAATTAAAAATAGAGATTGTGGGGGAAATCATTTCATGTTAATACCCAACTAATTTGGGGCTGGCATGAATAGGGCTTTCATCAAGTCAGTACTGAGAGAAACATGGCACAGAAAGCCAACAGACACCTCACACAAGTGTCTACTGCTTTGAAGGAAAATTCTGTTTTCTCTGTCATAGAGTACGTGCTCAGTTACTCAGTTGTGTCCGACTCTTTGAGACCCCATAGACTGTAGCCCACCAGGCTCCTCCTCTTGCTGGGATTAAGAATCCTGGAGTGGGTTGCTGTTTCTTTCTCCAGGAGATCTTTCCCACCCGGGGATTGAAACTGCCCCTCCAGTGCCTCCTGCATTGACTGACAGGGCTGGCAGATTCATAAAGAGTCCAATGTAATCAATCTGACCCTAGGTGACTGGCTGTTCCTACTGGGATATTACACTATATTGTGGTTGCAACTCAACAGTGGAGATGTCTGGATTAGCTTTAGTGAAAGAAAGCCTCTTTGTTTTTAGTCTATGCACATCT
The DNA here is from genome assembly GCA_006408695.1 of Aepyceros melampus. Classification (NCBI taxonomy): domain Eukaryota; kingdom Metazoa; phylum Chordata; class Mammalia; order Artiodactyla; family Bovidae; genus Aepyceros; species Aepyceros melampus. Next base: position 170,150 of record SJXQ01007083.1, read on the forward strand.
TTCATCATGGTAGTCAAGGCCACCATGTTCAAAAGTTCCTTGACCAAATCCTGAAGTAGCTGAATAAGCAGTTGCTGACATCCACAGGGAGATCAGCTTCCCTACTTCTTACTGAAACCTCTCACAAGGTGGGTTATATGGGACACAAATATTTTTACACTTCAGTCTATTCACCTGCCAGCTAGTTCCTTACTTTCTTTGCTACCAATCCTCCAAATAGTTACTCTTCCTTCTCCTTCTTCTTCTTTTTGAACTTATGATAAAACACACAGTCGAGTCAGTATCCCAATATGCCTATATACAGGTTCAGATGACCCTCAATGTTTTTGCTAGCTGAATAATCAGCATTTCTTCTTGTCTCTAAGCTGAGTAGCTGAGTGGCATTTTAAATATTTTCAGTAGAGATTCCCAATTCTAAGTTAAAAATAATCCCTTCTGTCCTAGGACACTCATCAAGGTACTGCTGCAGGGGAATCTTCCTCCAGACAGAAAAGCAGGAGACAGACTTTCTCCTAGCTGTTTAACTATAAGGAAGTCCATCGTGCTGTTCACTTGACCTTAAGTCGAATTGGCCTGAGTCCTGTAGTTTATCTACTTAAAAATCACACAAACCAGTTATACAGCCTAATCAACTGTCAATGAGATTTTATGCATATGGTAACTGTGTTTACTTGTTGCAGATGGGCCTCAAAAATGGAAGAGAATAATATATTTAAAGCCCAAGAGAAGGTGAGCATTTATTCTCATTATATAGTTTTTAAGAAAGTTGTACTGAGGGCTTTGCACGTGAGGTATATCAGAGAACGTGATCAGAATTTGGGGCAAATTTTCTTCATATTGGTGCTCTTAATGATTACACAGAAAAACCAGAGCTGGGAAACCAGCGGGTGAAAAAATGCTCTATCAGCAATGCTCAGAGCTTCTGGAAGCTGCTTGTACTTGGGCAGGTTACTTAACCAGTTCATCAAGGTTTCTTTATCTGCAAAGTGTCTGCTCAGGCTGCCATAACAGAATATCACAGACTGACTGGCTTAAGCAACAGAAGTTTATTTTCTCATAGTTTTGGAGGCTGGAAATTCAAGATCAAGATGCCATCAGAGCTGATATCTAGTGAGACCTCTATTCCTGGACTCAGTGAGCTGCCTTCGGGCATTTCTGTCTACCCATGCCTGTGGAGAGAGGAGAGAGAGCACAAGAGAGCCCTCCGGTATCTCTTCTTCTTATAAGGACATCAGTCCTATTGGATTAGGACCCCACCTTTAATTACCTTAATCACCTCTCTGAAGACCCTATCTTCAAATACAGTTAAGGCTTCAACAGATGAATTTGGTCATGACACAGTTCAGTCAATAACAAATATGTACCTCAGAATGTTGCTGTGAGCATTGAACACAATTTGTGAAAAATACGTGGCACACATTATGCTTAATATATTATAACTGTTATCAGAAATTACCAGGGCCACCCTTGTCAATTTGGGTTTACATTTATAGTCAAAAATATGAGATATACTAGGTAGGTGGCGGATCGGATGAGAGAATCCAATGGAATAGACCTTGCCATTTTTTTTTGTATGTAATCTTCTTAGTGGTGTCAGCACTGGGCACCAGTGGATGTAGAACTAGGTACTCAGGGCTGAGTCATTTGCCTTCCCATTCTAACTCTCCCTGCACAATTGGCTCCAAATCCAATCTAATTCCCCACAGATAACATCACAGCCTCTTGCTGACTTTTTGTTATCCTTCTGGTAATCCATCCACAACAGAGGTCTCCTGTTTTCATTTTCACATTACCCCATGTGTATCAAAACTACAACTTCTCTTGTCGCTCTGTTTCTAGCTTCTATTTATTTCATTTACCCTAGCAATCACATGGTTATGATTTTGGAACAACAGGGCTGGCAGATTCATAAAGAGTCCAATGTAATCAATCTGACCCTAGGTGACTGGCTGTTCCTACTGGGATATTACACTATATTGTGGTTGCAACTCAACAGTGGAGATGTCTGGATTAGCTTTAGTGAAAGAAAGCCTCTTTGTTTTTAGTCTATGCACATCTTTCATCATGGTAGTCAAGGCCACCATGTTCAAAAGTTCCTTGACCAAATCCTGAAGTAGCTGAATAAGCAGTTGCTGACATCCACAGGGAGATCAGCTTCCCTACTTCTTACTGAAACCTCTCACAAGGTGGGTTATATGGGACACAAATATTTTTACACTTCAGTCTATTCACCTGCCAGCTAGTTCCTTACTTTCTTTGCTACCAATCCTCCAAATAGTTACTCTTCCTTCTCCTTCTTCTTCTTTTTGAACTTATGATAAAACACACAGTCGAGTCAGTATCCCAATATGCCTATATACAGGTTCAGATGACCCTCAATGTTTTTGCTAGCTGAATAATCAGCATTTCTTCTTGTCTCTAAGCTGAGTAGCTGAGTGGCATTTTAAATATTTTCAGTAGAGATTCCCAATTCTAAGTTAAAAATAATCCCTTCTGTCCTAGGACACTCATCAAGGTACTGCTGCAGGGGAATCTTCCTCCAGACAGAAAAGCAGGAGACAGACTTTCTCCTAGCTGTTTAACTATAAGGAAGTCCATCGTGCTGTTCACTTGACCTTAAGTCGAATTGGCCTGAGTCCTGTAGTTTATCTACTTAAAAATCACACAAACCAGTTATACAGCCTAATCAACTGTCAATGAGATATTTATGCATATGGTAACTGTGTTTACTTGTTGCAGATGGGCCTCAAAAATGGAAGAGAATAATATATTTAAAGCCCAAGAGAAGGTGAGCATTTATTCTCATTATATAGTTTTTAAGAAAGTTGTACTGAGGGCTTTGCACGTGAGGTATATCAGAGAACGTGATCAGAATTTGGGGCAAATTTTCTTCATATTGGTGCTCTTAATGATTACACAGAAAAACCAGAGCTGGGAAACCAGCGGGTGAAAAAATGCTCTATCAGCAATGCTCAGAGCTTCTGGAAGCTGCTTGTACTTGGGCAGGTTACTTAACCAGTTCATCAAGGTTTCTTTATCTGCAAAGTGTCTGCTCAGGCTGCCATAACAGAATATCACAGACTGACTGGCTTAAGCAACAGAAGTTTATTTTCTCATAGTTTTGGAGGCTGGAAATTCAAGATCAAGATGCCATCAGAGCTGATATCTAGTGAGACCTCTATTCCTGGACTCAGTGAGCTGCCTTCGGGCATTTCTGTCTACCCATGCCTGTGGAGAGAGGAGAGAGAGCACAAGAGAGCCCTCCGGTATCTCTTCTTCTTATAAGGACATCAGTCCTATTGGATTAGGACCCCACCTTTAATTACCTTAATCACCTCTCTGAAGACCCTATCTTCAAATACAGTTAAGGCTTCAACAGATGAATTTGGTCATGACACAGTTCAGTCAATAACAAATATGTACCTCAGAATGTTGCTGTGAGCATTGAACACAATTTGTGAAAAATACGTGGCACACATTATGCTTAATATATTATAACTGTTATCAGAAATTACCAGGGCCACCCTTGTCAATTTGGGTTTACATTTATAGTCAAAAATATGAGATATACTAGGTAGGTGGCGGATCGGATGAGAGAATCCAATGGAATAGACCTTGCCATTTTTTTTTGTATGTAATCTTCTTAGTGGTGTCAGCACTGGGACCAGTGGATGTAGAACTAGGTACTCAGGGCTGAGTCATTTGCCTTCCCATTCTAACTCTCCCTGCACAATTGGCTCCAAATCCAATCTAATTCCCCACAGATAACATCACAGCCTCTTGCTGACTTTTTGTTATCCTTCTGGTAATCCATCCACAACAGAGGTCTCCTGTTTTCATTTTCACATTACCCCATGTGTATCAAAACTACAACTTCTCTTGTCGCTCTGTTTCTAGCTTCTATTTATTTCATTTACCCTAGCAATCACATGGTTATGATTTTGGAACATCTCTTAATTTAAATTAAAAATATATTTGATGAGTAATTCTGTGCCCACTGAAGACCTTCCTCTGACTCCCGTGACCTCATCTTACTAAAATTCCTTCTGGTTTCATCTTCCTCCTTAATGGGCATCTTTCTAGTCAGTTCCTTTGTTACTGTCTTCTTCCTCTCCCCATGAACTTGGACTTCTCATTTTTCAGCCATTTCCCCCTTTCTTCTATCTTCCAAGCCTGCATCTAGAACCCTGCTGAGAACCCTTCTTCCATGGCACATCTGAGTAAGTCCTTCATCTATCTATCATCCATCCATCTGGTCATTCATTCATTCAACTAATATGTGTTAAGCATCTACAGTGGCTACAGGAGAGTATGCAGAGGCCTACAGATCAGAGAGTGCTCCCTACAGCACTGTCAGTGCACATGTGTGTTGTATGTTCAGGAAAAGCCCATTTTGTAAAAGCAATGTAGGAAGTACTTGAGATTACAAGGACCAAATCCAAGTTCCAGCTCTTCAGTTTTTTAGCCAAGCAACATTTAAAGTTACTTTATATCACTGAATTTGAGTTTCTTTTAAAATGCATACAGATAATAAAGAATCCCCAAAATATACAAGTTTACATAGTAAAAAAGTAAAAGTTCTTCTCCAAGTCCAACTCACCAGGAGTAACTACTCTTGTCACATTGCTGTGTGTTTTCCAGATTTCTTTCTAAATATAGTCTGTCTAGCTATAGACAGACTCCTTGTATATCTTTAGTTCTTTTGAGAAGTGGGATACTAACATGAACAGGTTTTGTGGTTAGTTTGATAATATATATGAAAGTGCTTCGTAACTCATGGAACACTGTATAAATGATAATTATTAAAAAGTGAGAAATGTCTTGGGGGTTTTATATTCTACCCCGTCCCCTTATACATTTCAGAGGTTAATGTAAAGTTTGAGCAAAAGAGCAGTACTGGTCTCACTTGTGGCCCATGTCTTCTCTGCAGACACATTTCTATTTTGCAAACCTACTGTCATCTCTCAGCTAAAAGGAAGTGGAGAAGCCTGGTCTCATCCCAGAGGAGTCCTAAGAGGTACCTATCCAGGAGTGTGAGGGACAATGCAGTTAGATGTCGGAGAAAGAGTCCAATGTTTGGGGTTTTTCTGAGTTGCAAAGTGGTGATCACACCTGGGGAACCCAAGACATCCTAAGGATTCATAGCATCCCTTCTCCAGCCTCACCTTCAACTCATCTAAATAGAGGCAGGCTAATTAGGTTGGTTGACTATTGTCCAACCTGAACCAGTCCTATGGAAGAGCCTTTGCCTCAGCACCAGCCCCTGGGTCAGTCAGTTCAGGCCGTAATAGTAACATTGATTTTAATCCTTTCTCTAAATATTCCACAAATATTTATTGAGCCACCACTGTGCACCAGCCAAGATTCTCAGGGACTAAACCAGAAAGATCTTGTTCCCATGGAGATAAGATTGTATGTAGCAAGGGGGAGACAAATAATAAGCATGTAAATAAGATGATATAATTTGTTAGAAGGTGGTGGTACAGAATAAAGCACAAATAGAGCATACAGGGAATTTGACTGCTATGGATGGGGCACACAGAGTGTAGTTTTAAGTGGAAGAACTGAGAAGGTGAGAATTGAGCAAAAACTTCAAGGAAGTGAGAGAATGAGCTCTGAGGTCAGAGTTTCCAGGAAGAGAGGCACTAGAGCTGAGGCTTTGTCCTGGGGATGCACCCAGGATGATTACAGATTAGAAAGACATAAAAACTTCCTACAACACCTAGAATAGGAGAAGCTCAGCACTTTTTCCATAAATGACCAAATGAACATAGGTCTACACAAAATAACTTTCTTTAGAAAGGGTCACTTTGAGGCTCCCTGCATCAGTGTGGAGGGAATTCTCAGCAAAGACTCCAGAGAAGCCACTCTGATCCTGACCATTCTCTTCTTGTGAAGAATATAAAAAAATTTTCTTCAGGCCTCATCCATGTGGGGGACACCTAGCTGCATTTTGCCAAAGAGGGTAAACTTCCCTTGTTACCTAGAAGAAGGTGTTGCCACACCAGCCCCTCAGTTTGTAACCTCCTTCCGACTCTGTGACATAGGATAGAATCACCTCACTTGGGACTTCCTTGGTCGTGCAGTGACTAAGATTCTGTGCTCCCAATGCAGGGACCTGGGTTTGATCTCTGATCAGGGAGCTAGATTCCACATGCAGCAGCTAAAAGTTCATATGCCACAGCTAAAAAAAAAAAAAGATTCGGCATGCCACAATGAAGATCAAAGATCTCATGTGCCACACCTAAGACCCCTGAAGCCAAATACATAGATTAAAAAGAAACAGAAGCAGCAGCACCTTGCATTTCTGTTCACACAGCAATCCATTCATCACTAGGCTCAGGGAACAAGTGACATTTACCTGGTCTTTTTTTTGTTTGTTTGTTTCAGGTGGAATGACCCAGACTAAGGACAGAGAGTTGGTGCTAAGGAAACATTGTCATAAGAGAGTGGAACCCTGTGGGAAAGTGTCTTATGGACAGACTTGGGAGGAGTCGCAGCAGGGGCCCCGACATGGAGAAGTCAGTGAACATAAGGGTGGGGTAGAGAGGCATTGGGGAAGGCCTGTAGGAACCAGACCACACAGATGTGAAGAATGTGGAAAGAGCTTTGCTCAGAGCTTGGGTCTGGTTCGACATCAAAGAGTTCACACTGGAGAAAGACCCTATGAGTGTAATGAGTGTGGGAAAACCTTCAGTCGGAGTTCGGTTCTTTTTAATCACCGAGGAACCACAATATTCAGAAACGGTACCATTGTAAGGAGTGTGGAAAGGCCTTCAGCTAGAGTGCTGGTCTCATCCAGCACCAGAGAATCCACAAGGGAGAAAAGCCATAACAGTGCAGCCAGTGCAACAAGAGCTACAGTCGGCGCTCGTTTCTCAGCGAGCATCAGAGAAGCCACACGGGGGAGCACCCTCACCATTGCAACCAGAGTGGGAAGAGCTTTAACCGCCACTGCAACCTCATCCGCCATCAGAAGATCCACATGGTGGCTGAGCTGATCTAATCCAAGCTGTGTGCAAGTTTTCCGGATCACTCACCAAGTCACGTGGGGTAGGTAAAGACTAGAAAACACCTTTCTTCCTGTCTCCACAAAATGTGTTTTGATCTCAGTTCAGTTCAGTTGCTCGTTTGTGTCTGACTCTTTGCGACCCCACGGACTGCAGGCCTCCTTGTCCATCACCAACTCCCAGAGTTTACTCAAACTCATGTCCATTGAGTTGGTGATGCCATCCAACCATCTCATCCTCTGTCATCCTCTTCTCCTCCCACCTTCAGTCTTTCTCAGAGTCAGGGTCTTTTCAAATGAGTCAGCTCTTTGCATCAGGTGGCCAAAGTACTGGAGTTTCAGCTTCAGCATCAGTCCTTCCAATGAACATTCAGGACTGATTTCCTTTAGGATGGGCCGGTTGGATCTCCTTGCTGTCCAAGGGACTCTCAAGAGTCTTCTCCAGCATCACAGTTCAAAAGCATCAATTCTTCAGCACCCAGCTTTCTTTAGAGTCTGACTCTCACATCCATATATGACTACTGGAAAAACCATAGCTTTGACTAGACGAACCTTTGTTGGCAAAGTAATGTCTCTGCTTTTTAATATGCTGTCTAGGTTGGTCATAACTTTTCTTCCAAGGAGCAAGCATCTTTGGAAGGCTGCTGTCACCATCTGTGGCAATTTTGGAGCCCAAAAATATAAAGTCTGTCACTATTTCCATTATTTCCCCAACTATCTTCCATGAAGTAATGGGACCAGAGCCGTGATCTTAGTTTTCTGAATGTTGAGTTTTAAGCCAACTTTTTCACTCTCTTCTTTCACTTTCATCAAGAGCCTCTTTAGTTCTTCACTTTGTGCCATCAGTGTGGTATCATCTGCATATCTGAGGTTATTGATATTTCTTCCGGCAATCTTGATTCCAGCTTGTGCTTCATCCAGCATTTTGCATGATATACTCTGCCTATAAGTTAAATAAGCAGGGTGACAATATACAGCCTTGACCTACTTCTTTCCCAATTTGGAACCAGTCTATTGTTCCATGTCCAGTTCTAAATGTTGCTTCTTGTCCTGCATACAGATTTCTTAGGAGGCAGATCAGGTGGTCTGGTATTCCCATCTCTTGAAAAATTTTCCACAGTTTGTTTTGATCCACACACTCAAAGGCTTTGGCATAGTCAATAAAGCAGAAGTAGATGTTTTTTTGGAACTCTCTTGCTTTTTCAATGATCCAACGGATATTGGTGTTTTGATCTGGGGACATCCATAAAAGGAGTGTTTGGGGTTTTGAAGGTGCTGATTTCCCTTTGGTTCCTTTGCTCTTTCCTGTTTCTTACTAGCCCCATCCCTCTTATTTATTCTCTTTGAGATGACTGCTAACCTTTTCTAAAAATGTATTAATAAATGGCAGTGCCACAGCCAACATACTAGGACGACCTACATCTGTGTTTAATTCCTAAAGATCACATAGAGTGCTGCCGATGTTTTATAATGAAGGGGTCTTTGGTGTTCCCCGTGACCAGTACCCACATAGTAAACACTGTTTCTGCCTACTGCTTCTCTCTGACACCTGCGTGATCCTCCCTTGGGTCACTGACCAGCATTGGCTGGGTGCTTCGCTGTTTTCAGAGTGCTTCCATTTACTTCACCACAGTTGCTTCTCACAACAACCACACAGGAAAATGAGTATTATTATCCTGTTTTACAGATGAGGAATTGAAGATTCAGAAGATCCAAACCTTAGAGCCAAGGCTTAACCTTTGGACTTTTAGTAAACTTTTAACTATGGAATAATTTTAGACTTATAAAAAAAGTTGCAAAGAAGGAGTTCCCTGGCAGTCCAGTGGTTAGGACCCGGGGCTTTCACTGCCATGGCCCCAGTTCAGTCCATGGTCAGGGAACTAATATCCTACAAGCTGTGCAGCATGTCACTGCCCTCCCCCCACAAAAGTGGTAAAGATAGAGTTCTCATGTACCCTTCACCCAGCTTCCCCTAATATTAACATCTTACGTCAGGTCTTTTCAGTTAAACCCTTGACTTTTGAATCTAAATCCCACTGTTTACAATGTCATGCTTCATTGGTATTCTTAGATTTCCTCATTTAAACTCAGTCACCTGAAATTCCCTTAGTGCTCTTCCATCCATCTTCAGCATTACAAAAAGTCGTCGGTATCCTGAGTACTAATATAAGACATCAGAGCATTGGATCATCATCCATAAGATGCTTTTAAAACTACCATCTTAAATCTCCTGAATCTTTCCCTTCTGTTGTGTTGCTTAGGTCTGGAGTTGTCTGCTGATGTTCTAATCTGATCTTGTGTCCTTTTTTTTTTCACACTTAGGATCCTGGTGAATGCTCCCAGTGTTCTACATACCGTCCTGTATAACCCTATATTTTCTTTGGAACTTCTGAGTTTTCCATCTGAAATAATAATCCAGTATAAAGAAGGGACCTGTTAGGAGGGAGAAAATGTTCCAAATGAAATGTAAGAATAGGAAGTTGGTATGTATCTGAAAAGTATATGAAGAGGGAATAATTTGAGGAGGGCATGAGAAAGATGAAATCTGTGATGCCAGGGGCGAAAAGAATAATGGCCAGACACTGAACAGGTATGTGGGATAAGGAAAGAAAAGTTCAGACAGTGGACATCTGTCAGTAGAAGGAATGAAGATGGGCCTAGAAACATACCCAGAATGGTCCAGAATGCTTCTGGATGTGTCAAGATTCGATCATGTAGGGGAAATATGCAACAGACTGTCAACATGGTAACTGGGGTGGATGGAGGACTGCATGACCCTTTCACTTGTGTACCTCTCTTTGAGCTGTGAATGTGCTTGTTGTACAGAGGTGGTATGAATTCCCCTTCCAATTACTAAGGATGATGCTATGAAGAATGAATGAAAAATTCTCATCAAGGAACTTTTGAGGGACAGTAGGGCGGCACCCAAGCTGGTCCAGAATTGACTTTAATGGTACAAAGGATGTCACAGGTTAAGAGAGCTGAGACTGAAACTTCCAAAACAGAATTTGAAATTTTGCTTTCTATCAGGTATATTAAAGTGTTAGTTACTCAGTTGTGTCCGACTCTTTGTGACCCCAAGGACATAGCCACCAGGCTTCCCTGCCCATGAAATTCTCTAGGCAAGAATACTGGAGTGGGTTGCCATTTCCTTCTCCGGGGGATCTTTCCCGACACAGGGATTAAGCCCGGGTCTCCTCCATTGCAGACAGACAGGGAAGCTCAGAGAAGGAACTTCCTGGAGAAGGAAATAACAGTTCATGGTATCACAAGAGGCAGACAAGACTTAGCGACTAAACCACCACCACCAGTGCAAAAGAGGGTAAGAGCTAGTGGCCCTGGTTTTTTATTGTGGTTAGGGGATGGGCCCAGGAAATACTTCTTATGCACAGATAAGGTAAGGACTTGCAAAGCTTGAGGTGCCAACTGAGGAAGCACATTTCTTATAAACTTACTCACATGTGGGGGAGAAAGGAAGGGGAAAATAGGAGGTGAAAGCTGTCAGTGATCTGTCAAACATCAACAACAGAGTCAAGATTGTTGTTAAATTACAACTGTTTAAAAAGAATCAATTCAGGAGATTCTTTATCATGTGATTCTCGTTCTGTCCTTATAAACTAAGGAGTAAGTATGAATTTAATATTCAATCCATTTTTAAACAAATGTATATAACCAGAAAAAGTATCTGTTAAAAAAAAATCCATCCCTGTCCATTTGACTACCTGAAACTGTCTCACTACTGCAGAGTGGCTCACCTCCCACTGAAGTCAGCTGAGACTTTCTAGAAGAGGTGAGCTCCCAGAGGCAGCTGTCCCCTCACTAGACTCTTGAAGGGGGTATGGTTTGTGGGACCTGAGGTGAAATTTCAGGGATTCCTAATCTGTTTGGAGACATACAACTCTTTCTTGCCTACTTCCTGCTAGAGAGGATCAGCTGGGACCTATGAGTAATTAAAAATATTTAGATTCAAAAGGGTATTACAATGGTAGTGGTTAATACACTGAGGATCTATAGTGTCCATCATATTTTTAAAAGGGTCCAAAAACTAAACAAAGTTAAGAACTACTGCTTGATGTGTGGTGGAATGACAAGAAGCAGGTGTGGTGGAGACTTTTCAGAGAGAGCCCTGACTCCCACTTTGATTTTTTTCACACATACACACAAACACACCCACACCCACACCCCGCACCCCCTATAAACACAGTCCCACATCAACCTTTTCATCAGCTCTCCTGGTTTACCAGGTTCTCTCTCCAGATCCTCCAGCACAATCACCATTTCCTCTTCACATTCTGGATGACGTCCTCACCCTCAGACCAGTTGCTGGTCACCCTGCCTATCCTGACAAGATAATACCCAGTGCAGCAGAAGCCAGTGCTTTGGGAGTACTTTTAAGGTATAGAACTAATTGTTGAATACAAAGGTATTAATATAAGATGAGCTAGCTGAAGGCTATATGCAGAAGGTTCTCTGAGGCTCACACAGCAAGAAGTTAACTCAGAATTCAACCCTCAATTCAGAAAAATCTAGATGTCTTCTACATTCCGTTCACCCCTAGAAACCTTTCTTTTACTCATAGAATTCAGGTATCTAAGAGGGTGTTTCCAGGTTTGCCCCTATTCCTTTGGGAGAAAAGTAGAAAAATGGAGAGAGAAGGAATATACTGGACTTCTCTTTGAGATTGCATCAAAGACTGGCTTTTATCACAGCTCATATTGTAGCCTTTCACAGTGGCAGTACCTATCCAAGTGACTGGTGTCATTTGCCACTTTCCAACTTCCTCAGATTCTATTATTTACTTTCCTGAATCTGTTTCCTTAAGTATGACTGAGACTCTTGAGAGTCCCTTGGACTGCAAGGAGATCCAACCAGTCCATTCTGAGGGAGATCAACCCTGGGATTTCTTTGGAAGGAATGATGCTAAAACTGAAGCTCCAGTACTTTGGCCACCTCATGTGAAGAGTTGACTCATTGGAAAAGACCCTGATGTTGGGAGGGATTGGGGGCAGGAGGAGAAGGGGACGACCGAGGATGAGATGGCTGGATGGCATCACGGACTCAATGGACGTGAGTCTGAGTGAACTCCGGGAGTTGGTGATGGACAGGGAGGCCTGGCGTGCTGCGATTCATGGGGTCGCAAAGAGTCGGACACGACCGAGCGACTGAACTGAATTGAACTGACTAGACAGACCTTTGTTGGCAAAGTAATGTCTCTGCTTTTGAATATGCTATCTAGGTTGGTCATAACTTTCCTTCAGGATGGCATCACGGACTCGATGGACATGAGTCTGAGTGAACTCCAGGAGATGGTGATGGACAGGGAGGCCTGGTGTGCTCCAATTCATGGGGTCGCAAAGAGTCGGACATGACTGAGCGACTGAACTGAACTGAAGCTTTTCAGCAAACTCTTATGAGAGAAAAACAGTCACTCAAAACAATATACTATAACCTTACCTCACCTAGGCAATACAGTGTGTATCTGTGTATGTACGGGTGTGTATTTGGCTTCCCAGGTGGCTCAGCGGTAAAGAGTCTACCTAGCAATGTAGAAGGTGTGGGTTCAATCCCTGGGTTGGGAAGATCCCCTGGGATAGGAATTGGCATTTCCTATAGCATTTTTCTGGGGTATTGCTGGTGGCTCAGAGGTTAAAGCGTCTGCCTGGAATGCAGAAGACCCGGGTTCGATCCCTGGGTCGGGAAGATCCCCTGGAGAAGGAAATGGCAACCCACTCCAGTACTCTTGCCTGGAGAATCCCACGGAGGGAAGAGCCTGGTAGGCTACAGTCCATGGGGTCACAAAGAGTCGGACACGACTGAGTGACTTCACTTTCATAGCATTTTTCAGAGAAGGCAATGGCACCCCGCTCCAGTACTCCTGCCTGGAAAATCCCATGGAGAAATCCCATGGAGAGTGGAGTCTGGTGGGCTAAAAAGAGCCTGGTAGGCTACAGTCCATGGGGTCACAAAGAGTCGGACACGACTGAGTGACTTCACTTTCATAGCATTTTTCAGAGAAGGCAATGGCACCCCGCTCCAGTACTCCTGCCTGGAAAATCCCATGGAGAAATCCCATGGAGAGTGGAGTCTGGTGGGCTAAAGTCCACGAGGTCTCAGAGTCAGACACAATTTAGACTGAGCACACAATACGTGAAAACAATGGTATGTATTATTTATCTCATAACATATTACAGCATATATTAAAACACTGATAAATCACTTTATCTCCTTAAATTGATTTCCTCAATGGGTACCCCCAAAATATAATCAGTTGTATGTGTTACAAAAATTTAATGTAAAAGCATATTGCTTCCATTTTATGAATTAAACTTCAAAGCAAATTAATAAGCTCTGTGACAAAATTTCCCATACTATCTTAATCTACAGATTTTAACTTAATAGTCCAAAACTCAATTTAATTAACCAAAACTATATTTATCAGGCATGATCTAATTTTTTTATTGATTTGAATACTAAAGTTAAACCTCAAACTCAAGTTTGCCAACAGTGATATTTTTAAAAATAAGGTTTTCCAAAAAGTAAGAGTTAAAAGTATAAAAATATGTTGTGAATTGATGCTATCATTCTATGAAATACTGATTTTTATTAAAACTTGCTTTTAAAAGGATAGATGGACTTGGCTATCAGATTTTGCATAAAACATTAGCATGATAATCAACTGCAAAAAAGGAAAAACTATCTTAAAAACTAATCAGCATTCTAGGAATTAGCAAAGACTTTCATTTTTCTAGCTCTAAGAAACACTGTAATAAATTACTGCTACCACGGGAAAAATAAGCAAAGGTGAGGGGAGCTCTTCATGAGAAACAATGTCTTTGTGTGTGTGTGTTAGTCACTCAATCATATCCAACTCTTTGCAATCCCATGGACAAACTCCTCTGACCATATAGGTGGGTAAAAATCTTACTAGATAACTGAAACTCTGGGTACAAAGCTTCTATCCTAATTTTTCTACTAATTAGATGGGGGAATCTGAGTTCCCTGAATTTCTCTGTTTCAGCAGAAAAGTGAGTCTTTTAGCTTTTAGGGGGTCTTTAAAATTGACCATGGAGAGGAGTTCATAAACTATTTTTAAAGAGTCTACAAATTAGCCATAATATCTTTTCTTTAATTTTGTTTGGCAGTGAAGTGACTGTTCCTCAAGAGATGAAAGCAGTGTGAGAGTTAAAATGTGTCTAGAGTGAGTGCTGGCCTTCTATGCCACTATATGTATGTATATACCTTGAGGAAATTAGAATTATTAAAAAAACTGTTATGCATGCAAAGCTTTATCACCATAATATTGAAAAGGAATATATATCTAAGGGAAATTCATAAGTAATGCTCCAAATCTTGAGATTTATGTGTATGCATAATAGAGTCTTTGACCCAAGATTAAACAAGCCCAAAAGGACATCAACAAGGACTGGTGGACATATTTTCTCAGATTTTCGGGGTCTGGGATTTCATTTTACTCCACTAACAAGCTAATTAGGGCTTCCCTGGTAGCTCAGCTGGCAAAGAATCTGCCTGCAATGCAGGAGATCCTGGTTCGATTCCTGGGTTGGGAAGGTCTGCTGGAGAAGGGATAGGCTACCCATTCCAGTATTCTTGGGCTTCCCTGGTGGCTCAGCTGGTAAAGAATCTGCCTGCGATGTGGGAGACCTGGATTCAGTCCCTGGGTTGAAAAGATCCCCTGGAGAAGGGAAAGGCTACCCACTCCAGTATTCTGGCCTGGAGAATGCTATGGACTGTATAGTCCACGGGATCATGGTTGCAAAGAGTCAGACATGACTGAGCGACTTTCACTTTCAACAAGCTAATAACTTAGCCTGTGATTCTTTCATGGAATCTGGCATAAAATATTAGTTTCCTGGGGCAGAAGGAAAGAATTTTGTATGATTCCATGGAGGCCCAATGCCTTTCACATTTGGCCCTCAGAATTTCATTGTGTTTCTCCAGTGCATGGATGTCCACATCCTCCCCACCTATAGCCATACTGTTTCAAAGTCATAATTGTTCTTCTCCAATTCTCAAAAACCTTCTTATGCATGACAATCCTCCTTGGGTCTTCAGTGCTCCTACGTGTCTTGTTGCATGGGTCCAGGTTATAAGGCCCTGATCATTACTTCTTTAACTAGCCCATTTCTTATAGATTGCAAGCCTAACACTTGTTATTCATAGATGCTGAGCAGCATGAGATCATCATATTTGCATCAGTTTCCCTTGCCCCCAAGTCCCAAGGAGGTGACATGATGGGCTCAGGTGGTGCTATACACACAACGTGCCTATGTTGCGTCCGGGAAATCTGAATTTACAAAATCCTCAGCTTTCATAATAAGCAGTAAGTAAGCTTGCTAATTGACCATTGGGATGTGTTATCTCATCTTTCAAGATTACCAACGACATAAACAATCCTGTAGAATAGACTGGTTAAAAACAAAAAAAGATCAAGGTCTTGTCCTTATTCTTTTATTCCTTTATTAAAAAACCATCATTCTCATAATGTCCTATTAAAATTTATGTATTTATTCTTCTCATTGTTTGTCTTTTATCAGTCCCCACTGGAATATAAACTTCATGAGGTCAAAAATCTTTGTCCTTTTTTGTCAGTGTTGTGTCCTGAATACCTAAAACAGTGTTTGGCTCTGAAAAGTGACTCAATTAACATAATTGTTCATGTTCAAGACTTCTACAAGATAAATAATTTAAAGCTGTTAAGTCCATGTGTATATCATTCTCAACTTTACAGTATATATTGACATTGCCTTTTAAGATGAGCACACCAGCTTACACATCCATCAGCTGTATATGAGTTCAAAATTTTTCACATTTTTATTAGCAAAATTACTGAAATTGCAAAATTTTGCTGAGGTATTGGTATGAAATATATTTAAATTTGATGGTTTTATAAAAGGCAGAGGAACCAGAGATCAAATTGCCAGCATCCACTGGATCATGGAAAAAGCAAGAGACTTCCAGAAAAACATCTATTTCTGCTTTATTGACTGTGCCAAAGCCTTTGACCATGTGGATCACAATAAACTGTGGAAAATTCTGAAAGAGATGGGAATACCAGACCACCTGACCTACCTCTTGAGAAACCTATATGCAGGTCAGGAAACAACAGTTAGAACTGAACATGGAACAACAGACTGGTTCCAAATAGGAAAAGGAGTACGTCAAGCCTGTATATTGTCACCCTGCTTATTTAACTTCTATGCAGAGTACATCATGAGAAATGCAGGGCTGGATGAAGCACAAGCTGGAATCAAGATTGCCGGGAGAAATATCAATAACCTCAGATATTCAGATGACACCACGCTTATGGCAGAAAGTGAAGAGGAACTAAAAAGCCTCTTGATGAAAGTGAAAGAGGAGAGTGGAAAAGTTGGCTTAAAGCTCAACATTCAGAAAACGAAGATCATGGCATCTGGCCCCATCACTTCATGGGAAATAGATGGGGAAACAGTAGAAACAGTGTCAGACTTTGTTTTTTGGGGCTCCAAAATCACTGCAGATGGTGACTGCAGCCATGAAATTAAAAGGCGCTTACTCCTTGGAAGAAAAGTTATGACCAACCTAGATAGTATATTCAAAAGCAGAGACATTACTTTGCCGACTAAGGTCCGTCTAGTCAAGGCTATGGTTTTTCCTGTGGTCATGTATGGATGTGAGAGTTGGACTGTGAAGAAGGCTGAGCGCAGAAGAATTGATGCTTTTGAACTGTGGTGCTGGAGAAGACTCTTGAGTGTCCCTTGGACTGCAAGGAGATCCAACCAGTCCATTCTGAAGGAGATCAGCCCTGGGATTTCTTTGGAAGGAATGATGCTGAAGCTGAAACTCCAGTACTTTGGCCACATCATGCAAAGAGTTCACTCACTGGAAAAGACTCTGATGCTGGGAGGGACTGGGGACAGGAGGAGAAGGGGACGACAGAGGATGAGATGGCTAGATGACATCACTGACTCGATGGACGTGAGTTTGAGTGCACTCCAGGAGTTGGTGATGGACAGGGAGGCCTGGCGTACTGCGATTCATGGGGTCGAAAAGAGTCAGACACGAGTGAGCGACTGAACTGACTGAAGTGAACTGAGTCACTAATGAAGTTAAAGATCTTTGCTTGTTTGTTGGTTACTCCAGACTCCTAATCTGTAAAGTGCATAATTCTTGTCAATTATTGTTTGACTGTTGGCTTTTTTCTTGTTTATTTGTTGATGCTCTTTGTATAAACTGGGTATTGATCCTTGTTGGTCATATGGCTCACAAATATCTTCCATCAGTCTTCTGTTTGTAGTTTCCACTAGTTTCTGGTATCTTTTGATGTGGTTTTAAATTTTAATGATGTCAAATGTACTACGTTTTTCCTTCGCATTTTGTGCAGCCTGTGTATTTTATACTCAAGAGCATAAAGAAATGCTTCTAGTTTTTTTCTAAAAATGTGAAAATTTTGCTATTTGACTTTTATGTCTTTAAACAATTAGAATTTGTTTTATTTTTTCCATTTATCTCAAAACATTGCAGTGCCATTTATCAAATACTGTATTTATACACTTATACACTGACTTGTGTACATTTATATTTATTTCTATAAGTAACTGTAGATTTTGGGACTTGAGTTCATGCTGATACCTTAGACTCCAATCCAAACCACAGGATCATTTTGGCCTTTCTGTTTTTCATGGTTGTAACTGCTTTTCTGACATGAGGAATCTGGCTCATGTTTGCATAGCTGCAAGGAGAGACCTTGACACCATAAGGTTACAGCTGGCAGCTATTAGCAGATATTGTTTTGAGAATGGCTGGTAGTATCCTTGAGTTTGATACAGTTCAGAAAATTCAAGTTCTCGGTGATGCAGAAACATGTCTGAAGCCATATCCACAATGCATCCCCCCACCCCCGCCCAATTCCAACTCTGCCTGAACCAGTTTCATATCTTGTCAGAACAAATAACATTGGCCTCATAGGAGGTGCAGGGCATTTATCTCTATCTTCAAAGCGGACATTGTGAAAAATAAGATGAATGCATTTTTTTTTTAATGGTTAAAGCAGATGTACACCTTGTAAGTCAGACTAACTTCCCCATGCCTCAATAGGTGAAATTTTCTTCCATCACTATCTACTGTTACTATCCCCATTTATAGATTGGGAAAGTCAGGCACAGAAAGCTGAAATAATTTACCAAGGTCACCCAGGTAATATGTGGTTAAGCCAGGATTACTCAGATAATTTGGCTTGAGAATCTGCAGATCTAACTGTTATGCCAGATGGTAAATGAGGGCTAGGAAGAAACAGGAGCAAAGAAATTAGATAACAGGACTAGAGAGTTTCTAAGTGGGAAGCCTGAAAGCCTGCTTGCCTGAGAAGAAGCCATGGAAAATAGAAAGGCATAACTGTTATGTGCAGAGGGGGAGAAGGAGTGGAAACTTTAGTTACTTTTGCAGGAGCAATCTCAATGGCTTTGCTGGCAGTTTGCCACCTACTGTGTGTTATGGATGAATGGAAATTGAGGACTAGAGTCAGAGAGAGGAGGGCTTCCTTTCAAGTTTAATAGTTTAGCCTTGAAGGGGAGGAAAGAGAGTGGTAACTGGAGTAAGGTAGCAGCCAGGGGCAGCCACTGCTTCTTCGAGCAAGTGCTTGGTGATGTGTTCTGCTTCTTTGATGTTTCTGGAGAAAGGAAGTGTCATCCTGCCTGGAGCTCTGAGAAAACCCTGCTTTTTACTGAACTTTAGTGACAGTTTTATGCCAGCTCTTTAGTCAAGCTTACATCAGAGCATGGTATAGGCCACAACAGCATCCTTACAAGATCGAAAGATCTAGTCTTATTTCTTATGATTCAGAGCCTGTCATCCTTTCTTTCTCCTCACGTAACTGCTTCACCTGGAGGTAAGGGCATGGTTGCTAATGGGTTAACTCGGGGACAACCACCGAGAGGCTCTTCCTAGAGGGCCCGGGAAGTGGTATTGATTCCCACTTGGGCTTCCTGTGCCCCACAGTCTCAATTTTTCTCCAGCATCTGGAGGCTGTTCATTGCACCAAGACATCTTTGGGGATACTTATTGTGGGATTCAGGGTGGGGTGCAGAGGAGGACGCTGCAGAGGCGCGGACTGCAGGGGGCAACTTGTGAAGCTGCTCCCCAGGTGTGTCCTCGCCCCTGGACACGCGGAAGGGGACCGCTGCAGTTTTACGATCCTATAGTGATTTCCCACCTTTCAAGAATTTTCCGAAGACATATAGCTCCCAGTAGAGTGAGGCTCAAGTACTGCCTTGGTCCACGATGGCGAGGGAATCGAAGGAAAGCGCAGTTTTGGACGCCCAGTCTGCAGAGGACCGGACGGGGATCCTGACCGTGAAGGTGGAAAAAGAGGACGCCTCCGTCTTGGCTGCAGAGGCGCGCGCCCCAGGCAGCCCGGCTCTTAACCCCGAGCACTCCCGCCAGCGCTTCCGAGGCTTCCGCTACCCGGAGGTTGAGGGGCCCCGAGAGGCGCTGAGCCGACTTCGGGAGCTCTGCCGACTGTGGCTGCGGCCTGAGACGCACAGCAAGGAACAGATGCTGGAACTGTTGGTGCTGGAGCAGTTCCTGACCATCCTGCCGGCGGACCTGCAGAGCTGGGTGCGGGAGCAGCATCCGGAGAGCGGGGAGGAGGTGGTGGCGCTCTTGGAGTATCTGGAGAGGCAGCCGGATGGGCCGTGCCGCAGGTAGAACATGTTTAGTGTCTGCAAGCTGTGGTCGGCTTCTTCCTGAAATCTCAAGATAGAGTGAGGGGCTTTTCTTTAAGATCCAGAAATTCTCCGTCTCTTTTGGTACTATAAATCTCTTTGACAGTAAGGTGAAGTCTCTGGACTCCTTCACATAATAGTATTTATTAAATACCTGAGGTAAAATATAAAGAATTAAAAGCAACTCAATTATATTGAAATACAGTTAGCAAAGCAGTAAATGTATGGTAAAGTTATATATGCGCTTTTAAAAATTAATGCACTAAATAGTGGGATCGAGGGACAGGCCTAATAACTCTAGTATAATTTCAGAGTGGTGGTGAATATCTTTGATAACATTTATCTGGTTGTAATATGATGTGAAAACACCTCCAGTTTCAGTTGGTGACAGTCTTTTGTACTGTCTGTAACACCTTGGTTTGTTGCTTCCACTCATGATTGAAGGAAATAATGAATTTTTCTTAGAGTCTAGTAAAAATAATTTTTCCTATTCATATTCATGGAATACCTAGGAGGGAATCTGTGGACCACAAGTTAGAAACCCCTGGGTTCATGTTTATTTACATCTTCCTGAATATTATATAAGACTAAGTTCCCTCTGTATTATCTTGTATTCTTGTGTGTTCCTTTCAGCATGTACATAACCAGACCAAAGGCTTCTAATTGGTGACCCAGAGACCACGATTCTTGAGTAGGCATTAGTGCCTCTTAGCCCTGTAATAAGAGAATAAATCACTTCAAGTTTCAGCTTCAGGCTTTTCATTTCTTATAGTTGTTGTGGGAAATTCTAAGCTGCACATGAGCTAATGATTGTGACAGTGGCTTGAAAACCCATTAATTACAAATGTCTGGAAGGAAACCTGCATTTAATGAGGACATACCATCACTAGGCCCTGTGTTAGGTGGCTTCACACACTGGGATCTTATTTGCTGGTTTGCAAAGCCCTGCAAGCCAGAAATTATTATCCTTTTTTTTTTTTTTTTTAGGATAAGAAACATATTAGCATTCTCTGAGAACTCAGCACCAGTTCCCAAAGAGTTTTCACAAAATCACAAATATAAATGAGGGAGCACAGAGTAATGCTAAAGAACGTGGACTCTGGAGTCATTCTGCCTAAGCTGGGTGACCTTAGGCAAGTTGCTTTAACACTGTGCCTCAGTTTCATCATTACAAGAATGAAGATAATAAAAGTACCTAGTTAAGGTTGTTGCTATCTGCATTAAGTTAATATTCATAAAGCTCTTAGAAATAATGAATAGAAAGGAAATAGAAAGTACTGGGAAATAGAAAGTACTAGCACATAGAGAATGTGCTAGAAGTGTCTGTATAAATAAATGAATGACTTTTAGGTCCCAGGTGGTGGCCAGGGGCAAGAACTGCTCTGTTGCAAGATGGCAGTGTTGACACCCATTCAGAGGCCACAAAATATCCATTTCCAGCCAGTGAAGGCTCTGCTCAAGCGTGAATCTCTGGGACCCAGTCCAGACAGAGGTGAGTGTTATCTTCTGGGCAGAATGAATTCTACAGACTTCACCCAGTTTCACTTAAGGTTCCCCTAAAGGACAGATCTGTGGATAAGTGCTTTATATGCCCATGCAGTTTTTGAACTTGGATTCCACCGGGCAGAAAAGCTGAATGCCAGGTTAGATCTCATCCAGAGTGCTTTCCTTCTCAGTTCTCCAGGTTCCAAGGCTTGCCCCTGGGGGGCGCTGCAGAGAAGATGCCGCGATAGCCACCAGGTTCGCCCCAGGGTCCCAGGTGAGCTGGAGCCCCTCTCCCTCCCCCTGCACCCAGCACCCTTCATTACTGATGGGCTCCCCAGTAAATCTATTTCTCCCCATTCCTCCTCCACCGTCATCCTATATGCATCTGGAGTTTCAGTTTTCTCATCTATTCCAAGATTGCCATATGTCATTATTTTGGTGTTCACTTAAGAGGATTTTTCTGTTTCACTCCTAGCGGAGGGAATGTCTGTGCTTCTCGGTTCTTCCTACCCCATCTGTTTGGTCAACTCTTCATCAACAAGATTTTCTTCTTCAAGGGAAATTTAGCAAATACAAACTGAAGATTTTGTTGTGATGGTAATTTGTTTTTTGTTTTTTTTGTTTTTAAGTATCAAAAACTGTGCTGCTAGTGAGGAATATAAAGTCATGCTCTGTCCCCTAGGGATCTAAAGGAACACAGAAGGTGTGTGCTTTTAGTCCAAGATACTGAACAGCATTTACTTAACCTGAATTTTAATTTCTTACCCAGTCTTTCATGTCCTGCTTGAAGACCTCAGTATTTGAGGCTCTGTAGAATCTATTTTCCCTCACCTCAGACCTTGATTTCATTGTATTTTAAAGTCATTGCTATAAATAAGCCCCCATCCCTGGTTTGCCAAAGCACATCACATATATTTTGATAAGTTTGGATATGGTTCCATTCTTTTCACTGCATTAGTCCTTATTTTTCAAACCTTTCACTTTCTGGATTTTTTAGATATTTATGTGAAAGTACTTATTGTAATTGTGTATTTCTTTCCTTTAATGGTTATTTTTTTTGATGAAAATATTAGAGACAGGGTTAAGTAGGCATAAATGTACCATACTTGTTTTTTTATAAATAGCCCATGTAAAGGGAACGTTCCTTTATTACATGTACTCTGTTTTTTTGTTTGTTTGTTTGTTTTTAATTTTTACTGAAGCATAGTTGATTTATAATATGTTAGTTTCAGGTATACAGCAAAGTGAATCAGTTATACATATATCCACTCTTTTTAAAAAATTAATTTATATTTTGGCTGCACCACACAGCATATGGGACCTTAGTTCCCTGATCAGGGGTCAAACCTGCACCCCCCTGCATTGGAAGTGTAGAGTCTCAACCACTGGACCATCAAGGAAATCCCTCTCCACTCTTTTTAGATTCCTTACCCATATAAGCCATTACAGAGTATTGAGTAGAGTTCCCTATGCTATAAAGTGGGTCCTTACTAGTTATCTATTTTACATGTAGTAGTATGTATATGTCAGAGAAGGCAATGGCAACCCACTCCAGTACTCTTGCCTGGAAAATCCCATGGATGGAGGAGCCTGGTAGGCTGCAGTCCATGGGGTCGCTAGGAGTCAGACACAACTGAGTGACTTCACTCACTTTTCACTTTCATGCATTGGAGAAGGAAATGGCAACCCACTCCAGTGTTCTTGCCTGGAGAATCCCAGGGATGAGGGAGCCTGGTGGGCTGCTGTCTATGGGGTCGCACAGAGTCAGACAAGACTGAAGCGACTTAGCAGCAGCAGCAGCAGCAACAGTATGTATATGTCAATCCCAATCTTCCAATTTATCCTTTCCTACCTCTTATCCCCGAGTAATTGTAAGTTTGTTTTCTTCGTCTGTAATTCTATTTCTGATAAGTTCATTTGTACCCTTTTCTTAGCTTCCACATATAAGCAACAGTATATGATGTTTGTCTTTCTCTGCCTGACTGACTTGTACTCAGTATGACTGCTTGGGGAGTGATTTTGGGCAAGGGGAACTAAGTGGGATTACCTGTTGTTTTAGGGGCCATTTAAAATGGAAGATGTGGCACTGACTGTTTCCCCCGGATGGACACAGCTGGATTCATCTCAGGTGAACTTGTATGGAGATAAAAGGCAGGAGAACCGTGGCAGCCTGACCTCCTTGGGTAAGACTGATGGGCATTGATTTNAGAGTCAGACACAACTGAGTGACTTCACTTTCACTTTTCACTTTCATGCATTGGAGAAGGAAATGGCAACCCACTCCAGTGTTCTTGCCTGGAGAATCCCAGGGATGGGGGAGCCTGGTGGGCTGCCGTCTATGGGGTCGCACAGAGTCGGACACGACTGAAGCGATTTAGCAGCAGCAGCAGCAGCAGCAGCATGTATGGATGTGAGAGTTGGACTGTGAAGAAGGCTGAGTGCCAAAGAATTGATGCTTTGAACTGTGGTATTGGAGAAGACTCTTGAGAGTCCCTTGGACTGCACGGAGATTCAATCAGTCAATTCTGAAGGAGATCAACCCTGGGATTTCTTTGGAAGGAATGATGCTAAAACTGAAGCTCCAGTACTTTGGCCACCTCATGCGAAGAGTTAACTCATTGGAAAAGACCCTGATGCTGGGAGGGATTGGGGGCAGGAGGAGAAGGGGACGACTGAGGATGAGATGGCTGGATGGCATCACGGACTCAATGGTCATGAGTCTGAGTGAACTCCAGGAGTTGGTGATGGACAGGGAAGCCTGGCGTACTGCGATTCATGGGGTTGCAAAGAGTCGGACATGACTGAGCGACTGAACCGAACGGAACGGAGTGTTCAGAGTGAAAGACATCATGGTATATGTACAAGACTGTTGATTTACAGATATGTTTTTCAAATGGGCGTGACTTCTTTTATTTCAGATGTTACCTTATATGGTAAAAATTCATGTGGAATAATTTAGATCACAATTGACTCCACAAATGAGGAAAACAGGGACTTCGATTAAATTTAGAAACAAAGAGAAAAGGTGCTAGCTGCTTATCTTTCATAGATTCTTATTAGAAACTGCCAAAGCAAAAAAAAAAAAAAACCAAAAAACAAAAAAATAACTTTTATTGTGTGAACATTTCCCCTCAGCAGTCATAATTTTACATCTTAGAGATGAGCTCCAGGTAGTTCCCAAAGAGATTCCCCAACATCTCTGATTTCCAGGTTGACTACCACTAAGATCTCCCACTGCTACCTCCTGGTCAACAACCACCACTGTGTAAGATGGCAGCGGTCTGCTTTAGACTGTGATATGTAGTGTATTCACAATATACATCAGCGGTTATCAGAATTAAAGATATGGTGTGAGAATAGCAATAATGTTCAATAGTGAACATTCAATGGACACAACATGAGGCTGTAATTATGTTAGTTTGTATTCCTTAATTCATTTAATCCACACATTTTATTAATAAGTTCAATGAACACAAAGGTATTGAGTCATTTTCAAGATAACAACATATAAGAAGCATAGTCAGAACTCAGATTAAGATCTGTTTACAGAATACTCTTAATAATTTCTATACACATCCATATGGATTAAAAGTAATTTATTAGGCTCCTCTACCCATGGAATTCTCCAGTCAAGAGTACTGGAGTGGGTATCGCCATTTCCTTCTCTAGAGGATCTTCTGGACCCAGAGATCAAACTGGGTCTCTCACATTGCAGGCAGATTCTTTACCATCTGAGCCACCCAGGAAGCCATTATTAAATAATAATCATATATAAATATTTGTATTGTATTGGTAAGAAAAATTAGATTACAATATTCTCTGGATATCTTTTTGTCCTGTCTAGAAGATTATAAATCAAATGAGAGATCATTGCTGGTAGGAAATCCTGAGCACTGGGGCATAAATGTTTAACATGGCACTATTTTATCTATAAGGTCTTATTCACTTATATCTATAATGATCTGCTAAAAAGGTCAAAGGCATAGATCATTATTAATGGTAACTCACCTAAGAGATCAAAAGACCAAGAAAAAAATGTCTTTACTGATGATGGTGTATTGGGGATGTCACCTTCCTTACACAGTTTATATATGGTGATTAGTTCACCTATTAGATGTCCAAAATCCAGAACACTTAGAATGTCAAATACTGGTGAGGATATGAAAAAACAGGACTCCCATTTATTGCTGGTGGAAATTAAAAATGGTACAGCCACTTTGAAAGACAGTTTGGCAGTTTCTTATAAAACAAGATGCATTTCACCACATGATTCAGCAACTCCTTGTGATTCAGCAATTCCTTGTGATTCAGCATTCCTTGTGGTTTATCCAAAGAAGGTGACAACGTATGTCTACACAAAAACCTGCACATGAATGTTTATAGCAGCTTTACTCATAGTTGCCGAAACTTGGAAGCAAGCAAGATGCCCTTCAACAGGCAAATGGATAAATGAACTGTAGTACCTCTAGACAATGGAATAGTATTCAGTACCAAAAAGAAATACACTATTAATACTCCAAAGACATAGAGAGGTCTTAAGTACATGTAGTGAAAGAAAATCATTGATGAAAGAAAACCAATCTGCAAAGGCTACCTACTGTATAGTCGCAATTATGTGATATGCTGGAAAAGGCAAAACCCTGCAGACAGTCAAAAGATCAGTGGTTGCCAAGAGTTCAGAAGGGCAATAGGGAAGAAGGAAGTGATGGTGCATAGGAGAATTTTAGAGTAATCGAAATATTCTACAAGATAATTTGACAATATAACAGTAGACAGATATCATACATGTGTCAGAACCTACATGATATGACATGTGAACTCTAGTGTTAACTATGGATTTTAGTCAGTAATACTGACTTATTAATTGTAACATGTGTATGTATATATTAATAATAGGAGACATTGTATGTCAATGGGTGAGGAAGTATATGGGAAACTGTACTTTATGCTTACTTTTTCTGTAAACCTAAAACTGTTTTAAAATATATATTTGATTTTTTAAGAAGACAATGAAAAGTAAAGAGAGTATAGTGGTATGGAGCAACACAGAAACAGAAATTCTAGTGTGCCTGCAGTATAGCAGGACCAGGTGAGAGTGGTACAAAATGGTGCTTCCTAATAGAGACCAGATCTAATGCAAATGATGGACAAGCTCAAGGACTTAANAATCATATATAAATATTTGTATTGTATTGGTAAGAAAAATTAGATTACAATATTCTCTGGATATCTTTTTGTCCTGTCTAGAAGATTATAAATCAAATGAGAGATCATTGCTGGTAGGAAATCCTGAGCACTGGGGCATAAATGTTTAACATGGCACTATTTTATCTATAAGGTCTTATTCACTTATATCTATAATGATCTGCTAAAAAGGTCAAAGGCATAGATCATTATTAATGGTAACTCACCTAAGAGATCAAAAGACCAAGAAAAAAATGTCTTTACTGATGATGGTGTATTGGGGATGTCACCTTCCTTACACAGTTTATATATGGTGATTAGTTCACCTATTAGAATGTCCAAAATCCAGAACACTTAGAATGTCAAATACTGGTGAGGATATGAAAAAACAGGACTCCCATTTATTGCTGGTGGAAATTAAAAATGGTACAGCCACTTTGAAAGACAGTTTGGCAGTTTCTTATAAAACAAGATGCATTTCACCACATGATTCAGCAACTCCTTGTGATTCAGCAATTCCTTGTGATTCAGCATTCCTTGTGGTTTATCCAAAGAAGGTGACAACGTATGTCTACACAAAAACCTGCACATGAATGTTTATAGCAGCTTTACTCATAGTTGCCGAAACTTGGAAGCAAGCAAGATGCCCTTCAACAGGCAAATGGATAAATGAACTGTAGTACCTCTAGACAATGGAATAGTATTCAGTACCAAAAAGAAATACACTATTAATACTCCAAAGACATAGAGAGGTCTTAAGTACATGTAGTGAAAGAAAATCATTGATGAAAGAAAACCAATCTGCAAAGGCTACCTACTGTATAGTCGCAATTATGTGATATGCTGGAAAAGGCAAAACCCTGCAGACAGTCAAAAGATCAGTGGTTGCCAAGAGTTCAGAAGGGCAATAGGGAAGAAGGAAGTGATGGTGCATAGGAGAATTTTAGAGTAATCGAAATATTCTACAAGATAATTTGACAATATAACAGTAGACAGATATCATACATGTGTCAGAACCTACATGATATGACATGTGAACTCTAGTGTTAACTATGGATTTTAGTCAGTAATACTGACTTATTAATTGTAACATGTGTATGTATATATTAATAATAGGAGACATTGTATGTCAATGGGTGAGGAAGTATATGGGAAACTGTACTTTATGCTTACTTTTTCTGTAAACCTAAAACTGTTTTAAAATATATATTGATTTTTTAAGAAGACAATGAAAAGTAAAGAGAGTATAGTGGTATGGAGCAACACAGAAACAGAAATTCTAGTGTGCCTGCAGTATAGCAGGACCAGGTGAGAGTGGTACAAAATGGTGCTTCCTAATAGAGACCAGATCTAATGCAAATGATGGACAAGCTCAAGGACTTAATGCTTTGTTTAAGTACTAAGAAAAGCCCACAATTAACGTTTGATGCAATAAGAAATATATATATATATATATATATATATATATATATTACTTGTTCATTGTTCCCAGTTCTTAACACAGAGTCCTAAATCCCTTGAATTTCTCAAGTGTTACAAGTGATAGGATAAGAGACGATTTTTGATGGATCTATAGATTCCTCCTGGATGGGGGCTGGTTGCTAGAGGGGTCAACCATGTGATTAGCACGTTGGAACTTCAGTCTCATACCTAGACCTCTGGAGAGGAAGAGGGACTGGAGATTGAGTTCAATGACCAATGACTAATGATTTCATCAATCATGTCTATGTACTGAAACTTCTATAAAAACCCCTAAACAGAGTTCAGAGAACTTCTGGTTTAGTGAGACCCCAACCTACAAGGACCTAACAATCTACCCTGAACTCTAGACAGAAAAACTATGTATTTAGTGTCCTGCTAATAAAGGGAGAGAACAAATGAGAATCTGAATGTTGGGTAAAGAGAAAAAAAATGCTTAGAAAATGTAAATAACAGATTTCAAAGAAGTTGCTACATATAGGATGCAAGTATTATTTGAAGGAGTACTTTTTTATATCATCATTAATGAAGAGAAGTGAAAAGCAAAGGAGAAAAGGAAAGGAGAAAAACATCTGAATGCAGAGACCCAAAGAATAGCAAGGAGAGATAAAAAAGCCTTCCTCAGCAATCAATGCAATGAAATAGAGGAAAACAGTAGCATGGGAAAAACTAAAAATCTCTTCAAAAATGGGGCTCCAAAATCACTGCAGATGGTGACTGCAGCCATGAAATTAAAAGATGCTTACTCCTTGGAAGGAAAGTTATGACCAACCTTGATAGTATATTCAAAAGCAGAGACATTACTTTGCCAACAAAGTTCTGTCTAGTCAAGGCTATGGTTTTTCCAGGGGTCATGTATGGATGTGAGAGTTGGACTGTGAAGAAAGCTGAGCGCTGAAGAATTGATGCTTTTGAATTGTGGTGTTGGAGAAGACTCTTGAGAGTCCCTTGGACTGCAAGGAGATCCAACCAGTCCATTCTAAAGGAGATCGGCCCTGGGTGTTCATTGGAAGGACTGATGCTAAAGCTGAAACTCCAATACTTTGGCCACCTCATGCGAAGAGTTGACTCATTGGAAAAGACTGTTGCTGGGAGGCATTGGGGCCACAAGGAGAAGGGGACAATAGAGGATGAGATGGCTGGATGGCATCACCAACTCAGTGGACATGAGTTTGAGTAAACTAGTGATGCAGAAGGAGGCCTGGCGTGCTGCAATTCATGGGGTCGCAAATAGTCAGACATGAATGAACTGAACTGATAACTTGAAAAAAGTTATTGAAAACCAATTCATGGTGAAGTGAGGAAATTCAGGCCTTGAGTTTAGAGCTTAGTGTTTTATATCCCCCAAATTAAGAATTATGTTATACTCTGTTAACATATAGACGATCCCTGTCAATTTTAAGATGAAGTGAAGTGAAGTGAAGTCGCTCAGTCGTGTCCGACTCTTTGCGACCCCGTGGACTGTAGCCTACCAGGCTTCTCCAACCATGGGATTCTCCAGGCAAGAATACTGGAGTGGGTTGCCATTTCCTTCTCCAGGGGATCTTCCCGACCCAGGGATCGAACCCGGGTCTCCCGCATTGGAGGCAGACACTTTAACCTATTAAGATAAATGGTCAAATATGTCACTTTTATACATATAGATTTTTTTTAATTTTACTTTTTATTATTATTTTTTTAATTTTTCTCTGTCAAGCTCACTGTCTTTCTAGGTAAAATGTTGACAATTTAGGTAGGGTTACAGTGCATTTTCCAGTTTTATATTTAGTTTATCAATTTTATATTGATCTTTTACATATTTTGTGGGAAAGTTCAGCAACTGCAAGAACAAATATTTCAGTAAACTGCAAAGCACTCAGTGAAGTGAATTGAGGAGTCCAAAGACTGCTAGTAGAAGACAGAGGACTGCATCTCAACGTAACTCTCACAGATAAGGAATTTCCAAGTCATAAGAACTACCATCTTAAACAAGAGATAAACTCAGAGGAATGTTGAAATGTTGAGGGATTTAAGCAGAGATGAAGGAGGACTTGGCATATCAAGTATTAGAGAGTTAAGGTTGACTTAGATAATTCTTACAGTCGAAGGTACAATTTATTAACCCTATTTTATTGAAGACAGAACTAAAGCTTAGAGAGTTAAGGACCCCATCCAAGGTCAAACAGATGTTAAAAGATAAAGCTAGGATATTTACAATTTACAAAACTGACTAATTCAGCAGTTCATTAGATAACTGGTATATAAACATTGCTTTGTACTTGCAAAGTGGCAAAGGACATACTCATTGTTGCAGTATCTAAGATGACAACTACTGAAAGTTATTTCTTTGTCAGTGTCACTGAACTGCCATTCACTAGAAGAAACAGAATAACCTCTACTGGAGGTCATTCTGATGGAGCATTTGGAAATCAGAACTCTAGCCAAACTACTGAAGTGAGGCTTCAAGATAGAAATGAATCTGTTCTGGTAGTTTGGTTTCACTCTTTGAAGTAAGTTGATAATATGTTGGCTTGACAAGAAACTACATGTTCATAAAGTATGAAGGCATGATTTCTTTTCAATCTAACTGCTTTCAGAGTCAATGGCGATACTGCAATTGAACTAAAATATGCTGTTAAAGTCAGTCTAATGATTCAATTTGTACAGCTTTTGATAATAGATTTTCAGGTCAAATGAAGATACAGTGAAAGAAGAAGTACACAGGCAAATTGTCTCTCTTTAAATTTAATATGACAGTGAACAGATGGAAAATTGAGCTCTCATTAAAAAGGTAGAAAATACGGAGAACAAAATATATGGATGCAATACATTTCTATATGTGCATATATAATATAGACATAAAAATGATGCTTTTTGTTAAATGTATAATTTTTAAATTATAATTTCAGTGATATAGGAATAATTAGAATTAACCAGCCAGTATCCACAGAAATCAAAAGAAATAACATAGAAAAACTACAACATTAATAACTCAAATTTTTATTTGAAATAAACACCTGGAACTAAGCTAAATACTTTTCATGCTTTATCACATTTAACCCTCAGCAAACTCAAGAATCCTCCTGCAATGCAGGAGACCCGGGTTCAACACCTGGGTCAGGAAAATCCTCTGGAGAAGGGAATGGCAATCCACTCCAGTATTCTTGCCTGGAAAATACTGTGGACAGTGGAGCCTGGCAGGCTACAGTCCATAGGGTTGCAAAGAGTCAGACACAACTAAATGACTAACACACACAAAGTCCTTATTAGATCAGTATCTTATCAAAATATTCTTCCTGCTAGACAGAAAGCATGACACTGGGAGTAAGTGTGGAATATCAAGGCCCAGTTTCTCTGCTAATAAGCTGTGTAACCTTGGGTAAATTATTGTTTCCTGATTTACAAACTGATAGACACTGTAGTAATAGCTTGTTAGGAAGTTTAAATGACACAGTGCATGAGAAATTCTTTACAGGCCAGAG
This sequence comes from Aepyceros melampus, assembly GCA_006408695.1. Lineage (NCBI taxonomy): Eukaryota > Metazoa > Chordata > Mammalia > Artiodactyla > Bovidae > Aepyceros > Aepyceros melampus. The sequence continues at coordinate 201,487 of SJXQ01007083.1, forward strand.
TCTGGCCCAAGTGAGTGGTTAGTGAAAGTGAACTTCTATTCTCAATGTCATTATTCATAGATGATAAACTGAGAGAGGAGAAACTTGTATAATACATAGCAAAGGAGAGTGACAAAGCCAAGACACTGATGTTTAGAAAATCACTAAAAAAATCTTTGAAACAGGGCTTTCCTGGTGGTCCAATGGTAAGAATTTGCCTTGTAATGTAGGGGACACTGGTTTGAGCCCTCATTTGGGAAGATCCTACATGCTGCAGATCAATTAAGCCCATGTGCCATAGGGTCCCCACTCTGGAGCCTGTGAACAACTACTGAAGTCCGCATGCCCTAGAGCCTGTGCTCTGCAGCAAGAGAAGTTACTGCAATAAGCCCACACACTGCAACTAGAGAAAAGCTTACATGCAGCAATGAAAACACATAGCCAAAAAATTATCAAAGATGCTGGGATTTACTCTGGCCTGTCCTTGTACTTGTCTTCTCTTTCTATAATTCTTACAAAAGAAATGGATCTGAGCCAATGATTATAACTGCTACCTACATGCTGAATAACTGGAATATATATATTTAAGCCTCCCCAATTTCCAGCTTTTACCCATGTTTCTAACTCTGCACTATATATTCCTACCTTGAAGTTTGCACACATCCTAGCTTAATCCATTCATAACTGATCTCATGTCACAAAACCTGATAATCACATTCACCCCCTACATATCTCTCATTCCTCACGTGTAATTAATTTCTTAGTATCACTGATTCTGCCATAGAACTATCACATAAATGAGGCTTCACTGTTTCATCTTAATGTAAGCTGCCTATTCAGAATCGGACGTATTGCTTGAATTACTCTGATATTCTCTAAATTTCTCACTCTGGTTCATGTTGATGATCACCATGTTCATTCGTGACATAGTCAACCAGGAAGAAACTAAGCCTGCCACATCTTCACTTGTAAACATATGTTGTATCTCCCCACTGATTACAGTATTAATGATAGACACATTGCACTGTCATATTGAAAGCTATGCCATGGTACTTAACAGCAGTTAAATAACTAAACACAAGTCTCGAAACCAAATCTTCTGGATTCTGTTATTGACTCTGCCACTTACTGGTTGGTATGATCTTTGACAACTTGCTTAATTTCTTGAAATATGTGAAAAAATCTCAGCAATTATTAGTTACTGTCTATAAAACTGGTGGTTAAGTGAAAGTAATAGTAGAAATGGAGTGAAGATAACAGATAAAGGAAAACACAAAATGCATTCAATCCACACATTTGTGAGAGGTAGACAAATTTGGTTTTGGTGTTTTGAGTGGCCAAAACAAAAGGAAAACCATAATCAGACTGTACTGTCTGTGATTACAGAAAAGCAGAAGAAAAATACAGGAGTTTAAGATTTTACTCCTTGTTCAACACTACATACCCTGACCATCTCCCCCTTCCTATTATTCTTGTTTCTTCTTCAATTATCTAATAGAATTAAAGAGAATTTCTAAATAGTACTGGACATAAGATCAATATCTGAAAACGAAGTAGATTTTCACATACCAAATTCAGAGTTAGGAAATTTAATTTTAAATAATGACATTTATAGTAGTAACTGAATTTTAAATATCCAGCCATAAATCTAATAAACTATGTGAAAGACCTTAATGAAAATAATAAAAGTTTATTGAGAGACATTAAATAAGACTCAATAATCAAAGAAATATACCATGCCTAAGGTTAGGTAGTCTCTTTGTCATAAATATGCTGATATTCTCCCAAATTAACCTATAAATTTAATTCAATTTCAGTCTTTTCTTTCATAGAAATCAAGACATTAATTCTAAAATTTATAGGAAGATCAAATGTCCAAGAATAGCAAAGATTATTTTGTAGAAAACTAAGATAAGGTACTTACTCTTCCAGATACAAAAGTTTAAGAAAAAGGTATGAGAAGTAAAAGCTTATGGTGTGGATGCAGAGGTATACAAATTAAGCAAGGAAACAGGATATAGATTCCCATAATAAATGAAAAAAAAAAGTGTGCAGATTTTTGCTGTACGTAACCAGAGAATTAATGGACTATTAATGATGCAGGTAACTAAGCAGAAAGTTTTGTAGAAAATTATATAAGAAAAATATCCATGGATTGGAATAATCAACAGTATAAAGATGCCAGTCTCTTCAAATTGATGCAAAAACTTAATGTAATTCCTATCAAAACACCCATAAGTTTTTTGTAGATAGACATGCTAATTCTGAAAGGTACAAGCAAGGGCATGGGCCCTAGAAGAGCTAAAAAATAATTAAAAAAAAAAGTGTGCAGATTTTTGCTGTACGTAACCAGAGAATTAATGGACTATTAATGATGCAGGTAACTAAGCAGAAAGTTTTGTAGAAAATTATATAAGAAAAATATCCATGGATCGGAATAATCAACAGTATAAAGATGCCAGTCTCTTCAAATTGATGCAAAAACTTAATGTAATTCCTATCAAAACACCCATAAGTTTTTTGTAGATAGACATGCTAATTCTGAAAGGTACAAGCAAGGGCATGGGCCCTAGAAGAGCTAAAAAATAATCCTTAGAAAAAGAAATAATAAAATTGGAAGAATCATTACACTAAATATTGTCTTTCTAGATAGCTACACTAACCAAGACCATGTGCTACTGACACAGGAATACATAATCAATAGAACCAAATAGTTAACCCAGAGATGACTCAAAGAAGTGCAGTCAAGTGATTTTTGTCAGAGTGAAAAAGCAATTCATTGGAGGAAGAATAGCCTTTTCAATAAATGCTATTGAGCACTTGGAAAAATCATATGAAAAATAATGACAATGTAAACATTGTATATTCTATATATAAAAATTAACTTAAAATAGATCATAAACCAAATATAAACATAAAATAAAATGTAGGAGAAATTTTTGTAACCTAGGGCTCAATGCAAACTTATGAAACACTGAAACAAAAGCACGGACAATATAAGAAAACAGCAAATTAAACATTATAAAAATGATGGTTGCTCTGTTAAAGACTTCAAGAAATGGGTGGAGAGACAAGCTATGGTTTAACAGGAAATATTTGTAAATCACACATATGACAAAAGAGTTGCATCAAGAAGACACAAAGCACTCTCAAATCTCAGTTTTACATATATTTAAAACATACAATTATTTATTACATATATAATTATATGTCATATAAGTATATATAGATAATATACATAATGAAAAGACATAAATATATACTTTATTATTAAGGTAAATATAAAGATGACAAATGAATACATAAAAAGATATTCAAATCATGAGCCATCAATAAAATGTAAACTAAGACAAGGGTATCTATCAGGAGAACTAAAAATAATAAAAACTATTAAAATACCAAATTCTAACAAGGATGCAGTGAAACTGAATCTCTGACAAATTGTTGGTGGGAATTTAAAGGACTACAGTCACTCTTGAAAATATTTTAATTTTAATGAATGTAAACATACATTCATTATAAAATTCAAGAATCATTCCCCCTGTCATTGTGGCATTTATCTCTCTGATAAATGCCACTTGTATCCATACAAAAATCTCTACATGATTGTTCATGCTTTATTTGTAATTATTAAAAACTGGAAACAACCAAAGTGACCTACAACTGATGACAATTAAATACACTACTACATCCACAGCATGGAATCAAAATAATGTATTTTAATAAAAATAAGTAATAAAAATTACTTATCAGCAATAAAAAGGGTAAGCTGTTGATCAATGCTGGAGCAGCTGTGAAGAGATACCCCATGTCCAGGGTAAGAAAAACCCCAGTAAGACAGTATGTATTGCAAGAGGGCAGACACATTGAAAACATAATCACAGAAAACTAGTCAATGTAATCACACTAGGACCACATCCTTGTCTAACTCAATGAAACCAAGCCATGCCCTGTGGGGCCATCCAAGACAGGCAGGCATGGTGGAGAGGTCTGACACAATGTGGTCCACTGGAGAAGGAAATGGCAAACCACTTCAGTATTCTTGCCTTGAGAACCNAACCCTAACCCTAACCCTAACCCTAACCCTAACCCTTCCAGAATTTGCCATCATCTACTGACTCCCCTGTAGACTTGATTTATTGCCACCAGATTAAAACTAGTTACATGAATCATGGTTAGATTTGTTCTCTTTTTTTTGAAATTGCTTATGTTTCTCTCTCCTAGTATGATCTTAGAAATGCCACTATCTGTATCACCTAATCTGTCTATAAGTTTGTCTCTTGCATTTTCCACTGTGTGATTGCACTCATCTCACATGCTAGTATAGTAATGCTCAAAATTCTCCAAGCCAGACTTCAGCAATTCATGAACTGTGAACTCCCTGATGTTCAAGCTGGTTTTTGAAAAGGCAGAGGAACCAGAGATCAAATTGCCAACATCTGCTGGATCATGGAAAAAGCAAGAGAGTTCCAGAAAAACATCTATTTCTGTTTTATTGACTATGCCAAAGCCTTTGACTGTGTGGATCACAATCAACTGTGGAAAATTCTGAAGAGATGGGAATACCAGACCACCTGACCTGCCTCTTGAGAAATCTGTATGCAGGTCAGAAAGCAACAGTTAGTACTGGACATGGAACAACACACTGGTTCCAAATAGGAAAAGGAGTACGTCAAGGCTGTATATTGTCACCCTGCTTATTTAACCTATATACAGAGTACATCATGAGAAATGCTGGACTGGAAGAAACACAAGCTGGAATCAAGATTGCCGGGAGAAATATCAATAACCTCAGATATGCAGATGACACCACCTTATGGCAGAAAGTGAAGAGGAGCTAAAGAGCCTCTTAATGAAAGAGGAGAGTGAAAAAGTTGGCTTAAAGCTCAACATTCAGAAAACGAAAATCATGGCATCTGGTCCCATCACTTCATGGGAAATAGGTGGGGAAACAATAGAAACAGTGTCAGACTTTATTTGGGGGGGGCTCCAAAATTACTGCAGGTGGTGACTGCAGCCATGAAATTAAAGACGCTTACTCCTTGGAAGAAAAGTTATGACCAACCTAGATAGTATATTCAAATGCAAAGACATTACTTTGCCGACTAAGGTCCGTCTAGTCAAGGCTATGGTTTTTCCTTTGGTCATGTATGGATGTGAGAGGTGGACTGTGAAGAAGGCTGAGCACTGAAGAACTGATGGTGTGAGTCTAGGTGAACTCCGAGAGATGGTGATGGACAGGGAGGCCTGGCGTGCTGCGATTCATGGGGTCGCAGAGTCGGACACGACTGAGCGACTAAACTGAACTGAACCATCTTCCACGTATACAGATATTTATGTCTATGTATATAAATGTCTATGTCTATATGTATCTATAATAGATATTTATGTCTGTATGTACATAGATATTTGTCTCTATATATCTGAGTATTTATATATCTATGCATATAGACATTTATATATCTATGTACCTAGACATTTATAACTATGTACACTGATGTATACACAAACAGATGCTTCACCAGTGTAACAGGGCCTGGCGAAAAGGGAACGCTCCTACAAAAAGAATCAGACATGACTAGGCGATTGAGTAACGAAAATACATTAGGGTCAACTGCCACCAACTACACACAGTGTGTCAATGTCACTACAGTAAAAATAAAGATTAATTTAGAAATAATGCTCAGGGGACTTCCCTGCAGTCCAGTGGTTAAGATTCTGTGTTTCCAAAGCAGGGGGCGAGGGTCGAGCCTTGGTCAGGGAATTAAGGTCCCAGAAGCTGCATGGCACGGCCAAGAAATAAATAAAATTGTTAAAATAAATAGGAATGTTCAGAAGAACACAAGCTTTGAGGTGTTCCTTCAAGTACATTCCGTATTAAATTACAGTCCTGAGTTAAAACTCAAAAGCTTTCATTTCCAAGGTAACCACAACTGGGCATGAAAGAAACCCTGCCGCCTTGTGGCCACACCCTGCCACAGCAACCTTAAGAGTTTTGCTTATGAATACCTTTGCCGTTCAGTCCCCAGGTCGTGTCCCACACTCTGCGACCCCACGGACGGCAGCACCCAGGCCTCCCTGTCCTTCACCATCTCCCAGAGTTTGCTCAGACTCATGTCCGTTGAGTTGGCGATGCCATCCAACCATCTCCTCCTCTGTCGTCCCCTTCTCCTCTTCCCTTACCACACCTCAGTCCACAGTGGGGCTGGGGCGGACTGCACGGCTCACCCCACGGAAGTGCTGAGGGCGGACCCTACACCTCACCCCACGATGAGGCTGACCCTGACCTCGCCCCATGGTGCAGCTGGGGCTGACCCCGCACCTCACCCCACGGCAGTCCTGGGGCTGACCCCACACCTCAGCTTACAGTAGGCTTGACCCCACGCCTCACCCCACAGTGGGGTTGAACCAACACCTCAGACCTCGGCGGAGCTGAGGCTGACCGCACACCTCACCCCCCAGTGGGGCTGACCCTGCACCTCACCCCACGGTGGTGTTGGATGTGACCTGAAACCTAGCCCCATGGAAGAGTAGGGGGCTGACCCCACGCCTCAACCCACGGTGGAGCCAGGACTGCCCCATGCCTCTCCCTGTGCTGGAGATGAGCTGACCCCACGCCTCCACTCAGCCTCCGCCTATAGGTGACCCTCTGCGTCCCCCAGGCAGAGAGTGGATGAGCTGCACGGCTCGTCTCAGGGAGCTTGGGTCTCAGCCCGCATCTCGCCTCAAGGGCAGCAGCGCTCGTTCCCACACTTAGTTCTCTGGCGGCTAGGAGTCACCCTGCAGCCCTTCAGCACCACGGGAGCGGAAGAAGACCCCACGGTGGGTCTAGGGCGGGTCTCGCACGTCAGCGCGGTCACACGGAGTTTCTACCCCGTCACCTCAGGTTAACAGGCAGCTGATCTCCCATCTCACCTTGTGCAGGACTGCAGTTGATCCCACCCCAGTGACGTCTGTCTCAGCGGCTGACTGACAGGAAATCCAAATGGGCTCATCCCTTATCATTGCTGTTCAGTCACGAAGTCATGTCTGACTCCTTGGGACCCCATGGATTGTAGCGCATCAGGCTTCCCTGTCCTCCACTATCTCTCGGAGTTTGCTTAAACTCAAGTCCATTCAGTCAGTGATGCCATCTAACCATCTCTTCCTCTATCCCTTATCATTTCCTGATTTAAGTGACAAATGAAGGGAGACTGACATTTTGTTACTGTGTCTGCCTCCCAAAACAGGCTTGGAGGTACCCAAACGACACAGCTTTTATTTCAGGTGAGTCTGAAGGCGTAGCGTGGGGGGTGAGGGGCCCGTGCAGGCGTGCAGGCTCTGCCTCTGCTCCCCACGCCTCCGTCTGCTTCTGCTCAGCCAGCAGGAGGCCCGTGCGCTACGTGAAGAAAAACAGCTGCTCCTCCCTGCCCTTGTCCACCAGCTCGTGCTTGGAGTGCTCCTTGGTCTTCAGGGCGGGTAGCCGGGATCGGCACACTAGCCTCCTGCCCCGCTGCGGGGAGGGGATGCCGTGAGCCTGCACCCAGGCCTCACTGCACCCGGGCTGAGGCCTGGACAACTGCCCTGAACGCACAGGAACCCGGGGCCCAGGCCCAGCCCAGCCTCTCCAGTGGCTGAGGTCATGCGTGGTCTGCGAGCGGGCCAGGGCCTCCTCGGGGTAGGGAAATCTATCTGGCCTGCACGCCAGGGTGCTGGCCCTGGGTGAGTGGGGGTGGAGGAGGAAGGAGGCACCTGGAAACTCGGGAGACGCCAGGCTAAAGGGACATCTCTCCCGCCACGAGGATCAGGAGAGACCCCGTGGGATCCACACTGGTCCTCAGGCCAGGGTCAGGATCGAGACTCTTTAGGGACCACAAGTCCAGCAGGCCAGTGGCTACTC
>SJXQ01007083.1:219680-240424 GCA_006408695.1 Aepyceros melampus
AAAAAAAAAGAATGAAACATACACACACGTGCATTAAGATTGCTTCAATTCTATCATTCCCATAAATTGTATCCTTTGGGCCACAAATTCCCTTAACTTGGTGATTCTGGCAGCAAATAGAACCAGTATCATTTTATAGCATTGTGATGGGAAAAAAGAACATGTGTCTTGTCCAGTGGCCTCACGATGGATCTGATCCTATGAATTTCTCCCCTCAAATCTGCCTTAAATGACAGCTAGGCAAGCTGCTGAGCATCTCACCCAGGCATCTCACCTGAGATTCTGGTCCTTCACTTGGGGTTTCCTTGTTCCTTTTGTTATATTTTCCAGGCACTCTTTGGGGATTCCCAGGTGGCTGAGTAATAAAGAATCTACCTGTCAGTGCAAGGAGACAGGGGTTTGATCCCTGGATCCGGAAGTTCCCCTGAAGGAGAGCATGACAGTATTCTTACCTGAGAAATCTCATGGCCAGAGGAGCCTGGCAGGCTAGAGTCCATGGGGTGGCAAAGAGTCAGGCACTACTGAGCATGCATGCAAGCACTCTTTATGGCTCATTCAGAACTCTTTTCAGGAATCAGTTAATTCTTAAAAATCATGGTCTGATATCTGCAGATTAAACATCCTACATAAATGAAGTGTTATGATGTCAACTTTACCTTTCTTACTTCTAAATTATTCTTTTATGTTCTGTAAACTTCCTCCATCAATCACTAAAATTTCATTGAAATTTGGGTTCACTTTTATATTGATGTTGCTTTTGAAATATATGAACCAGCAATCCAAAATGTGATAATATATTTATGCTAGACAAATATTTTCTAGAGGATTCCACAAAATATGATACTGAACTGTTTCACTGAATTGGGGTATGCCAAACAAAAATAACCTAAAGTTTTAACATTATACTTTAGTAATATCCCTCATTTTGTCTTTCATTAGCACATCCTCAATTTACATGAAGTATGCTTTTAAAATGTTCTGTCTTTGTTTTACGTGATCATTTTCCTATTTGTAAAGAATCCCTTGTAGCTCAGCTGGTAAAGAATATGCCTGCAATGTGGGAGACCTGGGTTTGATCCCTGGGTTGGGAACATCCCAGGAGAAGGGAAAGGCTATACCCATACTAGTATTCTGGCCTGGAGATTTCCATGGATTGTATGGTTTCTGAGGTTGCAAAGAATGAGACACAACTGAGGGACTTTCACTCCCACTCTCTCTCACTTTCATTTGGCTTCTGTATTTAAGCTAAGAGCAGTGACTTTTTTTTTTTGGTAACACTATTCTTCATAACCTTGCTTTTCTTCAATCAGTTTTTTTAAGCATTCTTCATTGTTTCACTGTCCATAGAATTGTTTGGTTCTTCTGAACAGGTGGTTTGAATTGAAAATATGTACAAGGTGCCATAGTGACTCTGAGAATTTGCCTGCTTTTAAGGTCTCCAAGCACAGGAGATATGGGTTCAGTTCCTGGGTTGGGAAGATACCTTGGAGGAGGGCATGGCAACCCACTCAAGTATCCTTGCCTGGAGAATCCAAAGGACAGAGGAGCCTGGCGGGCTATGGTCCATAGTTTGCAAACAGTTGGACACGATTGAAGTGACTGAGCATAGCAAACAGCACAGCACAGCACAAGGTCACCAAGAAATAGAATATGTATAGAAGAGATGATAAATCCCTCTCTGCTCTATCAGTGTCTCTTGACACTGGAATTAGGGTTCTCAGTCTCTCGTTACATATTTTTGGGTTATCAGTTCAGTTCAGTTCAGTCGCTCGTGTCTGACTCTGCAGTTCCATGGGCTGCAGCACGCCAGGCTTCCCTGTCCATCATCAACTCCTGGAGCTTGTTCAAATTCATGTCCATTGAGTCAGTGATGCCATCCAACCATCTCATCCTCTGTCATCCCCTTCTCCTCCTGCCTTCAATCTTTCCCAGCATCGGGGTCTTTTCCAATGAGTCAGTTCTTCACATCAGGTGGCTACAGTATTGGAGTTTCAGCTTCAGTTTCAATCCTTCCAATGAATATTCAGTACTGATTTCCTTTAGGATTGACTGGTTTGATATCCACGAAGTCCAAGGAACTCTCAAGAGTCTTCTCCAACACCATAGTTCAAAAGTATCAATTTTTGGTTATAATTGTTTTAAATTCAGCAAAGAAATGTTATGGATACAATGACCACTTGGAGTGAATTCCTAAAAGTTGTCTCTACATGCACTGCTGCTGCTGCTGCTAAGTCGCTTCAGTCGTGTCCGACTCTGTGCGACCCCACAGACGGGGCTCACTGTCTCCGGGATTCTCCAGGCAAGAACACTGGAGTGGGCTGCTATTTCCTTCTCCACTACATGCACTATGTGTTGAATTCAAATATTAGAGAACAAGATATTCTACATAAAAGCATTACAAGTAATTGAGATTGAGTTTTTTATGCATCAATTTTTTTCAGGCAAGAAAATTATGCAGTAAGTTTATAATAAAATCACTCCAGTACTCTTGCCTGGAAAATCCCATGGGTGGAGGAGCCTGGTAGGCTGCAGTCCATGGGGTCGCGAAGAGTCGGAGACGACTGAGCGAATTCCCTTTCACTCTTCACTTTCATGCATTGGAGAAGGAAATGGCAACCCACTCCAGAGTTCTTGCCTGGAGAATCCCAGGGACTGGGGAGCCTGGTGGGCTGCCGTCTATGGGGTCGCACAGGGTCGGACACGACTGAAGAGACTTAGCAGCAGCAGCAGCAGCAGCGCAGTCTTCTAGGACCTCTATCTCACTCATAAACCCACATGCAGGCTCCACTGGCTTCTGCTTTTAGGCCTTCTTCTAGTTACATTCATATCCCTAATGACACACTTTAATCATTATTTCATCATGCATTTTAGATAATATCTACTAATACTGTAAAGAAAATATAAGGAATTAAAGTTTGGGCACTCATTGTTTGTTGATAAATATTCAGGTTGCTTCCAGTTTGAGGCTGTTACAAATAGTAAAACAGTGGATATTCTTTTTTGTGGACCTCATTGTTTTTTAAAATATATAGACATTTGTCTCCAATGTATGTATGCTTGTTTATTATTTAGATTTGCTGAGTTTTAAGCTCACTAGAAATGATATCATGGTGCTATAAGTGTTCTGGGAGTTTCCTTTTACCATTAAGCATTTGTCTCCATGGTTCATCTATGTTATGACAGCAACTGATTTTTTTTAACATAGCTCTTACAGACAGCCATCGTGCTAAACTATCTTGCTATTTTAAAATATCTATTTGTTTATCTTTTGAGTTTTATATATATTGATAGAAAATCATATAATCTTCAAACAATAATTGTCCTGATTCTTCCTTTCTAATCCTTATTCCTTGGATTTATTTTTCTTGCTTTGCATTGTCTAGAATGCCAGTATATTTGGAGAAAAAGCAGTGACAGTGACATTTGTGACTTGCTCCTGATTTTTTAAGAAAAGTTTGAATATCTTTATGTTAAAAAAAGGATTAATTCATTTATAGTAAGCCCTGTTTCTCTTTTTCCCCATATTTCATATTCCTTTAATGTCTTTCTATCTCCTATTGGTTATCTTTCTAATTAAACACGTATTTTTCAAGCTTATTTATCAATACCTATTTAACTTGATAAGGTAATACCCCTGGTGAAACAAGAATCATTAGCTTATTTATACTTCCTTTTCCTTCTTATATTGCCCTTGCAATCCAATTGGTGTACCTTAACAGAGTTCTTTAAGAAGACTAGAATGGGACAGGATGAATGTATCTCTTCATGTAACAATGTGACAATCATTTTTCTCTATGAAATTTTCACTACAATTTCTGATAACTGAGTGATAGATTTAATTTCATAGACTATAAAATGTGAAAACTATATTAACATGATCCTCTACTCATGCTATTGCAAAAACAAAAATCAGACAAACAAAAACACTTTGTGTCTGTTTCCTCCCCTGGGCCAAGCCATTTTTCTCAATGATCACCACTGCAGGGCTTATGTTCCAATATTAATGAACACTGTTTTCTTCTTGTTAGTGTGTACAAGAGTGGAAAATTCCCTCTCCTTTGAACAGAGTAGTAGATCCTTGGTTTTAATTTATAAAGCTCTTCATAAAGTCCAAGTATAATGGAGATAAATCTGTACAGACTCATTTAGAGCCCAGTCCCAAGTCCTAAACTCTGGGAGATGGTGAAGGAGAGCCTGATGTGCTGCAGTCAATGGGGCTTCAAAGAGTAGGACATGACTAAGTGACTAAAAAACAGCCTAAATTTTCATGAGGTGTCATACCAAACTGCCTCCTGCCTTTCCTTAAACTGTTTAATTACAGGAAATGGATGCTCATTCCCATACAGTACATCCTGCACTCACATGCATGCTAAGTTGCTTCCAGCTCTTTGCATCCCATGGACTGTAGCCTACCACACTCCTCTGTCCATGTGATTCTCCAGGTAAGAATACTGAAGTGGATATGCATTCCTTTCTCCAGGGGATCCTCCTGACTCAGGGATCAAACCCAGGTCTCCTGCGTTGCAGGCAGATTCTTTATCATCTTAGCCACCAGGGAAGCCATAGGGCATAGTCCTATAAGACTTTAATTATTGTCAGCAAGAGTTGACATCTATAGGGTCAATGCAGATAATATGCACAGAAATCCCTCTTTCATTACTAATGAGAAGCCCCCACTCTGGGTATCATTGGAGGTTCAATGCAAAACTTGGCTTTCTACTTCTACCAATTGCTAATATTGGTTTCCTGGGTATGATTGTGGGCAGGCAATGCCAAGTATTAGAGAGAATATGGATGTTTCATACTGTTGGTAGGAACACAACACAGCACAATCATTTTGGAAAATAGCTTGCTTCCTAAAAAAAAAAGAAGATGAACTTAAAGATGACACAAGTACAGTCTTCCTGGGTAAAAGCATACGCCCACACAAAATTATGCGCACAGTTGTTCCTCACAGCACTGCTTGGAAAATGGAAACCAAAATATCCACCCACAAAAAGATAAATGGATATGCAGATGATGGTATATCCATAAGATGGAATACTCTCCAGCAATGTAAAGGAATATAAGATATTTTATTGATACACAAAGAGATGAATGAATCTTAAAATTGAAGCTAAAATTTGCCAAGCAAAATAGAATATTATTATCTTGCATGATTCCATTCTTATAAAACCCATGCATGTGATAGAACTGGACTGAAAGTTCATTAGAGCTTGTCGAGTCAGAATGAGAGACTGGGGCAGTAAGGATACTTGACAAATATCATAAGGAAACTTGTGAAGATGACGGATCTGCTATCTTAATTGTGGTGATATTTTCATGGATGTATACATATGTCAAAACTCATCAGACTGTAACTTTAAATATGTGCAATTAGTTTAATGTCGATTATAGCTCAATAAAGCTGTTAAAAAGAACTATGGGTGATTCCATACTAGAGTTTCTGGGCCAATTACCCCAAACCCTTAGAGATAAAAGGGTTTCCCTCCCTGAAGTCAAGGGCCCCCCCTCCCCTCGGCCTCCCAGAATGACTGACAGGGGAAATTTGATTTATTCAAGGAAAACTGTGCCCTCACCTACAGAGCTATGCTCTGTTCCTTTGTCCCTCAAAAGAAAATCAAACAATAATTCAACATCAGAATATTTTGTAATATCTTGGTTATTCATTCTCAAGACCCCATGTGAGCATCAAAAAGACCAGAATAGTCTGGATTCAGCACAATACTTTTCTGTCTCTCTTATTCCATCCAAAGCTTCAAAAAAGTTTCATTACTTTAACTAGAGTGACCTACTTACACATTTCATCTAAATCCACAAATATAAAGTCACCTCATCTGAGACTATATGCTTCAATATTGGATGGAGACAATGAATAGTTATAATAAACCCTTTATTATAACTATTCATTGTCTCCATCCAATTTTCATAGACACCATTTTGCTCTTGGAGTTTATAATATTTCACTCAAAATATTTTAATGCTTTTTTGCTAATCTGGAAGTAGTTCTCTCAGTGTGTCAGTTTTTGTCAGAAAATACCTTGTGGATATTCCTAATTGGACATTTGCTTATGTAAAATTGCTGCAGGAAATGAATTGCCCTTTGGTTGCCTAGAATCCAATGACCTTCCAGATTAGAAGAGTACTCTGCAGTGGGAGGTGCAGAGTGGGGCATTCTCTTCCCACATTTGGAAGGTAAAATAAAGTCAGCTGACTCATGCTGCTGTATATTCCTGCTTAGGTATTTTTGTTGCTGTTGTTGTTCATGATTTATTTCCTTTCCTAAAATTAATTTTTATTGGAATATAGTTGCTTTACAATGTTATGTTAGTTATTGCTGTACAGCAAAGCAAATCAGCTATACATATATCTCCTCCTTTTTGGATTTCCTTCCCATTCAGGTCCCCACAGAGCATCCAGTAGAGTTCCCTGTGCTCAGAGCAGGTTCTCATTAGGCATCTATTTTATACATGGCATCGATATTGAGCATATGTCAACCCCAGTCTCCCAGTTCATCCCACCACCACCCTTTCCCCCACGCTTTGGTGTCCATACGTTTGTTCTCTATGTCTGTATCTCTAATTCTGCCTTGCAAATAAGATCTATACCATTCTTTCCAGATTCCATGTAGAGCATTAGCCTACAATATTTGCTTTTCTCTTTCTGACTTCACTGTGTTTGACAGTCTCTAGATCCATCCACACTGCTTAGGACATTTAATCTTCTTGAGTTTAGCATTCATTTATTGGAGTGGCATCTAGTCACTTGGATATTCTGCCATGGCAAGAGAAGTGTTACCAGCAGCAGCTTCTACAGCCAGCTGTTCTTACCACATGACCTTGACTGAGCCTCCCCTGTCTATTATACTAGCAGGTAAATATGATGTCTTTTAGTCTGCGTGCTTCCAATAAATACCATTCTGTTTCAGTTAGTCCCAGTTTCTTTTGCATATAATTAAAAATCCAGAATGACATATATATATATATATATATATGTATGTATGTATATATACGTGTTCATACATACATCAATGCAAATGTTATATTTCTTGTGGGTTTTAATAGGAAGCTACTCTATATTTTCAGTGATCTGTGGAAATAGAAAGAAGCTTGGACTGAGAGTCAGGCAACCTTGAATTCCTTGTTGTAGTCTTTGGGGTCACACAGAGTTGGACACGACTGAAGCAACTTAGCAGCAGTAGCAGCAGCAGCAGCACAATATTGCTAACATTAAGCTTGGTTTGGTAATATGGATAATATAAATTTACTCAAGATTATTATTGCTCTCAGTAAGGGAGATAGTTATGAGGACTTGCCTGCATATTTTTGAAGCATTATATGAAGGGACCAAGTGAGGAAACGTCTCCATGGGATTAAAAAAGACTGTGGGTGCCAGGATCAATTCAATGGATACTGACTAATTTCTGAATATAAAGCAAATGAGCCAGTCCTGAGCCAATGTATGATTCACTCTCTAATTGGAACCATGGACAATGAACAACCAGGGAGCTCATGGAGGCATACTAGAAAGTTCTATACCTTGGTTATTATCCATGGTAAACTATACATTGGTTGTTTGAAATCCTTGCAAAATAATTTCCTTGAATGTGTATATGTATATCTCATATATATATATATATATATATATATATATACAACAACAAGACACCCCTCATGTTGAGAAATCAGGTGCTTCTCAGACATCAAGAATAAATGACAACCCATGGAAGATACAACCATTAGCCAGAGATTGTCTGGAAGGCAAACCACTGATCTCTCCAAGGCTGTAAGTTCAGGCTTTCGTATATTGTATTTTTTGAACGTAAATATTTATCTCATTGGGTTGTTATTAATGAATAAACAATAGGAAGAAAAATATAAATCTCCATTTACCCTTGAAATGAGGTCAATTTCAAAATCATTAGCCAAGAATAAAAATATCTCAATAATCTTGGTGGTTTAAAAGAATGTAAACCTCCCATTGGGCTTCCCAGGAGGTTCAGGGGGTAAAGAATTCACCTGCAATGCAGAAGACATAGGTTTGATCCCTGAGTCAGGAAGATCCTCTGGAGGAGGGCATGGCAACCCATTCCAGTATTCTTTCCTGGGAAATCCCCTGGGCAGAGGAGCCTGGTGGGAGTCCATAAGGTTGCAAAGAGTTGGATATGGCTAAAGTGACTGAGCAAACCCCCATTCACACACACACACACACACACACACACACACACACACACCTCGTATAACTGTGTGAATAGGGCAGGATTAGAATAAGCTTCTTCATGTGATTTTCCCTCATTTCCTGTTTCATGGATATGAAACAAGATTTAGGCATAATAATTATTTCATTAGAATGATGGCTATTTTAAAAACTAACCAGCTTTTGTTAAGATTCTGCCAGTCCTTTAAAAATCTAACTATGTTCTATTAAACACCTCTGAGAAGTAAAAAGCTGTTCTCTTAGCCTGCTGAGTAAATATGAATTCTCAGTTAAATACATAAAATAATGATTACATCCAATGGTCACAAGGGACATGTTTTTAGGAGGATACTAATTAAACTACATCTTCAGACAACATGTTTCTACACTTACTACCAACGAACCATATCTGATTGGTCATTAAGTAATTAAGAATGCTAATGTAAATAAAGTGCCATTCAAATGAGGCTTCAGACTGGAGATGAATCATATATTTTGTCTTCTGGTCTGAACGATGCACAAATCAATCAAATAGAACCACCCAGAAAAAAGTACTTAAGACCAGAAGAAGATGGTTCCATCTGTCATTTACTGCTAAATAGATCCCATATTTTAAAACAGGGTGATTTTTAATATTTTACTGACAATATAAAAATTAAGGAAAAAAATGGCTTAGGTTGGTAGGCTGTACTTTCCTATGCCTACTGTAATTTATATTTCTGTGCGTGTGCACGTGTCCGTGTGCGCATGTGTCTCTGTGTGTGTGTGTGTTTTTGTGTGTGTATAGCTTCTATGAAATAGCAGAGACGGGAGGTCCTAAAGTATACACATGGAGATGGTGGAGGCAGAAATAGAAAAATGAATGACACTGGATGGGAAAGAAAGAAATAGTGACAAAAAGATAAAAGTGAGGAAATGAAGCAATTGGAAACAAAATAAATAAGAAGAAATGGCAAAGTGTTTGAAATTGTTAATGAAATAATGTAAAAACAGATTAGAACGAGAAATCTCTGAAATTCTATATTCCTTAAATCTAGAATATTGTCAAGAATATTCAATGAAAGTATTTACTTAAGTATTGCCGCTGCTGCTGCTGCTAAGTCGCTTCAGTCGTGTCCAACTCTGTGCGACCCCATAGACGGCAGCCCACCAGGCTCCCCCGTCCCTGGGATTCTCAAGTCAAGAACACTGGAGTGAGTTGCCATTTCCTTCTCCAATGCAGGAAAGTGAAAAGGGAAAGTGAAGTTGCTCAGTCGTGTCCGACTCTTCGCGGCCCCGTGAACTGTAGCCTACCAGGCTCCTCCGTCATGGGGTTTTCCAGCAAGAGTACTGGAGTGGGATGCCATTGCCTTCTCCAACTTAAGTATTAAAATAAGTCAAATGAGTCAATATCAGAAGTCCTTAAATAAGGGGAATTTTTCAAAAGGATGATTTATTTAAAATGCATGCACTGGTGGTTTTAAAAAAAAAAGCATATTTAGCATCTGGTAGACAGTAAGCATTTGTTACATGAATTAATGAATGAGTGAACTAATTATGCAAATTCCAATGTAGGACCATTCATTTTCCGAGAAAGTCAACAAAGTCCTAAATATTTTCCATTGTCACTTTGTCACAGTGACAGACTCTCAAGAGTGTCACCACTGCTCCTGCTCCATTTGCGGCATCTTTTGTTGAGGCGCACTTTACATTCAGTAAAGTGCTCAAGCAGATTCATATAAAGCTTGATAATGTGTGTGAGTACATAATCATAAAGCTATCATCGGATAGAGCACACTTCCATAACCTCAGAAATTTCTCTTCTACTGTTTTGTAGTCAATATTAATCCCTTCAAGGATAACCACTATAGCTCTACTTTTTCTTGAATTTCTTGTAAGCAAAGACATACACTGCGTGTTTTTTATGTCTGCCTTCTATCAGTTAATGTTTTTGGGATTCACTCATGTTGTTATGCATGTCACACATATGCATATACTGTTGATCCTTGAACAACACAGGTTTGAACTGTGGGCCTCCACACATACACAGATTTTTTTCGTCAAATAAATACTACAGTACCCCATGACCTGTGATTGGTTGAATCTGTGGGTGCAGAAACATGAACACAGAGGACAAGTTATAAAGTTATACTCAGTTTTTCAACTGTGTGGAAGGTCTGCACCTCTAAACCTCCAGCTCTTCAAGAGTCAACTGTGCATAAAATGTTTATGTTATACAAATAGTGTGTCTATGTCATAGACAAGCAAAAAGTTATTTGTTATTGCTACACAATATTCCATTGTATGAACACAGTAAAATTTGCTTATCCATTGTCCTGCTAAAGGACAAAAGGTTGTGATCAGTTGTGGTTACTGTGGGTATGCTTGACCAAGTCTTTTAGTGAGCATGACTACACATTTGTCTTGAGGATGTGTCCAGCAGTGGAACTGATATGACATGAAGTGTGTGTGTGTGTGTGTGTGTGTGTGTGCATTCATGCTCAGTTGTGTCCAACCCGTTATAACCCCATGGACTGGAGCCTGCCTGTCATCCTTCTCTGTGCATGGAATTTTTTCAGGCAAGAATACTGGAGTGTGTTGACTTTTCCTACTCCAAGGGATCTTCCCCACGCAGGGATCGAAACTGTGTCTCCTGCAATGGTAGATGGATTCTTTACTGCTGTGCCACCTGGGCAGAGTAAAGTGTGTTTAATGTTTGAAACTGTCCTTTTTTTAATGCCATAGTGACATTTTACATTTATGCAAAGCCTGCATTCACCTCATACCTTAGTAACATTGTTGCCAATGCTGGTGTCAGGAAGTAGGCAGAGAATGAGTCCCCCAACTCTTCCATCTCTGAGGTCTTCCAACCACTGCCATTGAGTATGTCCCTCCTGGGCATCCCTTGCTTCCTCTTTGACCAAAGAGAACAGGCTTTCCTTATGCATGTGAATGCATTCATTTGTTTTCCTAGCCCTGTTGGAACTCTGGGGTGCAGCTCTCTCTGGTTCTCCATGAGGGATATAAGGCAGATTAACAAGAAAACCTAGGGACTTCCCTGGTGGTCGAGTGGTTAAGACTCTATGCTTCAAATGCAGAGGATGTGGGTTCAATCCCTGGTCAGGTAACTAAAATCCTACATGCCGTGTTCAGTTCAGTTCAGTCATTCAGTGATGTCTGACTCTTTGCAACCCCATGGGCTGCAGCACTCCAGGCTTCCCTGTCCATCACCAACTCCTGGAGCTTATTCAAACTCATGTCCATCAAGTCACTGATGCCATCCAGCCATCTCATCCTTTGTTGCCCCCTCCTAATCCCACCTTCAATATTTCCCAGCATCAGGGTCTTTTCAAATGAGTCAGTTCTTCCCACAGGTGGCCAAAGTATTGGAATTTCAACTTCAGCATCAGTCTTTCCAAAGAATATTCAGGACTGATTTCTTTTAGGATTGACTGGTTGGATCTCCTTGCAGCTCAAGAGACTCTCAAGAGTCTTCTCCAACACCTCAGTTCAAATGCATCAATTCTTCGGGGCTCAGCTTTATTTATAGCCCAACTCTCACATCCATACATGACCACTGGAAAAACCATAGCTTTGACTAGATGGACTTTTTTGGCAGAGTAATTTCTCTGCTTTTTAATATGTTGTCCAGCTTGGTCATAGCTTTTCTTCCAAGGAGCAAGTGTCTTTTAATTTCATGGCCTCAGTCATGATCTGCAGTGATTTTGGAGCGCCAGCAAACAAAGTCTCTCATTGTTTCCATTATTTCCCCATCTATTTGCCATTGAGTGATGGGACCAGATCCAATGATCTTAGTTTTCTGAATGTTTAATTTTAAGCCAACTTTTTCACTCTCTTCTTTCACTTTCATCAAGAGGCTTTTTAGTTCCTCTTCACTATCTGCCATAAGGGTGATGTCATCTGCATATCTGAAGTTATTGCTATTTCTCCTGGTGAACTTGATTCCAGCTTGTGCTTCATCCAGCCCAGCATTTCACATAATATACTCTGCATATAAGTTAAATAAGCAGGGTGACATTATACAGCCTTGACATACTTCTTTCCCGATTTGGAACCAGTCTGTTGTTCCATGTATAGTTTTAACTGTTGCTTCTTGACCTACATATAGGTTTTTCAAGAGACAGGTCAGGTGGTCTGGTGTTCCCATCTCTTTTAGAATTTTCCATAGTTTGTTGTGATCCACACAGTCAAAGGATTTGGCATAGTCAATAAAGCATAAGTAGATGTTTTTCTGGAACTTTTGTGCTTTTTCGATGATCCAGCGGATGTTGGCAATTTGATCTCTGGTTCCTCTGCCTTTTCTAAATCCAGCTTGAACATCTGGACGTTCACAGTTCACATCTGTTGAAGCCTGGCTTGGAGAATTTTGAGCTTACTTTACTGCATGTGAGATGAGTGCAATTGTGTGGTAGTTTGAGCATTCTTTGGTGTTGCTTTCCTTTGGTATTTGGAATGAAAACTGACCTTTTCCAGTCCTGTGGCCACTGTTGTGTTTTCCAAATTTTCTGGCATATTGAGCACAGCACTTTAACAGCATCATCTTTTAGGATTTGAAATCACTCAACTGAAATTCCATCACCTCCATTAGCTTTGTTCATAGTGATGTTTCCTAAGGACCACTTGACTTCACATTCCAGGATGTCTGGCTCTAGGTGAGTGATCACATCATCTTGCTTATTTGGGTCAAAAACAACAAGAAAAATAGAAAACCCAAAGAAACAAAAGTGGTGTTATTCTTCAGATTTGTGCTCCATGTCTAGTCCACATTTGTTCTACTTTCAGAGTTCTTTTACAGATATCTGTGGAATGATTTTTAGGGTATCTAGTTGTAATTAAAGGGAAGGAACAGGGAAAATTGAATCTATGTCATCTTTTCCTCGAATACAATGTCTCTCTCCCTGTTATTTTAAATATAAATAAAATTTTATTATAATACACTCATGTTCATTCATTCATTCTTTAAATGATTGTCGGTAGTTTTTGTCATACTATAATGATTGATCTGAGTATCTGCAAGCAAATCATAAGACTCTCAAAGTCTATAACATTCTTCCTAGCCCTTTATAGAAAATATTTGATATCTCCAGCTCTAGAAGAAAACTTAGGGATGTTTCATGATCTTGGGATAGGCAAAGATTTCTGAGATAGGTCACCAAACACACCAATAATAAAAATAATATAAATTAGACTTAAGCAAAAGAAAACAATTATGGTCATCAAAAGACATCTATGAATTAACTGAAAATGCAAACCATGGACTGAGATAAAATATTTACTTTGAAGGTATCTAAAAAAAGGCTCACATGCAGACTCAAAGAAAGACATTCCTAAAAATCAATAACAAAAAGACAATTCTTTAACAATATGGACATAATATTTGACCTGCTTTCATAAATATGCCATATATTTTTTTCTGAGCTTACCTTTGGTGTTATGAAAAAGTCAATTTCAAAAGATGCCAGCAGAATATGTACCCCAAAGGGAAGTTCTCAGGTATGCTGACATCCATAAAAGAAGGCATTTTCATCAGCTGGAGGGAAAGGTGCACAGTTATTATTTTAAACAGAATTTTTCACAATTTTACATTTTGAAATGTTTCCAATCAGTTGCCCAGTTATGAATAATTATAGTACTGCTGTTATTGTAAACTCAAGAAGGGTATATAAAAAAAAAAAAGAGTATTGATGAGAACAAAGAAAAAGGAAGCATGAATGAGAGAAATAGAGAAAAAGACTCTAAAATGTAAGGAAATGTTTTAAAGGTGAAGAATGAAGGATGCTTTTAAGAAGCATATTTTCACTTCTAAGCTCCAAATTTCAACATACTTTTTTCCCACCTAAACAGAGTGATGTGGGGAGATAAAGGAAAGGGAAATAGTTTTTATAAGGTAAAAGCCAAAGAAAGGATTACTAAAAATTTTGGAATAGAAAGCCATAACAAATTTAATTTTTCAAACCATGTTACTAGGAAATCCAAGTTACACACTGACTTTTGTTCTATAACTTTTGTTGTGAAATATACTGTCTCTGTGTGATAGTTTTTGCAATACATTTCCTCTAACTCTTCTTATTTCATTAGATTCCAGTGGTATTGTGTCTTCGTGGTGATGATACATGTATATACTTTATGTGTGCGTGTACTCAGTCGCTCAGTTGATCTGACTCCTTTTCTGAACCCATGGACTGTAGCACGCCAGGCTCCTCTGTCCATGGGATTTTGCAGGCAAGAATACTGAAGGGAATTGCCGTGTCTTTCTCCATGGGATGCTCCCAATTCAAAGGTCGAATCCACGTCTCCTGCTTTGGCAGGTGGATTCTTTACCACTGGGCTCAGGAATCCCAGAAGGCTTCCTGAGAACACCTAGGAACCCCAGAAGGATTCTATACATCTTGATAAAACTCTTAAACTCGTGGAAGTTGTTGATCACAATTTTGGTTTTGTTTATTTAAATCAACTCCATGACCAACAGAGATCAAACATCCATCCAGTCTATATTGTTCTTTTTTCATTACTAGAAAGTCACTAGCTGCAAAAATCCCCATCCTAGTTTTAACTGTGGTTCTTGGATCAGCTCACTGAGTCTTTCTGTCTCCGTGGGATATCCCATCTTGGGATGAGAGCTAGTGAAGAGTCCATCTTCCCCAGAATTTGGGGTCTCATATCCATCTCCCATTATTTGCACATCAACTATCTCTTGCAGCCCCCCTTCTCTTTTTTTGGCCACACTGTGGGGCTTGTGAGATCTTAGTTCCTCTATCAAGGGTTAAACTGGAGCCCTTGGCAGCGAAAACACAGAGCCCCAACCACAGGACCAGCAAGGAATTCCCTCTTGCAGCTCTCAAGTCTATGACTTGGCTCCAGGAACTGCTTGCTATTCCAGAGTTCAGAGCTATAAATTCATCTCTATTTCAATGATAATTTTTTTCCATTTTTTTTTAAAGTTGCCTATACTTTTTAGGGATTTCCCTGGTGGCTCAGACAGTAAAGAATCTGCCTGCCATTTGGGAGACTCGGGTTTGATCCCTGGGTCAGGAAGCTCTCCTGGAGGAGCCTGTGGCAACTTCACTCCAGTATTCTTGCCTGGAGGATTCCATGGACAGAGAAGCCTGACTACAATCCATGGGGTAGCAAAGAGTCAGACATGACTGTCTGACTTTTTGCGAACATTTTCACTTTCTATACTTTTAAAAAATTATCTCTATTTTTGTGAAAGGATTGCCTTGAATTTGCTTGTTGTTGCTGTAGTTTTGGTTCCCTGACTAGGAAGAGATTTAATTATTTTTTAAGGAAATATTTTAAGTGTTTCTCATTTGAGTATGATGTTAGCTACATTTTTTGAAAGAGTTCTTTTACGATTTTTTTTGATGTGGACCTTTTAAAAAAATTATTGAATTTGTTACAATATTTTTCCTGTTGTTTGCAGGGCATGTGTGGCATCTAGTATCCTGACCAGGGATCGAACCTGCACCCCCTGCATAAGGAAGTGAAGTCTTAACCACTGGACCACCAGTCAAGTCCCCTGTGAAAGAGTCCTTTGAATAGATTAAGGAACTTTCCTTCTCTGTCTAGTTTGCTGAGGGTATTCATCATATACTCAGTTTCCACTGAATGACTTTTTAGTCTGAGATTTTTTTTTGTACTTTTATCTATGAATATAATTCATTTTAGAGATGTCTAACAGCCCTAATACTCTGCAGCTTCAATTAGATCATTTTTAGGTTCATGAATAATATTGTCTTAATTCTCTTTTCCCTTTTTAAAATCTCATTTTGATATCAAGATTATATTCAGCTTACAAAATGAGTTGGTGTATGACGTCTCCGTTAGCGTCAAAAATACAGACACAATTTCCTCTTTGAATGATTGGTACAATTTGCCTATAAAGTTATCTGAGCCTGGGGTTTTCTTGTGGGAAGGCACTTATCTAGTGATGCAAATGTGTTCATGATTGTAGGACTATACATGTTTTCCATTTCTTGCTGACTTTTTTTTTTTAACTTTATGTTTATGTTTATATTTTCCTAGAAGAATTTCCATTTTATCAAAGTTTTTCAATTCTCTGGCATAAAATTATTGATACTTATTTAAACTCTGCCAAATGTCTAGTTTTATCTCCTTTCTTACCCTCCTTGTATTGATTCTTAACATAATAGTTGTCACCTTTGTCTCATGCATACAGAGTGGATTTTTTTCTGTATTTCACAGAAACCCCATTGGGAGGCCATGCACAATTTTCAGTGTTTTGATTTGCTAGGTGTTTGTAGTAATATATAAAGTAGTTGATGCTATAACACTACCATTAGTGACAAAAGGAAGATTAAAGCAGAAATATTGACAGTTAGGCCTGCAACACACTACAGCTTCTTGACTTTCAAGGTTAATGTGGGTCATCATCACCCTCCCCAACTAACTCACTTTGCTTAGGGGTGCTTTTCCAACAGCTTTGTTCAACAACTTCTCTGTCTCGGTCATCCTTTAATCAAAGGCAGTGCAGATATTTTTTAAGGTAAGGTGATTTCTATATTTTTAAATGAATCTACGTGGTGCTTTTCAAATACTCTTTAATGTGTTCTTCAGAAGCATTAGTGGATTTAAATTTATTGAGATGTGACCATTTGAAAGCATATCTAGATATTTTTTATTAATTCCTGGGAAAGTAACTGAGTATAGATTGCATTTACCTCATCCCTAATCTCCGAGTATAATGATTACCCTATACAATCATATTTCTTGAGCGGGAACTCTGTAAATAAACACTGCATTGTCAGAAGTATAGGACTCATTAGTAAAAACTTCCTACTTATCAATTTGCAAGAAATATAAGTTGATTTACTTTCTCATTACCTAGGAAATGGTTTTCATTCTCCTGACTCATCTTTGTTCTTTTCTTTGTACAAGCAATGAAGTTATAAGTTCTGTGAAGTAATAGACTGAAAATTATAATGCTTCATTGCATAAGCAAGCAACAGGAAATGAATTACAAAGAACAAAGTCCTTGTTACATAAGCTTCAATAATCCTTAATTTTGAAAGGAACATAGTTGTTTAAAGTCTTATGAACAAAGTAAGATAACATGCATTTGAATTGTCATTGACTAAGTTTTTATTTCAGTAGAAGGAAGAACTATCCAGAGAATGTGAGAGAAATCATCTTTTTAATAAGTTATATAAAATATCTATTCATTTCTTTTTAAATCTCTAGGAAAAGCTGGTATTCAAACTATAAGATTTCTGTATGCATGTGAAATGATAAAATACAATTTTCTAAGTGAAAGATTAAAAAATTACACCAATATAATTTTAAAAGTTCAAGTATTGTGCTAGCTTCTTTATCAAGAAGATTATGGACGTGCACATGGATCAGTATGCCCATGTGATATACCTGTCATATTTATAAATACATAAATGTGAGTAGTTAAATTATGTGCTTTTTTGTGTTTTGCATCGTAAAGTATTATCTTCTAGTAAAGCTTTACTTTCCAGCCTTTTACACTATAAGCAGTTCTTTGCTTGATCTACACCTTATTGATAGAGTTATATTAAAAACTCCCATATTGATTGTGAATTCATCAATTTATTTTTTAATATTACCTACTTTCTATTTGAAGAGGTTAATTTGTTTAGTTTTAAATTTTATTTTCGTGGTGAAAGTATTACTATGCCAGCTTTTTGTTGGTAAAGATTTGGACGGCATACGCATTTTCATCCTTTTAGTCTCCTGGAAGTTTCTTTTCTTTTTCGCTTCACGTATCTCTGATTCCATCAAACATTACTAGTAGTCATAGATCTAAACAATTTAAAAGGCAAGTGATAAGTCAGAACTGCTCAAATATTAGGTGTGTGTGTGTGTTAGTCATGTCTGACTCTTTGTGACCCCATAGACTGTAGCCCACCAGGTTCCCCCATCCCTGGGATTCTCCAGGCAAGAATACTGGAGTGGGTTGCCATTCCCTTCTCCAAGGGAATCTTCCCAACCTAGGGATCAAACCTAAGGTCTCCTGCATTGCAGGCAGATTCTTTATGATTAGAGCCAGCAGGGAAGCCCAGAATATTAGGCAAACAGCACTAATTACATGCATAGCCAATGGTAGATTCAGAACTCAAGTCTTGAGTCAGTCAGAGGTTGATTCAGCCACTTTAAGATTGTACTAAATCAATTCTGTCATAAACCTCATCACCGTGATAGTTATGACTGAATAATTTCTCTTAATACCTATTTTAATAACTGAAGTTCAGAAAGCAAATAAAAATTAAGAAAAGTGCTTAGAAACTGAACACAGTAACCGTATTTGGAGCCTAACCTTGACAAACCTTTGTGATCCAAATGAAAGCCAGGGACCAGAGACTGCCCGGCCAAGATTGTCCCAAATAGCAAGCAGATATCTGAAGAGGGAAGTCGAGGATAATGATTTTAAATCAGTTTCCAGTGTGAGATTCAACTGCTGGATCTTTCTTATAAAATAGATAATTTGCATGGGAAAATGTCCACTGGTTGTTAAATGGGGGAAGAAAGCATAGCACGGTTTCTGAACAAGGGACTTTTAGTATCTTATATTTATATTTTAGACTCAGCCCATAATAGCTGAATACATGCTTTTCACAGAACAAATGACATCACAGCTCCCCTGCTGTAGGGCTTACTCAAGACATTCCAGTGGAGACATAATCCCTTTTGTGCTTCTGAAATTAAAATGAATCATATGCAAAAATAGAGCTAGCCGAGAGGGTCTATGTAGCCCATTATGATTATTATGCTTTGTAGAACTGTATGCTGTGTCTGCAATAGGTAAATGGTGCTAAATAAAGAAAAGCATTGCTCCTCTGTAATAATTACATTTCGACGAATGCTTACTTGCCAGCAAGTGGATAGAGTGAGAGGAAAAGATTTAGATTCCTCTAAAGAAAAGTTTATTTTTGAATAGAAGGCAAAGTTAAAATCAGTCCCCTCCATTAAAACTCAATTCATCCTGGATACTAAAAAAAAAGAAGAAGAAGAAAAAGTCTAAATAAATGAGGCAGATGTTGGCAATCTGAGTAGGCCACAAAGCTGCAACCTTAATAACCAAAATTCAAAATGCAGATGGTAAAAACCTCAACAAAACAGAGGAAACACTCCAAGACTTAGAGTATTTCTATGCAGATGGGTAAAATGTCCTTATGACAAAGAGAACATTCTATTACCACTTGAAATACATTTTTTAAATATTTAGAGTGCATTTTAATTTTCTATCAATGCTTGCTAACTCAGAAATACACTAAGGTCAGGATAAAATCTGTTAGGAACTCAAGAAGATTTCCAGACTCAGAAAAATCCAGATGGAAACTCACTGACTTCTTTATGTCTTGCCTTTAAAATACATTAATGTTGTTTTGGAAACATTACACACATGCCTCCTGGCTTTCGTGCTCAATCCTGCCTCCTCCCTGACAACAGAAAAATCTTGAGTTTAATAAATACTTGTCCTACTTAAAAACCTCGTGCGCTTGTCCATTGAGTGGAATGACAAGGTCATTTCACTTTTCAAAAATAATCCCCAATTACCCTTTCTTACTTCTTCCTTGCTTCCCTCAAGTTTCTCCTAACCAACTTTCTCCTTTGTCAGCCTAGTTTTCTCCCATGGTTGTCTCTAAGCGTCTCCCATATGGGGATTTTGGAATTGCTCCAGGTTATAACCATCTAGCCCATTCCCACTGCCCTATGAGAGCAAAGACGGAAAGGACATTTGACGGATAATTGTCAATATTAGAAAGACTGATGCTGAGCAAATAGAAATAGGTCATTCTAGGACGGTCCCTAACTGACAGTTGCTTTTTGTCTTTTTGTTTTGTTTGTTTCTTTTGTCAGTGAGTTATTACAAACTCTGCTACCCACTCCTGGGCATCCACCTGGAGAACATCATAATTGAAAAAGACACATGCACTCAAGTATTTATTGCCGGTCTATTTACTATAGTCAGGACATGGAAGCATTCTAAATGTCCATCAGCAGAGGAGGGGATAGAGATGTGGTACCTACATACAGTGGAATAATACTCAGCCATAAAAAGAATGAAATTGGGTCATTTGTAGAGATGTCAGTGGACCTGGAGATGTTATACAGAGTGAAGTAAATCAGAAAGAAAAAATCAAATATCATATACCAATGCATAGGTGTGAAATCTAGAAAAACGGTATAGCTGATTTTATTTGCAAAGCAAAATAGAGATACAGATACAGAACAAATGTATGGATGTGAAGCGGGCAAGGAGGGAGGGTGGGAGGAACTGGGAGATTGGGAGTGACACATGTATGCTGCTGCCACTGTGTATAAGATAGATAACTCATGAGAACCTACTGTGTAGCACAGGGAACTCGACTCAATGCTCTGTTGTGACTTGAAGGGGAAGGCAGACCTAAAGGGAGAGGATTTATGTACATTAACTCATTTTGCTATACAGTAGAAATGGACACAACATTTTAAAGCAACTATACTCCAATAGAAAACTAATTAAAAAAAATAAAGTTCATTCTCCATTCAATGGAAATTTACTGAGACCCTACTATGTGCAG
>SJXQ01007085.1:0-28305 GCA_006408695.1 Aepyceros melampus
GTCACAGAGAATAATGTTGTATAAGAAAACAAAAGCGTTGATTATTCGGAGCCAAAAATAATTCAGAAGAATTGCACCCTAAATGTGAAGAAATTTTAGAAATGCAACTCTAAGTCAGGATCAGGCCAATTATGCTAGATAAACAGCCTCTAAATTGATATAGCCTATCACATCAAATGCTTATTTTTCCATCA
This sequence comes from Aepyceros melampus, assembly GCA_006408695.1. Lineage (NCBI taxonomy): Eukaryota > Metazoa > Chordata > Mammalia > Artiodactyla > Bovidae > Aepyceros > Aepyceros melampus. The sequence continues at coordinate 195 of SJXQ01007085.1, forward strand.
TACATATTTATAAAGATTATTCTGCAAAGCAGCAAATTAATGTGTTTTTATCTTCTAATTCAACCATCTTACTGAGGGTACCTCCATAGTCACTAAAGAAGTAGAGAAGAGAGAGAATGAAAAATCTCACACACATGGATTTTTGCTGTATGAATATTAGCTTTGGCTAGAAATAGTCACACAAGTCCACTTACATGCAAACACCCTAGAATATGATGTCTTTATTTAAGGAAACAAACGTAAAACCTAATAATAGTGAATACAAATAATGCCTATCAGAATTCACTCACTGATTGTCAAATACATGTTTGATGGCAAACAGACAGATAGAACCCTCCCAAAAGAACACAAACCTCAAATGCCATTCAGATTCAAGAATGAGCTCAAAGGCTAAGCTGTAACGCCCTTGGTTTAGAGATAATAACACCTATGCAGGACAAAGCCATGATTCCCTAATGGGGTCACTCTTCTTTCTGGTAAGCTTTCTTGCCAGAACTTATGTGTATTGTGCTTAGTCACTCAGTTGTGTCCAACTCTTTGCGACTCCATGGACTTTAGCCCGCCAGGCTCCTCTGTCTGTGGGGATTCTCCAGGCAAGAATACTGGAGTGAGTTGCCATGCCCTCCTCCATGGGATCTTCCCAATCCAGGGATCAAGTCCAGGTCTTCCACGTTGCAAATGGATTCTTTACCATCTGAGCTACCAGGGAAGCCTTCCAGAACCTGAATAAGTAAATAAGTATAAGTAAAAACACAAATAAATAAATAGGATGTGCAATATAGACCACTGGTGTACTCAATTCCATTGTAGCCACACCATGTTTTGCTGTGCTACACTGCTGAAGACAAAGGAATACAATAAGGCAAAGTGGTTGTCTAAGGAGGTCTTACAAATAGCTGAAAGAAGAAAAGTGAAAGGCAAAGGAGAAAGGGAATGACATACCCAACTGAATGCAGAGTTCCAGAGAATAGCAAGGAGAGATAAGAAAGCCTTCTTAGGTGAACAGTGCAAAGAAATAGATGAAAACAATAGAATTAAAAGACTAGAGATCTCTTCAAGAAAATTAGAGATAGCAAGGGAACATTCCATTCAAAGATGGGCACAATGAAGGACAGAAATAGTAAGAATCTAACAGAAGCAGGCAGAGAAGGCAATGGCACCCCTCTCCAGTACTCTTGCCTGGAAAATCCCATGGACGAAGGAGCCTGGTAGGCTGCAGTCCGTTTGGTCGCTGGGAGTCAGGCACAACACTGAGCGACTTCACTTCCACTTAAGGGAATGACATACCCAACTGAATGCAGAGTTCCAGAGAATAGCAAGGAGAGATAAGAAAGCCTTCTTAGGTGAACAGTGCAAAGAAATAGATGAAAACAATAGAATTAAAAGACTAGAGATCTCTTCAAGAAAATTAGAGATAGCAAGGGAACATTCCATTCAAAGATGGGCACAATGAAGGACAGAAATAGTAAGAATCTAACAGAAGCAGGCAGAGAAGGCAATGGCACCCCTCTCCAGTACTCTTGCCTGGAAAATCCCATGGACGAAGGAGCCTGGTAGGCTGCAGTCCGTTTGGTCGCTGGGAGTCAGGCACAACACTGAGCGACTTCACTTCCACTTTTCGCTTTCATGCATTGGAGAAGGAAATGGCAACCCACTTTAGTGTTCTTGCCTGGAGAATCCCAGGGATGGGGAGCCTAGTAGGCTGCCGTATATGGAGTCACACAGAATCGGACACGACTGAAGTGATTTAGCAGCAGCAACAGAAGCAGGAGAGAATAAGAAGAGGTGACAAGAATACAGAAGAACTACACAAAAATGATCTTAATGACCCAGATTACCATGATGGTATAATCACTCATCTAGAGCCAGATATGCTGGGGAGTGTGAAGTCAAGGTGAGCTTAGAAAGCATTCCTGCAAACAAAGCTAGTGGAGGTGATGGAATTGCAGCTAAGCTATTTCACTTCCTAAAAGATGATACTGTTAAAGTACTAGACTCAATATGCCAGCAAATTTGGAAAACTCAGCAGTGGCCACAGGACTGGAAAGATCAATTTTCATTCCAATCCTAAAGAAGGGCACTTACAGAGAATGTGCAAGCTACCATACAATTGTGCTCATTTCACATGCTACCAGGGTAATGCTCAAAATCTTTTAAGTGATACTTCAAGAGTACATGAACCAACAACTTCCAGAAGAACAAGTTGGATTTAGAGAGGCAGAGGAACGAGAGATCAAATTGCCAACATCCACTGGATAACCAAAACACCAAAGGAATTCCAAAAAAGTCTACTTCTGCTTCAGTGACTATTTGAAAGTCAAAAGTAGTTGACTCTGTGGATGACAACAAGCTAGAAAATTAATAAAGAGATGGGAATACTAGATCACCTTACTTGTTTCCTGAGAAACCTGCATGCAGGTTTCAAGAAGCAAAAGTTAGAACTAGACACAAAACAGACTGGTTCAAACTTGGGAAAGAAGTATGTAAAGTTTATTTACAGTCACTCTGCTTATTTAATTTACATGCAGAGGAATACAACATGTAAAATACTGAGTTGGATGATTTACCAGCTAGAATCAAGAGTGGCAGGAGAAACATCAACAATTTCAGATATGAAGATGACACTGTAGTGGCAGAAAACAAAGAAAACTAAAGAGCCTCTCAATGAAGGTTAAAAGAGGAGAGTGAAAATGCTGGTTTAAAACTAAACATTCAAAAACTAAGATCATGGCATCCAGGTCCATCACTTCATAGAAAATAGATGGGGAAAAAGTGGAAACAGTGACAGATTTTTTTTCCCCCCTTGGGCTCAAAGATCACTGTGGATGGTGACTTTAGGCACAAAATTCAAAGATATTTTGTCTTTGGAAGGAAAGTTATGACAGACCTAGATAGCATATTAAAATGGAAAGACATCATTTTGCTTACAAAGGTCTGTATAGTCAAAGCTATGGTTTTTCCAGTAGTCATGTACAGATGTGAAGTTGAACCATAAAGAAGGCTGAATGCTAATGCTAAAGAATTGATGCTTTTGAACTGTGATGCTGGATCTTCTCCAGCATCACAGAGTCCCTTGGACAGCAAGGAGATCAAATCAGTCAGTCCTAAAGGAAGTCAACTCTGAATATTCATTGGAAGGACTGATGCTGAAGCTGAAACTCTAAGACTCTGACTACCCGAAACAAAGAACCAACTCATCGGAAGAGACCCTGATACTGGGACAGATTGAGGGCAAGAGAGAAGCGGGTAACAGAGGATGAGATGGGTTGGACGGCATCACTGACTCAATGGACATGAGTTTGAGCAAACTCCTGGAGATAGTAAAGGATAAGGAAGTGTGATTTGCTGCAGTTTATGGGGTTTCAAAGAATCAAACATGATTTAAAAATTGAAAAACAGCAACAACAACAAATGTCAGAGAGAGACAAACTAAATAATCTCTATTTCTTCAATATTTACCCTGGTATGGAGTTCTTATCAATAATGTGTTCTTATCAATTTTTCTTATCAAAAGAATCCACATAATGGTTTGTTCCATTGACTAACTGTAATACAAAAGCTTCCACCAGATACATGTTTAATACTTACAAGGAAAATTAATCTGTAATCAAACTAAGCATGTACCATGAAGCTTGGAAGAAAAATAACTATAATTTTAATAAGACTTAATGAAGTTCTCTGTATTTCATATTGCTTATTAATTGCTGAAAACCATAATATTCTAACTTGGTCAAAGATTCATCTAGTTGTATTAGACTAGTGCTTGTGGCCTATACTAAAGCTGCACAAATACTACAGAGTAAAAGAAAGAAAATAACTTTATTCTGTGTTATAAAGCAATGTTATCAGAATGCAGACCACTCTCAAATATTGAAATCAGTTATATTTTTCTGCCTTAAATTTACTGTATTCTTTTGATATTTTATGTTAATTTCTTCTTTTTAATTTTATTAAAAGGCTAGGAGCAAAGTAAATAATGATAAAGGCTCAATTTTTAGAAAAATAATAGCATTTGAGGGTAAATAGATGGAACTTTATGGTTTCACGCTAAAGGAAATAAGCTAGACAGATAGACAAATACTTTGAGATCTCTCTGATGTGTGGAATCTAAAAATAAAAAAAAAGAAAGAAAGGAAAACCATCAAGATAAAAACCCTGGGACCTGACTCCACCTAGCACTGGGCCAACCCCAGCCCTGGCACACCCTCTCATTCCCACAGCCAGTCACACTGTGACCTGGTCCCAGCACCAGCAGGCTGGAGCTGCCCAGCGAGGACTGGGGACAGCTCTGCCACCAGAGTTCACCCACTCTAATTGGCCCCAATAAAGCAGAAGAGTCCATGCAGCCCAGGAAGCAGGCACCTGTGAAACGGTTAGCTCATGACCAGAGGGGACTGTCCTACTGGGTCCCTGAGGACATCTCCTACATAAAGCCATTTATCCAGACTTGGGAAACATAAAGGATGTTTTATCTATTACATTTCCAATGTAATAGATAAAAATAAACAAAGAAAAATTGACAAAAGTGTGGATACAGAAGAATATGTTTCTAATGAAGGAATAAAAAATAACAGAAAAAGAACTAAATGAAGTGGAGATAAACAGTTTAGCTGACAAATAGTTCAAGATAATAATCATAAAGTTGCTCAATGAAATCAGAAGACAAATTGATGAACACAGTGAGAAGAGAGTTATATGTTATGTAACTGAAGAACCAAACAGACTTGAAGAATATGAAAAGTGAAACAACAACAAAACAACAAAACCTACAAGGAAATAAAAATAGATTAGATAATACAGAGGAACAGATGAGCAAATTGAAAAAGAGTTGTGGGAATCACCCAAGTTGAACAGAAAAAAAATAATTTTAAAAAATGATGATAGGTTAAGAAGTCTCTAGGACCACGTCAAACATTATGGAGGTCCCAGAAGGAGAAAAGAGAAAAAGGCAAATAATTCATTTAAAGGAATAATAGTCGAAAAACTCCCCTAAGCTGCTAAAGAAAGCAGATATCCAGGTCTAAGAAGCATACAGTGTCCCAAGCAAGATGAACCCAAAGATATTCACACCAAGACATAATATAATTAAAATGGCAAAAACTAACGATAGATAATTGTTAAATTAGCAAGAGAAAACTAGTTTCATACAATGGAGCTCATAAGATTCAGCTGACTTTTCAGCAGAAACTCTAGTCCAGGATGGTGTGGCATGAAATATTCAAAGTGATGAAAGGAAAAAACTATAAGCAAGGATACTCTAACGAGCAAGGATATAATTCAGATGGAAAGAGAAATAAAGATTTTACAGATAAGCAAAAGCTAAACAAGTTCAGCAGCACTCAACTAGCTTTATAAGAAACATTAAAGGGATTCTCGAAGTAAAAAAGAATAGCTAGAAATATTAAATTATGAAAGGAAAAAATCTCATTGGCAAACATGCAGTGAAGGGAGATTAATCATGTGTAAAACTAGAAATAAGGTTAAAAGACATAAGTAGTAAAATCATCTATATTCACAATAAGTAGTTAAGGGATGCAGAAGATATCACTTTTGTCCTAATTGTTACCATCTAAAATATATATATATATTTGTAGCAAATTAAAAAAAAAAAACTTCTCTACAAAGTATATTTAAATCTTGACTGGGAGAATAAGTAGTAGTTAGCACCATTATTAGTTTCAAAGTCAGCTTTAGAAAAGATTCACATATGGGAAGATATTTACTCATCAATGTTTTAGAATTATTTTCATGGTTTCACCATGGAGAATAGGTTGGAAGGGGATAAGAAGACAGACATGATTTCTAATATGCACACCTTTTACAGTAATATAGGTGAAAAGTGATGGTGTCTTAAATAACACAGTATATAAAGAAAAGAGTAAGTGAATTACAGAGACATATTAGTGGTGGTAGGGGTTATAAGGCTGGGTTGGGGATTGACAGAATATGGAAAGTGATGGAAAAGACAGTCACAGATATTCTATAACACAGAGATAAGTATGGGAAAGACAGAAAGAGGGAGAGGAGGGAAGCAAAATGGTTTTAAAGTGACAAGGAATAAGATGTGAATGTGCTGAGTTTAAGATACACTGAACTACTGAACATTTATTTGAGTACTGGAAAATTAAAGCTCAGATGGAGGACAGAGACACAGATGGAGGACAGAGAGACAGGAAAATTCAGAACTTAGTATCAGGGAAATCAAGGGATAAAAGTGTTTTATAAAAGAGTTGTTAAGAGTGACAAAGGCCTTGAATTTTTTCTTAACTAAAGGGTTTGTAAACACAGGCTTAGGCAATCCCACTGCAGAAGAGATAAGCAATGCTTCTTGAAGTGCTCCCGCAGTGGACCTTCTTATTATCCAAATTAAGTCAACTCACTTTCCTGGCTTTAGTTTTCACTATATGATGTGATCACTTCAATCAAAAGACTTTGAAGTTGTTATGAGTGATAAAGGCCTATTAAGATCATAAAAAAGGAAAAGCTAAATTATGTGTAGCTAATATAGACAAGGTACAATGGGAAGTGTATAATTTTCAATATTTTAGAACTTCATTAAAATATTGATGAAAAGGGCCTAATTGAGATTGATTAATATGAATCTATCAGATTGTCTGGCTTTGTGATTTTTTAGCAGCTCTCAGAAGTCTGCATGAAGGCAAAGAGGAAACCAAAATTTAAATGAAAATGTTGTGCATGTATGTATTTTCCTAGAAAGTTGTGACAGAAGGGCAAAGAAATTAAGAAAATTATCCAGAGAGTCACAGAAAAGTTGAACCATGATAATGAAGGCCCTTTATCAGATAGAGTTCTTAGTTACAACAATCAGAATTAAATCAGACAATACATTTATTAAATGAGATTTCATACCTCATGGACTCTCCAGTAGTGCCAGAGAGTTCGGTAGGGGAAGGTACTTAAGCAGGAAAAGTACACAGAATAATATGGAGGTCACTTTAGGGAAGAAATCACTGCTACCATCATTCTGCAATGGGCAGTTCTTCAAAGACATCTTGGTTTTTAAAGGTAAATCAAAGGAGTAGACAGCAAAATCCCTGATCTTGATCCCTTCTAAAGCTAAATTATCTCCAATGCCTCCTCAAGAAAAATAGCATTCTGTGCACCTGTGCTTTTTCCCTTTTGAATCTCAAATCTGTGCATCTCTGGTCCTATGTATAGAAAGGCAAGATTTGGCTTTTACACTGGTGGGTATGAGTCATAGCTGGAGGAATTTCCTAAGCTGAAGTAAGCAATTCCAAAGATGTTTGGTGATCATCACATAAAAAGAAGTTCTATTCTACATGTCTATTCTTGTGTAATTATTTGATTTCCTTTAGCTCTGCCCCCAAAGATCAATGAGAAGCATTGCTTTCAGAGATGAATTCATACTTTTCACACCAGTCTTTGCTAGCATCAATGTCTAGAAAACATATTTTGGGTCACTTGCTAGTAAAAAGATGAACAGATGTCTCTATGTTAACTCAGTGTTTAAATTCACATTTTCAAACAAAATATTTGCAGCACTGATGCCAAATTCCTCCTGACATTCACAATAATATTGGATTTGACTGGTTAAAGCATCTGCCTCCAATGTGGGAGACCTGGGTTCGATCCCTGGGTCGGGAAGATTCCCTGGAGAAGGAAATGGCAATCCACTCCAGTATTCTTGCCTGGAGAATCCTGTGGACAGAGAAGCCTAGTACATTATAGTCCACGGGGTCGCAAAGAGTCGGACACGACTGAGTGACTTTAACTTTTAACTTGACTCAACCAAACAAGTGCAACAATATCTGGAACAAAAAAAAAAAAAAAATTCACCTAAGCTTTATCTGTTTAGAGTATTTAACAGTCTTCTTTAGTTTTTAGTTTGAAAGAGAATTTGAGAAAGTATTGGTGATTGAAGTTGTACAGTCATTAAATTCAAATGACATGCTCCTACTATTTAAAGCATCTTCTAGCTTAATGTTAAATTGTCCTTAAAATAGTTCTGGTTTAAATCAGCAAAAAGCTTTACAATATGCTCAGTCTGTGTAGAACACTTTTCTCAAAGGTTGAACTAAATTACTATGACAGTATCTTCAATGTTATTTAAATTAAAAAATGTGAAATCCCAGAGAATGTGTGGCAAGTAATTCCTGTATCTCTTTGTTACATAATCACTCCTAAAAACAGAAGTAGGATTTTATTTTATTTTTTTAAATGACAAAGATTCAGTTAAAAGGAATCATTTTAGGTAAGCACATACAGAAACATAGACTTAAAAAAAAGGAATGAGATGCTAACAAAACCTAACTTCTCCCTATTTGTATATATCTCCATTACAGCATTTAGAGAATAATGTATCCCAGCTGATGTATGCAGGTATCTCTCCAATCTGTACTCTGAATGCCTGGATTATGCCTATTTTTATATTTATACTTTTAGTGCCTAGCAATGTATTTCATATTTATCAAGGCTTTTTTTATAAAGGTAAAAAAGATATACATTAATAACAGATGAGAAGCACAAAGGTAGAATGCAAGTAAGCATCCAGGAACAAATGCATGTATTAACATTTCATCCTGGACATCACAGAAAGAGTTGAATATGCTACTCACACCATGGAAACAACAGTATCACTGTTATTATGTTACTGGAATGAAAAAGCATTTCTTCAAAAGAAATAATCTGGTGACACATATTACCATATTTATACACCCAAATCAAGACTGAGACTTGATACAGAAATATTCTGATTTTAGTGGATAGACTGTACTCACTGACAACTTTTACAGCCTAAGAAGTATGATTAGAGTGATAAGAAAGTAGAAAATACATGAAGAAACATGGCATTTAGAATAGATATAAGAAATAAAAAGTAGAACATGATGATTGTTCTCCATGTGAAATGGATGGGGAAAAAAATGGAAAATTCTTCTGCTCAAACAGTAGTTGTGCCATTTCTGAGTGTATGACCTTGGGCACAATATCAATTTTTCTGAATGTCTTATTCAGTTCAGTTCAGTTCAGTTGCTCAGTCCTCTCTGACTCTTTGTGGCCCCATGAATCGCAGCACGCCAGGCCTCCCTGTCCATCACCAAATCCCAGAGTTCACTCAGACTCACGTCCATCGAGTCAGTGATGCAATCCAGCCATCTCATCCTCTATCATCCCCTTCTCCTCCTGTCCCCAATCCCTCCCAGAATCAGGGTCTTTTCCAATAAGTCAACTATTTGCATAAGGTGGCCAAAGTACTGGAGTTTCAGCTTTAGCATCATTCCTTCCAAAGAAATCCCAGGGCTGATCTCCTTCAGAATGGACTGGTTAGATCTCCTTGCAGTCCAAGGGACTCTCAAGAGTCTTCTCCAACACCACAGTTCAAAAGCATCAATCTTCAGTGCTCAGCCTTCTTCATGGTCCAACTCTCACATCCATACATAACCAATGGAAAAACCATAGCCTGGAGTAGATGGACCTTAGTCGGCAAAGTAATGTCTCTGCTTTTGAATATGCTATCTAGGTTGGTCATAACTTTTCTTCCAAGGAGTAAGCGTCTTTTAATTTCATGGCTGCAAATGTGGGTATTAACACAAACTCAATGGTTTAAAGGACTAAATTAAAAAACAAACTAATAGCCACTAGATAACATTTGATATATTGGTATTTTTCTTAAACCCTTGGTTTTTACCTTATTCCATTAGTTAGACCTACCAATCTCTATGATCTCAGGGTGAGATGATGCAGGAAAAAAAAAAATTCAAAAAGAGAGAAAAGACAGAAATTTATACTTCAAACAGAAATTCCCTTTGGAAAATTAGAGTAAAAGTAACAGACTTCATGCATACATTCTTTGATTTAATAAATATTTATTTATCCCCTACTATGCTCCAGATTTTCACTCTTGTTATTTAGAATATATTGGTAAAAAGGTAGCATAGACATTTGCCCTATTAAGTTTTTAATATAGAGATGAGATAAAAAAATATTAGTAAATTATGCTTTCAAAATGGAGACAAGAGCAAATTAAAGGACATTTAAAGAGGTCCATGTTGGTGGGAAACTCTGCTTAATGGAGCAGTCAAGGGTAGACTTAAGTGGGAAGATTAAAGTTAAGCTTTGAAAGAATTGGTGGAATTAGCCAAGGGAATAACTGATCCAATGTGATCCATTCAGAGGAAATATCTAGGGGAAAAATAGAGCATTAGGATAAGAATGTTCCTAGCATATTTTAATTACAGAAAAGAAACTGGTATAGGTGGAGATGAATAGACAATGAATGAAAAGTTATGACCAACCTAGATAGCATATTCAAAAGCAGATAGATTACTTTGCCGCTTAAGGTTCGTCTAGTCAAGGCTATGGTTTTTCCTGTGATCATGTATGGAAGTGAGAGTCGGACTGTGAAGAAGGCTGGTGCTAAAGAATTGATGCTTTTGGACTGTGGTGTTGGAGAAGACTCTTGAGAGTCCCTTGGACTGCAAGGAGATCCAACCAGTCCATTCTGAAGGAGATCAGCCCTGGGATTTCTTTGGAAGGAATGATGCTAAAGCTGAAGCTCCAGTACTTTGGCCACCTCATGCGAAGAGTTGACTCATTGGAAAAGACCCTGATGCTGGGAGGGATTGGGGACAGGAGGAGAAGGGGACGACAGAGGATGAGATGGATGGGTGGCATCACAGACTCGATGGACGTGAGTCTGAGTGAACTCCGGGATTTGCTGATGGACAGAGAGGCCTGGTGTGCTGCGATTCATGGGGTTGCAAAGAGTCGGACACGACTGAGCGACTGAACTGAACTGAACTGAAGAAATAAATGATGAATTCAAAGATAATGGAAAATTAACATCTTAGAAATAATGGGGAAAATATAGACAGTGACCGTAGACAATTACAGTGACTTTGGCACCACATTTGTGGAATGAGAAGCAATTATAAGATATTGGATGACAGAATTGTGACATGATTCACTTACTCTGGCTGATAAGAATAACAGATAGACTGTAGGTGTCTAATATCATTAACAATATTTTCTCAATACAATGGAAAAATTGTTATAAAATGAAAATGCGATCATGTCTCTTCTTTCAAAAAGTCAATGAAATTCCATCACTCTTAGGGTAAACAGCCAAATTATAGTGCTTTCATGGCATAGATTTTCCTTATTAACACTTTTGCTCTATTTTCTGTGATATTTCCATTAGCACTTAACATTTTATCAATATACAATTATTTACTGATCCCTATTATGACATGCTTTCTCTTCCCTGTGGGCTTTTGCATAGAGTATTTATTTCTAATGTTCAAACTACCTACCAATAGCTCCCTCCTTTCTCCCTCCTCCTTTTTGTCTTTGCCTGGAAAACTCTGATCAGGTAAGCCTCAAGAAGGTGCTGAAAGCTCAGGTGCATTTTAATTTACTAGCTGATATGCTTTTTGATTTCCCTCAACTACATCTATTTATCATTTGTTCAGTAACAGGAAAATGGCAAATATTTGCCAAAAGCCTCACTCCATTTAGGGGAAAATTATCAAATGATATCAATGATATTAATCAGAAGTATCTGTGATAATGTTTAGTTGAAGATAATGCCCCCTCTATTTTTCAAATATATCCTACTAAAGAATAAAAATGAACTGAAACTAAATCCCCAATTAGGAAATCACTGATTTAATATACTGGAGTTATTTTGACATAGTTTGTGTCATCACATATAAAAATTATTAAGAAAAAACACTGAAAATAAAGTGTTTCATTTGGATGGTAGAACATCATTTCAATGGCAAAACTTCTAGTGCATTTGAAGTTAATGAAAGCACAATCATTAATTTTGATTGCTATTACTTTAATTGTCCAACATCATTTTCCTGTAGCAGAGTCAAATGAGTAATCTCAAACTAAAAATGGTATACAAAAAAGATCTGAGGCTAGAAATATTGCTCAATCAATTTCTTCCTATGCTTTCAAAAGTCAATGAGCTCTGTCATCTCAATACTATTCTTTCTAAATCAGATAAGAATGGATTTTTTTCCCTAATGTGTGAACCAAATGAAGGAATAAAAATTTAGTCATAGATTTTTCTGTTCCAATATAAATTCATGAATAAATGGACAACTCTTCCAAATGAGTCCAAGCATTCAGTTTCAGCCAAGTCATTCCATAATAATACAGTTGTAAATGTTTTGTCATCACCTTACATTATTTAGTAAGATATGCTTGAGAGAGTTATCTTTGAATATCTATTATCTAAGAACGCATGTCACCAATTGATCTATTTCTGCTTAGATGCATTCCCAACAGTTACTCTTCTTACTACAAAATTGCATATGTGCATATTCAGTGTTCTCTTGATTTCTTAAATGTCAAGGAGGCAACTCAAACTTAAAATGATCCCAAGATCCTTCTTATTTCCCCAAATCTGCAACTCTCTCAGCCTGAAAATATTCTTATCCTTAGAAAATCCACCATGAACAGTAAAATTTCTCAAGCCAGAAATGTGTATCTAATTTTGGGTAAATCTTTCTTCAACCTCATATCGACCTATTAGCAATTAATTTTGTCTGTAACTTCAAATGCATCTGGAATTCATCCAATAAAATCTATTATCTCTGTGACCAGTCAAGCAAACCAAACTTCTAGTTTTTATCTTTTATGATTCATTTGTCTAAATGAAGCTAGAATGATCTTTTACAATTATGGTCACAGTACTTTAATAATTAAACAACACATACTTAACAATTTAGCTATAATTTCTTTATCTGGATTATTTTCATATCATTATAGGCCAGGAATACACACAAGTTCTTCAGGGAAGTGCTAGGGAAACATTTTTAAACTCCTCAAATTAGCTTAGTTCTCACTGGTAAATGTCGTCAGCATTCTGCGTTTCTCATCATAACTTTCATCACAGCTGTCATCATGAACACATATGTATTAGTCATCTCGGGGTGCCATAACAAAATTCCATACACTAGTGTCTTAAGCAATGAAAATTTATTTCTCATAGTTCTGAAGGTTGGAAGTCCAAGATCAAGGAGTGAGCCTATCCAGTCTCCAGGAATAGCTCTCTTCCTGATGTGCAGACTGCTTCCTCTCTATGTGCTTATATGACATCTTTGCATGGGTATGTGGGAGACTGAGACAGAGAGGGAGCAGGAAAGAGAAAGTGAATTAGACCGAAACAGAGCTGGGAGCTAGTTAACTCTCTGGGATTTCTTCTTAGGAGAGCACTTCTCTCATCATGGAATCTCCACCCTCATGATTTCATCTAACCTTAATTATGTCCCATAGGGAACATCTCCAAACACGATCACACTGAGGGTTAGGAATTCAACATATGAATTTTGAGGGGGACAGATTTTCAGTTTATAACAATATTTTATGCAAGATGTCATATAAATATTTAATAAATTAATATACTCTTACATTATTATTTTTTATATTTTCCTTTATAAGGTAGATGAGAGCATATAACATTTCTATTCATAGGCATAAATATTTGGAGCTGAATAAAGGAGTACATCAAGGCTGTATATTGTCACCCTGATTATTTAACTTATATGCGGAATATATCATGAGAAACGCTGGGTTGGAAGAAGCACAAGCTGGAATCAAGATTGCTGGGAGAAATATCAATAACCTCAGATATGCATATGACACCACCCTTATGGCAGAAAGTGAAGAGGAACTAAAAAGCCTCTTGATAAAAGCGAAAGAGGAGAGTGAAAAAGTAGACTTAAAGCTCAACATTCAGAAAACGAAGAAGAGGCATCTGGTCCCATCACTTCATGGGAAATAGATGGGGAAACAGTGTCAGACTTTATCTTTGCGGGCTCCAAAATCACTGCAGATGGTGACTGCAGCCATGAAATTAAAAGATGCTTACTCCTTGGAAGGAAAGTTATGACCAACCTAGACAGCATATTCAAAAGCAGAGACATTACTTTGCCAACTAAGGTCCATCTAGTCAAGGCTATGGTTTTTCCAGTAGTCAGGTATGGATGTAACAGTTGGACTGTGAAAAAGCTGAGCGCCGAAGAATTGATAATTTGAACTGTGGTGTTGGAGAAGACTCTTGAGACTCCCTTGGACTGCAAGGAGATCCAACCAATTCATTCTAAAGGAGATTAGTCCTGGGATTTCTTTGGAAGGAATGATGCTAAAGCTGAAACTCCAGGACTTTGGCCATCTGATGTGAAGAGTTGACTCATTGGAAAAGACTCTGATCCTGGGAGGGATTGGGGGCAGAAGGAAAAGGGAATGACAGAGGATGAGATGGCTGGATGGCATCACCGACTTGATGGACATGAGTTTGAGTGAACTCTGGGAGTTGGTGATGGACAGGGAGGCCTGGCGTGCTGCAATTCATGGGGTTGCAAAGAGTCAGACACGACTGAGAGACTCAACTGAACTGAACTGAACTGAAATGAAATGAAATGTCTGTAGAGTGAGAGAATAACAATGAGCAACTGAAATAAGTTTGGGTCCCACAATACAGACTGAAGTACAGGTGAGATGATGCTGTTATAATAGATAAGTGATATTGCTAACATCCATTGGGATCATAGAATATGAAAGAGGATTCCAGAAAATAAACATCTACTTCTGCTTCGTGGACCACACTAAAGCCTTTGACTGTGTGGATCACAAGAAACCATGGAAAATTCTTCAAGAGATGGGAATACCAGAACACATTTTCTGTCTCCTAAGAAACCTGTACAAGGGTTGAGAACCACCAGTTAGAAACTTACATGAAACAACTGACTGAATAGAAATTGGGAAAGGTGTATGTCAATGTTGTATATTGACACCCTGTTTATTTAACCGTTATGCAGAGTATATCATACAAAATGCCAGGCTGAATGTCTCACAAGCTGAAATCAATATTGCTGGGAGAAATAAGAGCCTCAGATATGCAGATGATACACTTTAATGGTAGAAAGTGAAGCAGAATTAAATAGCCTCTTGATGAAGGTAAAAGAGGAGAGTGAAAAAGCTGGCTTAAAACTCAACATTCAAAAAACTAAGATCATGCCATCAGGCCTCATCACTCCACGGAAACAGAAGGGAAGAAAATGGAAACAGAGACAGACATTATTTTCTTGGGCTCCAAAATCACTGCAGATAGTGACTTCAGCCATGAAATTAACAGATGTTTGTTCCTTGGAAGAAAACCTATGACAAAACTAGACGGCATATTTAAAAGCAAAGACATCATTTTGCCGACAAATGTCCATCTAGTTAAAGCTTTGGTTTTTCCATTAGTCATGTATGGATGTGAGAGACTATAAAGAAGGGTGAGCATTGAAGATTTGATGCTTTCAAACTGTGGTGCTGGAGAAGACTCTTGAGAGTCCCTTGGACAGGAAGAAGATCAAACCAGTCAATTCTAAAGAAAATCAATTCTGAGTCCAAGACTTTTTGATTTAATTCGAAAGATCTGGTATAAATTAAACAATAATATTTAATATCATCTTAAGATGTGATGCAGAGAGAGACAGTAAAATGGAAGACAGAACAAGTTCAAAATGTCGTGAGATTCTGATTTCACACTTAGAGTTTAGGCATTTTAATAGACTTTCCAATACAAAATGTAAATATATACTATTTTCAACTCAGGCTGGAAGTACAACTTTTGAGTTTGTTCCTGATGTTGTCTATTAGTTGCTTCTGGAATCTAAGGCCTAGAATAAAAATTTGCCTTAGGACCTTTCTTGGCCTTTCAAAGGATCTACTCATCTTTAACGCTACCAGCTGCAGCTGTAAACTGCTTCAGCAAGGAAAAGCATACATATACACCATATGAAAATGTAGCTTTTTCCACAAAACTATTTTAATGTTAGCTATCTGAATTTTACAAACATCTGCCAGTAAGATATCGAGCAAGCAGTTAGAAGAAATGATAGTCACAAAACTTAATGCTAAGTTTTACTTCCTCACTTAACTTGATTGCATCTAATAACCAATGAGAACCTGTGAGTTTCCTGATTTGGAGAAGGTCTGGGGTTAGAAGAGGTGGGGGCGTTATCAGTCATTGTGACTTTTTAAAATGAGAAATGTAGCTTTATTCTGGTCTCAGAATCTTCTTATAAAATTTACTCTGCAGATGTTACCTTCTGCCCCTCAATAAAAACATTATCATGTTTTGCATTATCATGTCCTGCCCCTATGTATTTCTGGCTTGTTCCTAGTACAGATTCTTGCAGGCATTTTAGGAACCCATATAGTCAACATCAAGTAAACACATTTCCAGTACAAGAAATGTACTATATGGAAAAAATCACAATTATATACTTGAAATATTTCTCTTTTACCTAGATCAGGTCTCTATGTGAAAGAAAATGTCTTCCTGTTCTCACTGCTATCTTCCCTTTTTTTTTTAAATAAACTTTATTTTTGTAGAATATTTTTAGGTTCACAGAAAAAATGAAAGTAAAGTACAGAGCTTACCCACCTCTCTGCCTCCACACAACCATAGCCTCACCAATTATCAATATCCTCCACCAGAGGGGCACTCTTGTTACAACTGATGAACCTACACTGACACATCTAATCACCCAAAGTCCATAGCTTACATGACAGTTCGTCATTAGTGTTATATTTCTATGGGCTTAGATGACTGTATAATGACATGTCACGATTTTCAGGTGGCTCAGTGCTAAAGGATATGCTTGCCAATCTAGGAGACACAAGATTTGTGGCTTTGATCCCTGGGTTGGGAAGTTACCCTGGAGTAGGAAATGGCAACCCACTCCAGTATTCTTGCCTGGATAATTCCATGTACAGAGGAGTCTGGTGGGCTGCAGTTTATGGGTTTCCAGAAGAGTTGGACACACCTGAGTGGGCGCACACACACACACAAACACACACACACAATGATATGTATTCATCATCATAGTATTATACAGAATATTTCACTGCCCTAAAAATCCTCTGTGTTCAATCTAGTCATCCCTCTACCTCCAACCTCTAATAATCACTGATCCTTTTGTTGTTTATTGTCATAGTTTTGCATTTTACAAAATGTCATATAGTTGAATTCATATAGTATGTAGCCTTTCCAAATTGGCTTCTTTCACTTAGTAATAGGCATTTAAATTTTCTTCATTTTTTATACCTTGACAGATCATTTCTTTTTAGCAATGAATAATATTCCATTATCTGGATGTACCACAGTGTATTTATCCATTCACCTACTGAAGGACATCTTAGTTGCTTCCAAGTTTTGGTAAGTATGAATAAAAGGATAATGTTTTGTCCATTACATTAGCACAAAGACTATTAATAATCTAATAATGTGTTCTACTTAAAAAAGGCTGTAATTCTTTCTGAAAGAAATGAGCTTCACAGTAAAATTATACTTACAATAACATTAAAATGCTTTTGTCAATTAGAATTGATTAATATATTACTGTTGATCATTCTGTTGATCATACTGTTGATTATAATGTTTCTCATTAAAAATAAATGTTTATTAATGTCATTATGTATCAGAAAAATGGAGAAACAAGATTAATAACATAAGATTTCCCTTATTTGAGTTTACAGTGGAGATGTGAGTAAAGTCTTTCTTACCATAGAAAGTACTTGCAGCCTAAATCAGTATTATTTGATGCAGATTAAAAATGTCATTCTTATCCTGATTCCATGAATTTCTGATTTAGTAAATTCTTCTGAATCTCTAAAATATGTATTTTAATAAGCATTTCAGGTGACTCACATATTTGAGAAGCATAGAGAGGCACAAACAATAAAATACAATGAAATGGGGGTTAGTATTTCAGCAAGATAGTGAAATAAGACATTTTTCACATGTCTCCCCTCCACAACAATAACTTTGTATTTACATACTGAAAGAAATGCCTTTGTGGGTGATTTGGGGTTGTGAAACCCTTGCAAAGTCTGGGACTGAGGAGAGCTATTTTGAGAAAATAAGTCCACACCTAGGTGGTTGACTTGTAACCATGACCTTCCATACAGACCCAGATATAGATCCATATATCTCCTTGACCACAACTCAGTCTGGCTGTGGTTCACCAGCAACATACACCAAGGTAATAACCCAGAGGAAACATGCCCACCCATGTATCAGGTAATAGGCACACAAACTTCAGTCCTGCCTACAGAGCCTGAAGTTTATAGCCCATGAACACCCTTAAGCCCTTCTTACTAAAACTTAGGAGCCCTTGAATAACACTGATGCTTTCAATAACCTATATGCAACACAGTTTCTCTGGAAATCAGGAATCCAGTGGAGAAGTTGCAGCATACTTCTGGAGAAAAAAAAAAAATCCAAGGTTAGATGAATTGAATAAGGTAAGATCAGTGATTTCACATTGCTCCCTGTCTAAGAGGGGACAGGTGAATGCCAAGAAAAACCTTCTTGCCTTGTGATTTCTCTCATGAGGGAAAATAAGAGCATGCAAGTAGCCATCTGATTTGCTTAGCTTTCTTGGATGCTGCTAAAGAGATTCACTTTTATCTTGTCCCATCCAAAATACTGAGGTGTGCTAAATAACTAGCGGGTAAGACTATCTGGGAGAACAGGAGGTAAGAGTCTTGTAGGGCAGTAAGAGGATATGAATTCAACTAATGCACTACAGAATCTATTAAGAAATCTGGCCATGAGCTGCTGGGAATGTCTCATCTTTGGGTACTCACAATAGTCCCTTGGGTATCATTGGTGCTCCTATCACCTCACATACCCTGTACCTGGCTCCTTGTGCATACTCTTGATGGTGGTAAGAATAAGACACTGCAGCTAGCTAGTGAGTACCTACAGAAAGTCAGCCAAATTATATGGGCCTGGGTCCAATACCTCCTTCAGGAAAGCAAAAAGAGAGGCTGCCAATAATCAAGTCAAGGCATGCAAACGTAAGAATTCTGCTATAAGAGGAAGCAAGATGTGTGAAGTAGATGTGTCCTTCCCTTTTCACAGAAAATCTGATAAAGCCTTAGAGTCTTTAGGGGGTTGATAGAAAATATTTCTTTCCCAAACCAGTCAGTAATGGCTGGGGGAGATAACTCCACTTCAAATGCAAGGACAGCAATTCAAGACTTCAAGGAATATAAAAAAAAATCAAGAAAACATTGTATCACTAAAAGAACAAAACTATTTTTCCAGTGACTAATTCAAAAGACATGGAAATCTGTTACTTGTCCAGGAAAATTTCAAAACAGCTATTTTCTGAAAGTTCAGTGAGCTACAAGAAAACACAGAAAAATAATTCAGTGAAATGAGGAAAATAGAACATGAATAGAATGAAAACTATAACAAAATGTAAGCCATTTAAAAATTCTACTGCTGAATAATACAATCACAGTGAATAATTCAGTAGAGATCTTCAACAGCAGACTTGACCAGACAGAAAAAAGAATCTGAACTTGAAGCAAGATCATTTGGAATTCTCCAGTCAGAGCAGGAAAAAGAAAAAAAAAAAAAGAATGAAAAAGAAGGGGAAAAAAAGCTTATGTGAACTCTGGGATACCTTTAAAGGAAACAATTTACTCATTTTTGTAGTTTTAGAAGAATAGGAAGACAGGCAGAATGCTTTTTAAAGAATAATGGTTGAAAACTTCTACAATTTAGTGTGACATATGGGCATCCAAGCTCATATATTCATGGTTCCCCAAAAGTTTAAACCCAAATTAATCTTCTCCAAGATACATTATAAAAAACCATCTAAGATCAAAGAGCAAAAATTTTAAAAGCTGCAAAAACAAAACAATGTCCTCACATATAGATGAACCCACACAAAGCTGTAAGATTTCTCAGCAGAAACCTTGAAGGCAAAGGGGAGAGTGGGATTGTACATTCAATGGGCTGAAAAAAAAAAAAAAGTCTATCAAAAATACTTTACCTGGAAAAGCTGTTCTTCAGAAATGAAGAAAATATAGACTTTCCCAGTTAAACAAAAACTGAGGTAGTTCACCAGTAGCTCCACTCAGTTCAGTTCAGTTTAGTCACTCAGTCATGTCCAATTCTTTGCAACCCCATGAACTGCAGAACGCCAGGCCTCCCTGTCCATCACCAATTCCTGGAGTCCACCCAAACCCATGTCCATTAAGTCAGTGATGCCATCCAACCATATCATCCTCTTCCATCCCCTTCTCTTCCTTCACTCAATCTTTCCTAGCATCAGGGTCTTTTCCAGTGAGTCAGCTCTTCACATCAGATGGCCAAAGTATTGGAGTTTCAGCTTCAACATTAGTCCTTCCAATGAACACCCAGGACTGATCTCCTTTAGGATGGACTGGTTGGATCTCCTTGCAGTCCAAGGGAGTCTCAAGAGTCCTCTCCAACACCATAGTTAAAAATTATCAATTTCTCAGTGCTCAGCTTTTTTCACAGTCCAACTCTCACATCCATACATGACCACTGGAAAAACCATAGCCTTGACTAGATGGACCTTTGTTGGAAAAGTAATGTCTCTGCTCTTTATTATGCTGTCTAAGTCGGTCATAACTTTCCTTCCAAGGAGTAAGTGTCTTTTAATTTCTTGGCTGCAATCACCATCTGCAGTCGTTTTGGAGCTCAATAAAATAAAATCAGCCACCGTTTCCACTGTTTCCTCATCTATTTGCCATGAAGTGATGGGACCAGATGCCATGATCTTCTTTTTCTGAATGTTGAGCTTAAGCCAACTTTTTCACTCTCCTCTTTCACTTTCATCAAAAGGCTCTTTAGTTTTTCTTCACTTTCTGCCATAAGAGTCCTTGCATCATTTAAAAGATGCAAAATAATTTCTTTAGGCTGAAATGAAAGGATGCTGACAGGTAACATGAAAGCATATGAATATGTAAAACACAATGGCAAAGGTATGGGTATAGTCAAATTATGAATAATCCAATACTGTCATATGGTAGTAGGTTAATTATTTAACTCTAGTATAAACTCTAGTATTTAACTCAGTTTAAAATAGATGGTTAAGGAATGATGCTAAAACTGAAGCTCCAGTACTTTGGCCTCCTTATGCGAAGAGTTGACTCATTGGAAAAGACCCTGATGCTGGGAGGGATTGGGGGCAGAAGGAGAAAGGGACGACCGAGGATGAGATGGCTGGATGGCATCATGGACTCGATGGACGTGAGTCTGAGTGAACTCCGGGAGTTGGTGATGGACAGGGAGGCCTGGTGTACTGCGATTCATGGGGTCGCAAAGAGTCGGACATGACTGCGCGACTGAACTGAACCAATGTAGGCTTTATGGTAATAACAAGGGTAAAACTTAGAGAAGATTCACAAACAGTAAAGAGAAGGGAATCAAAGTACATCACTGTGGAAAACATTCAACTTATAAAAGAATATTGTGAAAAAAGAAAAGAACAAAGAGACTACAAAACAGACAACTAGTGGCATCTGGTCCCATCACTTCTTGGCAAATTGATGGGGAAACAGTGGAAACGCATCAGACTTTATTTTGGAGGGCTCCAAAATCATTGCAGATGGTGATTGCAGCCATGAAATTAAAAGACACTTACTCCTTGGAAAGAAAGTTATGACCAAGCTAGACAGCATATTCAAAAGCAGAGGCATTACTTTGCCAACAAAGGTCCATCTAGTCAAGGCTACAGTTTTTCCAGTGGTCATGTATTGATGTAAGAGTTGGACTGTGAAAAAGCTGAGCGCCGAAGAATTGATAATTTGAACTGTGGTGTTGAGAAGACTCTTGAGAGTCCCTTGGACTGCATGGAGATCCAACTGGTCCATTCTAAAAGAGATCAGCCCTGGGTGTTCTTTGGAAGGAATGATGCTAAAGCTGAAACTCTGGTACTTTGGTCACCTGATGTGAAAAGTTGACTGATTGGAAAAGACTCTGATGCTTGGAGGGATTGGGGGCAGGAGCAGAAGGGTATGACAGAGGATGAGATGGCTGGATGGCATTACCAACTTGATGGATGTGAGTTTGAGTGAACTCCGGGCATTGATGATGGACAGAGAGGCCTGGTGTGCTGCAATTCATGGGGTTGCAAAGAGTAAGACAGGACTGAACTGACTGACTGACTGAAGGTGGAAATAATAAGTCCTTGTATGTGTGTGAGCTAAGTTGCTTCAGTCATATCCAACTCCTTGTGATCAGGACTGTACTGTAACCCACAGTGCTTCTCTGTCCATGGGATTCTCCATGCTAGAATACTGGAGTGGGCTGCCACTTCCTACTCCAGGGGATCTTCCCAACCCAGGGAACGAACTCACATTTCTTAAGTATCCATATTGGCATTCTTGCCAGGGTCCAGCCCCAGTGGATCCAGGGAAATTTGAAACGGGGATGGCGTGGGTGATGAAAACTTATTTATTTAATTAGAAATATAAAAGTGATTAGGAAGAAATAGTGTAGTAGGAAAATTTAGTGGAGAAAAGAGGCTGAATAATTTGGTTTACGTGGAGAACTTCTAAAACTTTAGGACAAGAAGTTTGCACCATTACGTTAGGCCACTGGCATCCATTTGAATATTGGAGGGTGCCCTGCCTTGGGCTCCCTCTATCATGTATCTTAGAAGCCAGGACAAGTAAGCAGACATGGCGAGCCTCCAAGCCCCAGATGGGAAATCAGCCTGAGAATAGAGTAAAGAGGACACTGGGGAAACCAGTCTTTCCAATGACTGGCCCAATCCTCTATTGTCTGGCAGGCTTTTTATACCTTTTTTAATACATAGAGATCAATGGATAATATAAAATTATCAGCATCAGCAGCCCTCTTATCGAAACCAGGCTTTCTCTATGCATACCTAGTTGTATACACAAGTCTTAGGTGATTTACATCATCTTCTGGCCAGAGGGCCAATTAACATTTTATGGCCCTTTTTTGATAAGGGTTTATCAACCAGAAGACTTATTTGTGTTAAAAGTGTTGTTCTTCCCAAAGTCTGGTGCCACTCTCAGAGCACTAAATAAAGTTACATTCTTACATAGCAAAGATACAACAATTTATAACAGTGAAAAAAGTACAGTGATTTATAACAAAGAAAAGTAATTAACTCAAAAGTCTAGTGTTAATAACATCAAAACTACTATATTCCTTTTTCTATATCCTTCAGGTGCCTAAAAGATAAAGAATATGGAGGCCTGGCAGCAGTTATTGAGTCAAAAGTGAAAACCCATCACCAATGTGATTTTTAGCTCTTTAGAAAAGGCTCTGTATCTTAAGATGCTTTAAGCTTTGTGCCTCTCGTGGTTGGGGTGCTGTAAACAATTCACAAATTGTAAAAAGTCCCGGGGGAACCTGTTAGGCAAGTTAGAGAGCCATCAGAGGTGTTTGAGCTGAAATCTTTCATATGCAGGAGACTGTTAACTGGAGCCCTAACCCCCTGTTATGTCAGAAGAGTGGAAAACACAGTACAATAAAATCAGGCTGACTCTGGTTTTGGAGGGTAGATGTTCAGGAAAACTCAGGGGGAACCTCTGAAGCCAGATCACGCTCTTGCATATTGCCGGGCTTCCTTCCTCATGACCTTTGCCATGGATGGGATTCCTCACGCTGGCTCCTGGCAGGCAGGCAGGTTCTTTACCACTAGCACCACCTTATGAGGCTGGTGCTGCTAAGTCACTTCAGTCGTGTCTGACTCTGTGCGACCCCACAGATGGCAGCCCACCAGGCTCCCCCATCCCTGGGATTCTCCAGGCAAGAACACTGGAGTGGGTTGCCATTTCCTTCTCCAATGCATGAAAGAGAAAAGTGAAAGTGAAGCACTCAGTCGTGTCCACCCTCAGTGACCCCATGGACTCCAGCCTTCCAGACTCCTCCATCCATGGGATTTTCCAGGCAAGAGTACTGGAGTGGGGTGCTATTGCCTTCTCCGCCTTATGAGGCTAGCATTAACCTAATACCACAGCCAGATAATGACCCTATAAGAAAAGAAAGCTACAGGTCAATATACATGATAAATACATATGCAAAAATTCTCAACAAAATATTAACAAACTGAATTCAACATCACATTATACAGCATGATCAAATGAGATTTATCTTTAGGATGTAGGGATTGTTCAAAATATGCAGATTAACTGTGATACTGTAGTACTGCATTGAGTCTGAAATATAAAAATTATGTAATCCTATTAAGACACAAAAAGGTTTTGATAAAATTTGACATTCTTGTATGATAAAAACCCTCAAAAAGCTGGATATAAAATAAATATATCTTAACATAATAGAAATCATATATGACAAACACATAGCTAATGTTATATTCAGTGAAAGACTAAAGTGAAAGACTAAAAACTTTTCCTCTAATCATGACTAAAACAAGGGTACCTCTGAAAGGTAAAAAGAAGAAGGAATGTTGGTTGTGGACCATGTGATCAGAAAAATAACACAGTGCTAGAGAATTAAATCTTTCCAACCAGCAGAAGAAAAGGGATCCTTATCCAGTGTTTCCCAGTTCCCAAGCAATTAATTGATTCAGTGCACCCAGCTAGACTTATTCTTCCCCTAACCACAAACAGTGTTCTACTATAGGCCCCAACAGAGTTATTCCATCATAGAAAGTGAACAATTTGAGAAGGTTCTCCATCACCCAGAGGTAAAAAATACCCTGGTCCTGTGAGTCTCTTGGTCTTTGTAAGCTTGCTATATCCCTTTTACTGCCAGTAGAGGATTACTGGGGAGTGTCGGTGGTAGGTGTGGTGGAGAGATATTCTTGGTTGTCCATAGGTAGTGAAGAATTTTGACCACAATAAGCAGGTATCATCACTGGAGGAAAAACTGAACAAACTATAGAAGGGAATCTATGTTATTTGCTAGGCTGCATGGGAATTTAGAATTAAATCAATACAAACAAACATCAGCATAGGGAAAATAGAAAACCAATAGAAAAAAAATAATTAAAACAAACAAACAAACAAAAAAAAAAACTGGTTCCTTCTGGAGTTTTAATAATGTGATAAGCCTATAACCACAGTGATCATGAAAAAAATATTATTGCTAAGAATGAGATGTGACATAACTATAGTTTATGAAAATATTAAAATAATATTAAGGAAGTAGTAAGGAAAAAAAAGGATAGAAAGAACATGTTAGTAGTCAGAGAGAATCTTTAAAAACTGTTGTTTTTTTTTTTTTCCTTTTTGGAAGGGGCATTGGTATAGTTGACATAAAAAATGCATGAAAACAGATATAAATTAAGTGCTATTTATGTTTCATCCTTGAATTAACAATGATAATTGTCCTGTCTGAACTCAAAGTTTAGTTAGAAAGACTAATATGCAAAAATATATGCAAAACCATTACTGATATGTAAGCCAAAAATGAAATTAACTCTTGAGTCATAGAATTCATAGAAAAATACCTTACAGAAAATAGTGACGTATATCCTCAGCAGTGTTCTTACATGAAATATCAACAGTGTATTTAACTTAGGCTGTTTTCAAATTTCACAATGTATGATAGTTCAGATATGATTGACATGGAGGATTTTTTTTTTTTTTTTGTAGGATAATCAATTTGAACTTTGGGGGTGGGGAATCAACTTTGAGTTCGATGTAAAATGACTGGAATAGATGAGAGAAGGAGATCAAAAAGTGGCCTATTATAGCAATTCAGCCAAAACATTATGGATGCTTATGTGACAAAAGTAGACTGTTATATTTCATAGATAAATTCTAAGAGATTTAGTGATGGATTAGATGTGAGGATTTACATTAGAAAAAGGCAGAAAAAACATGATATCTGATTTCCTGTTTATATATAGCTGGATGCATGGCAGTACCACAGTCTGGAAAAGAGATGAGGAATATTCTTTCATTAATGTAAAATTTATATCATGTTATTATGATAACTTTAAAAGGAAGTGTCAGAAAATAACATTATTCCTTTTTAATGGATAATTTTGTCTGTTCCCAATAAAATAGACCTTTGTTAAAATGTCAGTGGGCATTGATTTTTTTCAACAGTAGCAACTGTTACCATTGAAAAAGTAGTAAGATATTCTTGACAAATCTGGACTTGGAAAAATCGCACAGAGTTATATCCCCAAAGGAAACCTAAGAATGGCTGAGGGGTATTATTAGTAAATGATCAAAGAGCCAATAATAATAGATTTTTTTTATGAATGTTCAATTAAATCCATTGTTCCCATAATTTTTTTTTAAAGGGCAAAGTAGGAAAGTATAACTGTATTGCATAGAAAACTGATAAACATTAACTTATGTTTGAGTTAATATAATTCTTACTAAACATGTAGTGAAAACATTAAATAGAAAATATCAGAGTTGGAATAGTAATATTCTTCATTTGCTATACATATTTCGATTGTATTCTGTATAGAGTAAAGATTAAACATAATGCAAAAATTAGTACAACAATATCTTCTCTAACTCATTTGGCTGTCAATTAAGAGAAAATACACAGATTGTTAGAACACTGTATTATAAGTGCCAGATAATAGTCTGGAAGGCTCCCCGGGGGACATATTAGCAACAGGAGAGTGGAGATCAATTCTTATCAGAATTTAATTTTTCCTCACTTACAGTCCTCCAAAGATGCTCTTAAGATAGTCTTTCCTGGTTCTATGTAGTCCCATGCTTCTAAGGTACTAGATGAATTTGAAGCTACCAAAAGTCACATACTGGAGTATAATAACTGCTGTTTTGCTCTGTTAGCTACTTTACACTGTGAAATAAAATTCATATTTTACGGCAAAACAAAAAAATTCAACATTATTTTTTCCTCTGCATTTTGGCCTCCTCTCTGCCCTCTTCTGTGTATTGTATCACTTCATTATGCACCCACCAAACTTCCCCCACTGGTAGAAATACCTGCTCAACCATAGAGAACAACATTCCCTAGCACAACAAGACAAGTCCTTAAAAAAGTAACATTCCTTCTTAGTCTTGTAAGGGGCCACAATGACCCATGACCTTCTTGATTGCATAAACTGTCTATAATAGCTCATTTAACGTATAGCCAGCCCTTTGTCTCAAAAAGTGGTTTAACTGTGCTTTGACTTTTAACTGGTGGAACAATTCTCAGAGCTTTCTGAGAGGTTGGCTTATAATCCTTATTTTGGTATGAATACAAAATTTTCCATTTCTTTCTTAGTTGACTGATAAATTTTGTCCCTGATTCATCAATCGCCTTTTACTTCCACGTGTTCACCTCAATTCTTATACATGTAAGTAACTAAGCACAAGCAACCAAAGTTCTTGTTTGCATCTTTCAATTTATTAATATCTAGGTCAATGTAAGTGCATGGTAAATTATCAATAGCAGTGAAAAAATGAGGAAACTAAATTCACTGAAAGAAATAGTAGTTGCATTATTTTCTGTTAGCTAGTGAGAATATCTACTTTTCTTTGCCATTCCAAGGCCCTCATCCATCTAAATGATAATAATAGGAGTGGTCACTTTTCCACCAACTTGATGCCATGAAAATGAGAAGAGAATTTCTTAATGGATTCTCACTGTGGTCTCCAAGGCTAGAAATACCAGTGTGTAGCTGAGTCAAAAGAATAGTTAAGTCAATATCTTTGAAATTGAAAGTGAAATCGCTCAGTCATGTCTGACTCTTTGCGATCCTATGAACTGTGGCCTACTAGGCTCCTCTGTCCATGGGATATTCCAGGCAATAGTACTGGAGTGGATTGCCATTTCCTTCTCCAGGGGATCTTCCAAACCCAGGGATTGAACCTGGGTCTCCCACATTGTAGACAGGTGCTTTACCATCAGAGCCACTAGGGAAGTTGAGCCACCAGGGAAGTCAATATCTTTAGTGGCTGTTATAAAACTGAATAGACAATAGAGAAAACCCTGATATTGTTTTCATCACCACAACTATCTAGCCATGCATAGACTTCATCTTTAAAAGGAAAACCAAGGTAATTTCTGGTGCTAAAAGATTCTGCTTCTAGAATGTCAAAGAGAAAGACATACATATCTACATCTATTTATTTGTCTATCTATCTAAATGCTGTGCTGTGCTGAGGAGTGTCCAACTCTTTGCCACCTATGAAATGTAGCCTGCCAGGCTCCTCTGTCCATGGGATTCTCCAGGCAAGAATACTGGAATAGGTTGCCATGCCCTCCTCCATGGGGTCTTCCCAACCCAGGAATTGAACCCATATCACCTGCATTGCAGGAAGCTTCTTTACCCACTGAGTCACCAGGGAAGCCCATCTATCTATCTATCTATCTAGCTAT